>OZ023315.1:22874115-23206615 GCA_964007375.1 Ophion obscuratus | reverse complement strand
CAGTCATTCATGTGAAGTATGTTATGAACTAATTAATTTATATTCGTAACTAATTTCTTCACTGTACCTGTATTTGTTTTTTACTGTATATTTACAGATTTTTAATGATAACAATCTGTAAATATATTTTATATATATATATATATATATATATATATATATATTCCTGTGTCAGTTACTAAAACTCCTGTATTTTCCAATTTCACCATCAACAACCAATCTTTGTTTTGCATGCGACTACTCATCGCTCCGGGCATAATTCTTCATTCCAAATACATCGTTTCAAGCAAATCCGCACACCGTTTCGAATACTTTACGTTCTAATTTTTGTTCTCTCCACAACACTTATTTACTTTTTGTCTCCCGCCACTTATCAATTGCACCGATTTACTCACTGGCCTTATGCTCTGTATTCCCGTCGGCCCGAAGAAATATTCACGTCCGTATGCGACGATAGCGGTGTGCCAAATACCCTCCAACGATCGTCCTGCAAACGAGCGCAAAAACACGCGATCAGTATACCAAAAATCAGTCGAGTTCGTCGGAACAAAATCATAAATTCATGTTATTTGTATGCTATCGATATGTGTAAATGTAGAAGAATTAAATCCGACGATGGAAGGGAATTTTTTTTACAATTTGCAATTACTTGTTTCGCAAGTTCTGAAATTTCTGTATCGCGGAAGAGACTTTTCTCGAGAGGGGGACAGAGAGAGAGAGAGCGAGAGAGAGAGAGAGAGATTCGCATCGGAACTTCCGCGGGTTTATGCCAAACTCTCGTTGCGACCCAGTTCGGACGGCTACGGGCAGAAATAGTAAAGACTTGATGAGGAGTCGTCCGTTTCATCCGTCAGTGTCTATATATCTTCGGTGCACTGCATATGTGTACATACATACATACATACATACATACACACATACATGCATACATACATACATACATATGTGTGTGTGTGTGTGTGTGTGTGAAATAAGAATGTAGACCCAGGCGCGCGCGCGTGTGAATATACATGGTATTCTGGACAAAATAACTCACGCACCTTGCCATTTGCGTCACATTGTCCATTGCGTACTTTTTATGTGCAGTAGTATGTGCGCGCGCGCATGTGTGTGTGTGTGTGTGTGTGTGTGTGTGTGTGTGTGTGTGTGTGTGTGTGTGTGTGTGTGTGTGTGTGTGTGTGTGTGTGTGTGTGTGTGTGTGTGTGTGTGTGTGTGCATGTGTGTGTGTGTGTGTGTGTGTGTACAGTAGTATGTGCGCGCGCGTGTGTGTGTGTGTGTGTGTGTGTGTGTGTGTGTGTGTGTGTGTGTGTGTGTGTGTGTGTGTGTGTGTGTGTGTGTGTGTGTGTGTGTGTGTGTGCATGTGTGTGTGTGCATGTGTGTGTGTGCATGTGTGTGTGTACACATGTATGTATGTATGCATGTATGCATGTATGTATGTATGTCTCTATACATATACAGGGTGCCCTGTTATGAATGGATACTCCTGCAACTCTCGATAGGTCAGATCATTTCCTACTAGATACCGGAATTTCAGTTTAGTAAAAGTCCCGCGGTTTCCGAGATAAAAATCATCTGCTTTTGGTTTTTCGCATGCCATTTCTACAAATGATAACTTTTTTTGATCCGGTTTTTTAAAAAAATACTCTTGGTTATTTTATCTAGAAAAGTCTTCTTTCTAACCTTAAATTTTAAAGAAACTTTATGAAAATGGTTATTATGCAGAATTTTCATACAAACCAATTCGAACATCTGACTTTGATAAACTGCGGTGTAAAAAAATATTACTACGCACATCGTGCCAATTACTTTAAGGGGCCATACCAGTGTAAACGCTGAAAATTTGGGTGATTTTCGGGAATTTTTTTGGAACGAAAGTACTCAATTAAATGTTTCGGAAAATTAAGAATATTTTTGGCTATATTTGACCGATATTACATAATTTTTTCATAGAAAAATATTGAGACCCAAGCGACTTATGCGCTGCCTTCGGAGGTGCCAAAAAAAAGTTCCTCCACTGCTGACATGATTCCGGCCGATTGAGTAGCTGAAACCGAAAAAGGAAAAAATGTCGTTAAACTGGAAGGTACTTCCTGTACAATGACGTAGGATTTTCGAAAAATATCAAAATCTAACAAAATGGCGTAGTTATGAAACAAAAAGTCTATTTTCTTGCCTATAAAATGGTCGTTTTTTTCAATGCCAAGTCGTCAATTTTCTTCCAATCAAAAATATCCTACGTCATTGTAGAGTAAATATATTCAAGAGTACTCTGTTCAAATTTCAAGTCAATCGGATAATTGCTCTTTGAGCTACAATGTCAGCAAATTTGAAAAATCTCATTTCGAGAAAAACGCGTTTAAAGATTTAACTATCGATTTTTGCAAGATAAAATGATTAAAGATACGGCCTTGAAATTTTTACAGGATATTCTTGAAAGTATAAACTGTCGGAAAAGACAAACAAAATCGATTTTTTGAAAGTGTCACACTGGTATAGCTCCTTAAAAAGTTGCTTAGTTATCGTCGATTCACATCACGTGTAGAAATGGCATGCGAAAAACCAAAAGCAGATGATTTAAAAAAAAAAATAACACAAAGCCCACAATTTCGAAAACCGTTTGACTTTTATTAAACTGAAAATCCAGCATATAATCCAGTAGGTCGCGATCTAACCTATCGACAGTTGCAGGATTATCCATTCATGACAAGACACCCTGTATATACACTTGCTCGTGGAAAATGAGCAAAACGATAAAACGGTAGGAAATAAACCATCGTCATCCGGCTGGTCTTTCTTCATCCGCGTGAAATTTCGTCGTCATATCTTTTAACGTCACGCAGCAGTGTCAACGTGGGCTAGCGCATATTACCAACGCACGGAGTTGCAGCAGCCGGGAGGCCGCGCGACGAGTACGACGAGGAGGTTCACGAACCTCGCGCCGTCTCGTCAGCCGGCGTCTCGCGGTGGCATCTCGAGATTATTTTTGGTTTTCATTTTATCCCCCTTGCCCTTTCTTCGTGCCCTGCTCATCGTCCGATTCTCGTTCTCCGCTGTTGCCCTCCCTACCCCGCGCTCCTATCGCTCCTCGTCACTCGGTGAAAAGTTTATTTATAATGCAGAGAGATTTTAGGTTAAAAAAAGCTACCGCGTAGAAATTCCAGCACGAATGCGGTTTCGAGTATATGCACTTTTTGCCTCGTCAATCTTTGAGTCTACCGATCATCTTTACCGATTCACGATTGGTATAGAAATCTCGTTGCAATAGCCGGGAGGCTGATTCTTTTTTTCGCGTATAAGGCCGTACTCGGTTATTGTTGTTGTTGTTACATGCTATGACGAAATCGGGTGCATTCGAAATTTTACGAGAATGAGGAAACTGAAACAGAGGCGGAATGTTTCGTAATTTGGTTCACACGTGCACGTGGAAAACGGAATATTACACAAGACCTGAGGAGAGAGGCTATACATATATATATATATATATATATATGCATTCTGCATGTGATACAGCACGAGAGCTCGTCCACCCGGTGCCCGGTATGCACTGTATGTGTGTGTGTGTGTGTGTGTGTGTGTGTTGGGGCATTAAGACGGGATATACATTTACAACGATCCAAAAATCGATTTCTTTTTTTTTTAACGATAGAACTATATATGGGACGTTCCATTTCACTTCAGCCAGTGAAAAAAAAAATCCACAAATAATTTTGAAAAATCGAATTACTTTTGTTGATAAATATAGACCGAGTGTCGAAATAAAATAAAAAATTCTGACGTTTTTTTTCTTTGATTACCATTTTTTAACATTTTTCGATTCAAATGGCTGTATCTTTGGTAGGATTTGACATATTTACATTCGTCAAAAACGAAAATATGCGTCTTTTTATGGCCTTCCAGAAAAAAATTAATTTAGACTTTATTGAGCAAGTCGAATAGCCGTTTCAGGGCAAAATACGCAAAAATATTTTTTTTCTTAAGAAAAAGCACTCGTTATTTTATTCTTTTAAATTTCCCCGAATTGTGAATACCAAAAACGGATTTTTGGTATTTTTTATATTGTGGGATTCCTCAACACCGTGAAGTAACTGCCATTTTTTTATTTTTTATTTTTATTAATATTCGATTGAAGAAATCAACGACAAAGTACGACAAAACGAAGCAAAAACAGCTTTTTTCCCTTCAAAGCGTCATAGTTCCGAAACTAAGGTACCAATAGAAAACTCGGTTTTTTTCATCCATTTATCATTAGGCAGTGGTGAAATTAAAGGGCTTCGGATATCGTAGTATCTCTGAGTCCACGATAGCGGTTTTCATAAGTCTGGTGTTATTCAAAAATATGTTCCACGTATGTCATATGTATTTCAAAAACCTGGTAAACATACAGCGAGTGCTCCGCACACTTCAATCGAATATTAATCAAAAAAATAAAATAAAAATAGCTGTTACTTCACGGTGTTTAGGAATCCCATAATACAAAAAATACTAAAAATCCGTTTTTCGTATTCACAATTCGGGGAAATTTGAAAAAATAAAATAACGAGTGCTGTTTCTTGAGGAAAAAAATATTTTTGCATATTTTGCCCCGAAACGGACGTTCGACTTGCTCAATAAAGTCTAAATTAAATTTTTTTCTGGAAAGCCATAAAAAGAGGCACATTTTCGTTTTTTACGAATGTAAATACGTCAAATTCTGCCAAAGATACAGCCATTTGAATGGAAAAATGTTAAAAAATGGTAATCAACGAGAAAAAAACGTCAGAATTTTTTTTTTTTAATTTCCACACTCGGTGAACATTTTTCAATAAAGTAACTCGATTTTTCAATATTATTTGTGGATTTTTTTATTGGCTGAAGTGACATGAAACGCCTCATATGTAGAATATTTTCCCAAAGTTTCAAAGCGAAATTCGAAAAACTTCAAACGTTACAGCCCGTCAACGCTGTGCCTCAGCGCTCGGATTCGAAACGGGCGTGAACTTCAAACGCGTTTTTCTCAAAACTGCATTATCGAAATTGGCGTGCAGGATTACTCAAAAACTATTAAGCCGATTGAGTTGAAACTTGGTAGAAATATTTATAATATTGGTACCTTCTACTTGACGAGAATTGTTTTTGAAAAATTGGAAAACAAAACCACTTTTTTAATCCACATTTTACAGTAATGTTGCGTGAAATGTTGATTTTTTTTTGTAAATGCGTGCCATTTTCTTGAATTTCCATTTGCTTCATTTTAATTACCGTCACATTTTTTAAACTAAAATATTGCTGATATTTTTTAAATAAAAATATTGCTGACCGTTTCTTTTCATTGCTTTCTACAATTATATATGTATTAACATTACGAGAATAATATAATAGTAGCTAGATGAAGTACGTTCAAGGCCAAGTATTGACAAAAAATTATTTGCAGATATTTGTTTCAGAACGACTGGACATCATCAAATTTGATAGTACACCGTTGGAAGAGACCGTCAGTGACGGGAAGTGCTTTTATTTTTAAAAGCTTTTATTTACCTTACTTCGTTCGTATGTCTGTCTTTCCACTTAAAAATTTGTAACCCATTTTTCAAGCACTTGCCGGCATGCGATTGAGCTGAAATCTGGCATTCCTGTGTAACTTCGGTGACAATGCAATAATATGGTACCATGGAGGTGGTCTGATGATGGAGGTGGGTGGTGGGCAATGCAACTCCTCAATAGCATATACTAGGACAGTTGATTTTGTGCTAATTTGTTTGGTATTATGAACACATTTGATTACACATGATAACGAGAGTCTGATAATGCTGGTGGGAAGTAGGAATTGAAATGTCATAGTGGCAAATGGTAGAACAATCGAGTTTGGGCTCATTAACTTTGTTGACTTGAGCACAATTTATCATTACACTATTATAAACTTTCTCGCGAAACGTTTATAACCTGAGGCAAGTTTTCTCATTACGCCGATCTCCGAATCGCATGGGGATCTGGCATGGCAAATAAATAAATAAATTCTAATACTAAAAAGTATAAAAGAAAATAAACTTAAAAAAAAAACTTTTTAAAAACGATTATTTATTAAAAAGGTACGATATTAAAAAGTGAACAATTACGCTCAGTAAAATTGAAAATCAAAACAGTATAACTACAAAATCGTCCCTTTCTTGGTCACTCATTATAGGTGCAACTACTTGAAAGGTACATAAACGTAGATATTTTTTAAATATCAAATATAAATTTTAAAAGCTTCAGCCGTCAAACATCATAAATACTAATACTACTTTAAAATTTCTAAAAAAAGCCTCAAGCTTTTAAAATTTATATTTCATATTTGGAATATATCTACGTTTATGTCCCTTTAAGTACTTGCACCTACGACGAGTGACCAAGGAAAATACTTTTTTTGAGTTATACTGTTTTGAATGTCAATTTTACTGAACATTATTTTTTACTTTTCAGTACAGTACCTTTTAAATAAAAGCTTGTTTCTTAGAAGTTTTATTATGTTTATTTTTTCATTTTAGAATGTATGCTTACGTGACGCTATATTTATTATTCCTAAGCGTTCACGCGAAAAAGTGTGTTGTAGAAATTAAAACGCGCGGAAGGGTGTAGAAAGTCTCACAAAGGTAAACCGAATAATGTATGAAAATAACTCGTTTCACGGCGGGGTAAAGTTAATTCGGCGAAAAAAAGGCATGTTTTTAAGATTTTTTTTTTGGCGTAACGAATAGTGTTCGTTTATTGAAAAATTTACATATAATAAAGTAACATTTGAACAACATTCTCCTAAATTTGCATTGCAAAATATTCAAAATTGAGCGAGTGAAAATTAAACCCCGGAGGCGCCTCGAAAAAAAGTTGGTTTGCGGTGTGCACCATAACTCGCAACAGAATCATTTGAAACAAAAAAATCAAAATGCATTTGTTAAAGGAGATGTTTCTCGAGGTAATGACGGGAGGATTTTTTTTTTCAATTGTTCGATTTTTCGTAGCACTTGGGAGCCAAAAACCCGATTTTCGCTAAAAAAATCGGCTAATTTGTTGTTGAAAAATTAGTAATTATTAAAAAAAAAATAAAAAAGCTCTCGACAATACCTGGTGAATTATGTGAAGAAGTACTGTGCAACATTTCAAAGCGATTGGTCCAGTAGATTTTGAGTTATCGTGCACACGGACTTCAAATATGACAAGTCTCAGAAAAACGGTTTGAAAAACGCAGAAGAGAACGGCATGGAGCAATAGACGCTCAAATACTCATAACTTCGTCAATTTTACTCCGATCGACTTGAAATTTTAACACAATATTCTTGATATATTATGCATTCATTTAAAAAAAAATTTAAAATGAAAAAAAATTTTTAATACTTTACCCCGCTCTCCAAGTGTGTTGATTTGTGCATCAGCACATTTTAAACACGTTGAAATCGACGACAAGCGTTCACACGCCGAGAGGACATTGAAACAACATATTTTAGACGTGCTCAATCATGCTTAAAGCATGTTGCAACAATACTCATCAAATGTGTCGTTACAACGTCAACATATGAGTTGCTGTGTTGAAAACGGCGACCAGATTACACACGCAAAGCGTGTTAAAAGAACGTGTTTGTTTTTTACAGTGTATACAGTAAAAATTATAGGCAACATTTTTTATTTTTTATTGTTAGAGCTCATTTTTTGACGTGACATAATAAAAACGAGAGTTGTTGATGGATCGTAAAAAACCTGTGTACTTCTTTAGAAAATCTACCTAGGAAGCTACAGTTAAAATTTCAACTCAATCGGATGAAAACTGCCCAAATTATGTGTCCTCCCGATTTAAAAAACGTGGTTTCAAGACCCCGTGCGCTCCGAAACGCACAAAATAGCCTAGTTGGCGAGAGTAGCAATTTGGAGTCGTTTAGTCCAGTCGTACAAAAACTATTCAACGACCTAACAACTAAAGACCTACTATCAAAATGCCCTGGTGGGTGCACGTAGAATTCAAATGAGAGCTTCAATTCCGTCAGGGGGCGATCGCTTCTAAATCAGTTTTGAAATTTTAAACGCATTTTTTTTCTCGAAACCACGTTTTTTAAATCGGGAGGACACATAATTCGGGCAGTTTTCATCCGATTGAATTGAAATTTTAACTGTAGCTTCCTAGGTAGATTTTCTAAAGAAGTACACAGGACTTTTACGATGCATCAACAACTCTCGTTTTTTATAAACAAATTGGGACAAATTTGTTGTCGAAAAAAAATCAAAATTAATCAAAATGATGTCATTTTGCCAACAAAAAAAGTTTTCCAATAATCGTGTGTACTTCTCTAGGAAAACTAAGGTAAATAACGGAGTTTTTTTTAATTCTCGGTACTAATCTATAAATGTTTTGCGTCCTACACCAGAATGCCTAAAAACGCTCTTAGTGTCGCTACCGTTGAGCCGCCATTTTGTTTTTTATAGAAATTTTATTATTTGTCTACCTCAATGCATGTCGAATAAGCCTTCAAAACCTTCCTCGATTGGTTTTTTAGCATTCTCAAAAAAAAATAGCAAATAGTCTCATCTTTCGGTGAGCCACATAGATGTAGCGTCTTAAGTACGATATGTACGATTTCCTCAAGCACCAAGTTTGGGGGCATCCATTAATTACGTGAGGTGATTTTGGCGATTTTTCGACCCCCCCTCACCCCTTGGTGATATGTCGTGAGATTTAGCTCGACCCCCTCCCCCCTCCCCTAATCTCACGTGAGATTTTTCAAAATGCATACGTTCACAGAAAATAAATTGTAGTAGAAGTAACTGCGGTTGTAGTACCATTTACTCCACCATGTAAAGTAGTAGGGAGACTCTCTCTACGTGATAAAAATTACGTGATTACTAAAATTACTAAAACTACTAAAATTACGTGATATTTGCCGAAGCCCCCCTCTCCCCCACGTGAGATTGGATGAGATTTCGCTCGACCCCCTCCCCCCCCCCCCCCCCTAAACGCCTCACGTAATTAATGGACGCCCCCTTTGATACCCGATATCTCTTATATGCATATTTCACTTGGGCAGTTCTTATTATTTTAATTTTTTTTTTATTGTGAAGGCATGTCATCAGCCTTCCAGACGCACGTTTTAGTTTGCAATTATCTGTCGAATTGCCTGTTGCAGATTCCATTTTGTAAACCATAGATAAGTAAAAAATTCGCGTTATTCTCGAATATAAGTTCCGTCACGAAACTAATGCAATGCCAGACAACTCAAAATGTCAAGTAGAGTTTGGCAAGGAGGTGGCTAATGAACGCACGATACGTCGAAAGTTTTAGAATTTCCGATCTAGCGATTTTGATCTTCAAAATGAACCCCGTGGGGGACCTGAGAGAAAGAGGACCGAAGATGGAAACTTCAACGTCTCAAAATTTTATTAAATAAGTATTTTCGTTAAATAAGAAATAAAATTAATTATAGTATGCTAATATCATTTTGCACTTATCCAAAGTGATCGAAAACGTTTGATAGGTACTATATACACACCAATGCAATTAATGCTGGACACTTTTAATAGAAATTAGCTTTTTTAAATTATTTACGCAGAAAACGTGTATTCTGCTACGCCGAAATGATACTGTAATGTTTTTATTTTTCTCTCCGATATTTCTACTTAATATTTTCTTCAATAAGCCTTTGATGAGAATATAAAATATGAGTAATTATAACGTGTAAATATCAATAAAGGCGAAATTAAAAAAAAAAAATTGAAGCGTCCAGAATGAATTCCACGAGGGTGTGTATATACACTACCGGTCAAAAGTTTTCAGACATTTCAGATAACTAAAGTACTTTCAATCACTGGATAATTGCCGATCAATTTTAGAATGATATAATTCATTTAATTTATTATTTTACGAAGATACTATACACTGAGAAAAAAATCATTGATCCAATATCATTGGTGTTATTCAATGAAATTTCGTTGATTCAATTGTAAAATTGTTGGTGTAAATAATCGGATTAATTAGTCCAAACAAAACGCTATTTACTTCAATAACATGATGAAAATGATTTTTTTTTCATTCCAAAGATATATTGTTAGCCGAGAACAATATATTATTGAAGCCATGCCGAACGCTATGGAAATTATAGGTGTAAGGGAACCCGTAGTTCTCGGAGTACCCGCTAGAGGCCGCACGCGCGCTCGTTTCTCGCAAGCGTAGCGCGAACCGAAGATCTACTTAAACGCTGGAGAAACTCTAAAGTGTATCGCTTCTTGGCCTGTGGCTAAGATCAAAGTGTAGAATCTGTTCTAATCAGTTGAATATCGAATATTCTCTCCATGGATATTCCATTGGATATCTGATATTCTCTCCACTATTATCTTGGATGATCATTCTAATGCTCACTTTCTATTCAAGATTTAAAGCAAATTGAAAAACTTACGTCTCACGGCATATTCGTTTCGACGTAGGAAAGGAATAATCAATTCTATTGATTATATTTTTGTACGAAAAAAAAAATGTTTGTAGCAACCGCGTAATTATTTCATCCAATACATCTACGGATTGTATATAGAATGATTTCAATAGAATATAATTTTATTTGAAGGATAATGTAGATATTCAGAGAACGGAAAAGCTTTTCCAAATAAAAGAATATGTAATTTGAATCAATCACATTTTCCGATATTTTACAGAAACAATCTCATATATCGGTGGCACTCCGCAGCAGCACATTTATTTGGATCAACCAATATATTTTTTTGATTCAATGGGTTTTTTTTTCTCAGTGTATAGCTCGATTAATTATATTATTCTAATATAATTTTTCAATTATCTAAAGTCACCTGAAGTTTTGCAATTCTATAAAGTGTCCGAAAACTTTTGACCGGTAGTGTCAAAAGTTATATATATATATATATATATATATAGAAAATGCATATAGAATCGTGTGGATGCACTTTCTCGCGTTCCACATATCACATGGAGAATGCATATATATGTGCACATTTTTTACGTCCACACCGTTTTACTTTCGCTTCCGCGATCCTTCTCGTCCTCCTCCGTGCCAAAGGGTTTATTAATACTTCGCAGTCGTGTATTTTCAAAGCTCACGTGTGTCGAGCGGGTCTAATAATATTATACTCGTGTACTCTATATATCCGTAATATTGTGAGTTGACGTGTCTCTCGTCGGTAAAAATTATCCGTCGATCAATGATTCACGCTCAATATAAAATGAGCTCCGTCGTGAGGGGGGCGGGGGGGGGGGGGATTGATCGCGAAGAAAAATCGTTTCTGTGCAGTGAATATTGGGAAAACGTTTGTAGCAAAAGTGTATGCAGGAGGGGGATGAAAAACAACATTCTGGCCACCCCATCGCGAAGCGCGCAAATTGTGGACTCGTCTCGTCATTTGTTTGTATATAGAGCCGCACAAAACACTTCGCGAAGCTGCGAAGGGGAAGCCAATTACGTGAATACCACTTCGTCACGCCAAGCAGCAAAACACGCCAAATTCGCGTGGAAGCATCCTCCAAGATTTTGCATTTGTATGTTCGCGACGTAAGGATTAAACTGCGGTCTCGCAAACGAAAAATGAGATTTTTAAGGCAGTAGTCTGCTTTACAGGCTTCAAAAAATCGATTTTTCGTTTTTGTCTTAAATCTATTCTAGGAAGGATTATTGTATGGCCCGGGGATAGCTGATTAACATCTAATTAGCGTAAGTATCCAAAAACTTATATTTTTTTGGACCGAAAACTTTAAAGCCCGTTTTCTCGAGTTTTCATTTTCACAAGTTGTAGAAAACGGTGCCGGCGATAGCAAAAACAATATATGTTCGATCGAAAAAAATCAAAGTGATCTAGCTTCAGTATTAAATTATCTTCTATTTGAACTAAAAAAGTTGGACAAAAGTACTATTTGAATTACTTGTTTTGCAACTTAAAGTGAATTTTTTTTTTTTTCAAAAAAGTGAATTTTTTTTCAAACTTCGAAAAAATTTGGAATTTCATCATTTCTTCGGTATTTTTTTAGTTCATATAGAAAAAAAACTTATAAAGACTAAAAAAAAATTTGGTTCGACTGTTTCAGATGCATCGCACGACCTCCATCACCGGCACCGATTTACAAGTGCAGACTCCAGGCGCCCCAGAAAAATCGTTACAACCTGGACAAATTTCAATATTTTTTAATAATAAAAATTGTTTTTTAAAGCTTGAATATAATACATTATCGTCTCAAAATTTCGTTTACCGCAATCATTTCCTTCCCTTTTAAAAAAATTGCTGAAAAAACGCTTTTTTTCGGCTTCTAAAGCAGACTACTGCCTTAATAACCATTCACGTGTTTGTTTCGTTAATGAAATGCTGCAACAATTTGATAAACTTAGTTTGTTCTGTGCATTAACACAAATGATACGTCACTCGTTGATTAATTGTTGCTTAGCAACAACGATGTTGAAGTTTGCATCGTTGGAATACAAGGCAAATTCTATTCTATTTTTTTTTTCATTATCATCCAAAACCTTTTCTTACATATTTGGGCTGAATATCTCCATTTAGGAACCTAAAAAAAAGTTTGTTATTTTGGAGGACTATTCGTGACAAAGAAAATTAGCCTACGACACTTTCATTGCGTTCCAACGATGCAAACTTCAATATCATGTAGCAACAACCGATCACGGTTGAGTACCTACTGCCGGATAATTACACGTATATATGTGCAGGGTCTCCTGTTATGAATGGACAATCCTGCTCCCGTCGATAGGTCAGATCATATCCTACTATATGCTGGAATTTCAGTTTAGTAAAAGTTCCACGGTTTTCAAGATTAAAGTAATCTGCTTTTGGTTTTTCGCATACCATTTCTACAAATGATAACTTTTGTTGACCCAGTTTTTTTTTTAATAAAAAGAAAAATGCACTTGCCCGAACGTCGATTCCGAAACTACTGTGCCATTGTTTACTCAACGTCAAACTTTACTCGTGAATATCTCGGCCAATTTTTGTCGCACGACATTTAAAAAAAATCGTTTTCCTCGAAAAAAAGACCCCCTATATTCTTACGAACGGACAACTAGTAAAGGGTGTCTCAAAATGACCTTAGATTTTAATTAATTAATAAAACGTATTGTTTATTTGAAAAGTACGAATATTTTTACTTCAAGGGACCAGTACACTTTGAAAATTTCAATAATCGAAAGCAAGCAAGAATTGAAGAAATCGACGATAACGAGCAATCAGAATTTTGTACGGTGCAGGAATTGCCGATTGAGTTTAGGTAAAGCGTTTTTCATAGTACAAACACTTCAAACGCGTTTTTCTCGTAACAACGTTTTTAAAATCTAGCACCATCGTATCTAGCTCATCGCGCCTTCAATCTGCTGCTCAGTGGAAGGAAAAAAAATTAAATCAGTTCCGGCTGCCTCTGACATATTTCCGGAGTTCTGTCTACTTTTTATTAACAGTTCTGTTGTTGGTAACGACTGTTTTTTCGTTAAGGGCGGGGTAAAGTATAAAAAAATTTTTTCATTTTTTAAATGAATGCATAATATATCAAGAATATTGTGTTAAAATTTCAAGTCGATCGGAGTAAAATTGACGAAGTTATGAGTATTTGAGCGTCTATTGCTCCATGCCGTTCTCTTCTCTTCTGCGTTTTTCAAACCGTTTTTCTGAGACTTGTCATATTTGAAGTCCGTGTGCACGATAACTGAAAATCTACTGGACCAATCGCTTTGAAATTTTGCACAGTACTTCTTCACATAATTCACCAGGTATTGTCGAGAGCTTTTTTGTTTTTTAAAAATAATTACTAATTTTTCAACAACAAATTAGCCGATCTTTTTTAGCGAACATCGGGTTTTTGGCTCCCAAGTGCTACGAAAAATCGAAAAATCGAAAAAAAAAATCCTTCCGTCATTACCTCGAGAAACATCTCCTTTAACAAATGCATTTTGATTTTTTTGTTTCAGATGATTCTGTTGCGAGTTATGGTGCACACCGCAAACCAACTTTTTTTCGAGGCGCCTCCGGGGTTTAATTTTCACTCGCTCAATTTTGAATATTTTGCGATGCGAATTTAGGAGAATGTTGTTCAAATGTTACTTTATTATATGTAAATTTTTCAATAAACGAACACTATTCATTACGCCAAAAAAAATCTTAAAAACATGCCTTTTTTCGCCGAATTAACTTTACCCCGCCCTTAAAGGTGGGGAGGGGCACCTTGACCAAATTTACTCACGTGTACCGTTGTAAATATTAGTTTGATGCAGAAAAGTTGTGAAGAAATTTAACAGAACTGTTGCGGGGGCAACCAGAACTCCAAAACAAAATTCATTTTTACGAAGAAAAAAAATTTGGTTTCACTTCAGAGCATTCCATCGCGCCATCAATCTACTGCTGAGTCATAGAAAAAAAACAGCTCTGGTTGCCTCTTACAGAGTTCTGGAGTTCTATGTACTTTTTATTCATAGTTCTGTTGTTAGTAGATTTTTTTTCGTTAGGGCGTCGGATGTGCAACGTCACAAAATTTACTGGATTGTGCCGTCGTTAATATTTGTCTGATGAGAAAAAGCTATGAAGGAATTTAACAGAACTCTCACGGGGGTAAGCAAAACTCCAACAAACAATTCATTTTGCCAAACAAAAATTTCGTTTCACTTCAAGCCTTCCATCGCACCATCAATCTGCTGCTCAGTCGAAGGAACAAAAATAAAATCAGTTCCGGCTGCCTCTGACATAGTTCCAGAGTTCTGTGTACTTTTCATTGACAGTTCTGTTGTTAGTAACGATTGTTTTTTATCGTTGGGGGGGGGGGCGGGCAATTTCACACATTTTACTCGAGTTCACTGTTGTAAATATTAGTCTGATGAAGAAAAGTTATAAAGACATTTAACGGCGGGGTAAAGTTAATTTGCATTGCAAAATATTCAAAATTGAGCGAGTAAAAATTAAACCCCGAAGGCGCCTCGAAAAAAAGTTGGTTTGCGGTGTGCACCATTAACTCGCAACAGAATCATTTGAAGCAAAAAAATCAAAATGCTTTTGTTAAAGGAGATGTTTCTCGAGGTAATGACGGGAGGATTTTTTTTTTTCGATTTTTCGATTTTTCGTAGCACTTGGGAGCCAAAAACCCGATTTTCGCTAAAAAAATCGGCTAATTTGTTGTCGAAAAATTAGTAATTATTTTTAAAAAAACAAAAAAGCTCTCGACAATACCTGGTGAATTATGTGAAGAAGTACTGTGCAAAATTTCAAAGCGATTGGTCCAGTAGATTTTGAGTTATCGTGCACACGGACTTCAAATATGACAAGTCTCAGAAAAACGGTTTGAAAAACGCAGAAGAGAAGAGAACGGCATGGAGCAATAGACGCTCAAATACTCATAACTTCGTCAATTTTACTCCGATCGACTTGAAATTTTAACACAATATTCTTGATATATTATGCATTCATTTAAAAAATAAAAAAAAATTTAAATACTTTACTCCGCCCTTAAAAGAACTGTTGCGGGGGCAGCCGGAACTCCAAAAAAAAATTATTTTTCAAAAAAAAAAAATGGCTCCACTCAAAGCATTCCATCGCGCCATCAGTCTAGTGCTCAGTCGGAGGAAAAACATGAAAATCAGTTCTTGTTGCCTCTCGCATAGTTCTGGAGTTCTATGAACTTTTTATTGATAGTTTGAATATTAGTAACGATTTTTTTCCATTAGGGGGGAGGGGGGGTCAACTTCACAAAATTTACTCGAATGTACCGTTTTGAATATTTGTCTGATCAGGGAAAATTGTAAAGCTATTAAACAGAACTCCTGCGGGGCAACCAGTTTCATTTTCAACTACCATTTTCGTCTATAAATAGTGACTCAAATAAATAATTTAAAAAAAATGTATTTCGTTAGTGTATTTATTAAGTGTAACAACTTTTATATCAATATCTATAATATAAATTTTAAAAAATGCATGAAAATAGCCTTTTTGGCATCTAAAAGAAGAAGACCCCTTAAATTTGATTATTGCACGAGTTAAAGGTTTTGGACAAAAGAGTACGAAAATAGCTTTGATATTTGGCGAGCCGCGGTTATCCTCTTTACCTATTTGCCTACCTAAGACGGCGTGATTTTGGCACAGTCCTAATGTTTATAACGCGATTGCCGATTCATGCGAACGAAATTTCTCTCTCTCTCTCTCTCTCTCTCTCTCCCTTTCTCCGTTTTTCTTTCTTTGCTCTTCGCATCCTCGTGAGGGATACAGATGAGAAACTTTATCCCGCGTGACCGTCGATGCGGTCAAACGTGGGATAGAAAAAAACTCGACGAATTCGCCCACGCATTCGCGTCCAAAGTCCTCAAGTCCGTTTCGAAAAAGTATCGGCGCGCAGTGTAAAAATAATATTCCGCGTGTGCCGCACGTCGCGCGATAAGTAGATGTTCTCTCGAATATTGATTGCCGGCGGACGGCAAGTCTCTATATCTGTCCGACGCACTTCATCCCTCGCTTTTTCGGGCTCTCACCTATGAGAATTCGTGACATCGTTGCTGCCATGCCTTTTGTGAGATCGTACACGTACAGCTCCACTTTTGTTCCCATCTCGTCCGCGTCGTCCATTCTCCCAGTCTAGAAAAAAGGAAATGGAAAAAAACACCTTCTTGAATCAGACTCGTATTGGGATTTTTCTCATTGTTTTTCTTCTTTTTATTTATGTTTAGTTCTCAAACTACCCCTTGCTGTCCGTACTCCTGTACAGTATGCGGGGAATAAACCCTCGTCGGGCTAGTTACTGTATACTACCGTAAAATGTGGTTACTTCGAACAGGTTTTGGAAGTTTTTTGTAGGTAATTTTTTTTAACATCCTACATTCCAACCTTTTTTGCTCCAATAAAAAAATGAGTCCTTTGGCTATCAAATGTATAAATAAGTCAAGCCCCACCAATCCCCCGACAATTTTTAATATATTTTTTTAAAGAGTCAAAGTAACCTAGAGTGTGGGGTTTCTTTGACAAGACGTTGGGATGCAACTTATGCCAAAGATTAAGGGCTACTTTGACATCATTTTGATTAAAAAAATGTAATATTTTATGTATTAAACATGAAATGGAATGACATGCAACGAAGTTTTCCAATCAAATTGTCATCTTTATTAACCCTTTGCGGCACAGTGTAACACTGCTGTTACACCTAATTCAATTCAGATTTTGACGATTCAAAAGTGTTTTAAATTAAATATGGCGGTTGTAAATGCGTTTCAAGGTTCCTAAGACTTCAATAACTACTAAAACATACCAATTAAATTTTCATTTTTCACGTAGCGGATGTCATCAATAACGAAAGTGCAAAAAAAGAACTTTTTATGTCATAAATCGGATTACGACTAATCTAGCAGGTAAACCATAACCAAAAAGTAGGTAAAAACTTGGTTTTTTGATTCACTGAATACGGACCCGAGGTCTAAACCGTCAAATTGAAAATGGGGGATCCAATATGGCGGCTGTAAATGGCAAAACATATAGGATTTTTTCCAAATTTGACGATCTATTTTTTTGGGGGAGCTTAGCGCATGTAACAGCGGCCCCAAAAGCCCCCGCGTACCGCCATATTGAATTCCCGAATTTTGAGTGCAGGTTCGTAATCAGCGACCCCGAAAACCCCCGAGTACAAAATTTCAAGCCAATTGCACGTAAAGAAAAATGTATGCTTCAAAGGGTTAAGGGACAACACCACTGTGACGGCTTCAAAAAATCGATTTTTTGAAGCCGATTTTAGATTTTTGATCTAGAAAAATCTAAAATACATTTAAGATTAAGATGCCGTTGGACCCAGGTCGAAAAAATAATTATTTTCGGAGATATTGAATATTTTGTGGAGCGGTGCAGCCCTCCGTGACTCTCGGGGTCCCGCGCAGCTGCGCGCCTCAGGGTCAGCAGGTATACCGGGCCTTTCCCAGGTCCTGCGGGTCTTTCCCAGGTATTCTTTTGTCTCCCTTCACAAAAACCGGCTATTGTTATAAATATAGTTTCGAAAAAAAGCCATAGGTGGCGATAATTGAAAAATTTTGAAGTCGTCAATCGTCAATCGTCGATATTGCAGCTGATATCGCGGTATTATTATTCAATGATGGCCTGAGAAGCCTCATGAAAGTTTTGGAGACGTTGGGGATAACTATCAGCCCAAATTGTTTCAATTTTTGCGTTGAAACCGACGCAGCGCGGATCGAGCTGGCGGAGCGCTCGCTCATAGACGCTGCAAAAGAGGCAAGAAGAGCCTCTACAAGTTCGAGAAAAGATGCTAGGGACAATGATTTGCTTCTTGAAGGCCAGCTATATGGTGCCGGCATCGCTGATTAAAGGTACACATTTTTTTTTCCAATTTATCGCATAAATTAACAAACCTAAAACTTTGAACGCGTTTTTCTCAAAACCACTTTTTTGAGTGCGGCACGCAGCAGAACTCGAGCAATTTTTATCCGATCGACTTCAAATTTGGACTGCATCAATAAAACTAGATTATCTAAAGAAGTACATAGGATTTTTTCGATATCTCAATAATAAAAAAAAGTTATAGCCTATTTTCGACGAGAAATTTTGCTCGAAAATCGTCCTTTAATTTCAAAAGCGTGCCTATTTTTTAAAAATCAATATTTTTTCAAATCCCTATGTACTTCTCTTCAAAATATCATATTATTAACGAAAACACTCGGTATTTTTTTTTCAGATCGACTTTGAAGAAAGTTCTGCTGCGTGCCGCGAACCACTGCAGAGGCAACAGTATCTGACGCGGGAGCTTCCCCAGCGTCACCATGGGGCGTGAAAAATTTGAAATTTTTTTTTTATGTATCTTCAATAAACAACGAACAAAACAAAAAAAAAATTTTCGAACATCTCTTTTTTTTCCCACAAAAAAAATTCTTGAAAAATGGTAAAAAAACAGGGGGTCACAGTGGTGTTGTCCCTTAAGGAACCATTTTACATAAAAATATCAAGTACCTTGGGTACTACGAGGGCGGTCCGATAAGTACTTAGCCTACAAAAGAAAAACGAAAATTTTGGAAAAGTCGCGATTTATTTCTCAACATAGTCTCCTTTTAGCTCGATACACTTGACCCAGCCTTGCTTCAACTTTTTTAACCCGTCTGAAAAATACGTTTTCTGGAGGTCTGCATCGCCGGGTGGAGTCCAATGTTTCGACTGTTCCTTGATCTTTGGTGTGTACCAGTAGATCCCCGTTTCGGCGACGGTCACGAAACGACGCAGAAACTCCTTCGGATTGCGCTTAAACAGCGTCAAACACTGCTGTGAAGTGGTCTCACGGTTGCGCTTGTTGTCCGGAGTGAGCAAACGCGGCACCCATCGCGCCGACACCTTTCTCATGCCCAATATTTCATGCAGGATATGACCCACGCGATCGTTTGAGATGCCTAATGTCTCAGCTATCTTGCGCACCTTCAATCGGCGGTCTGCCAATACGAGATCGTGGATTTTTGTCACGTTATCCTCCGTGGTAGCCGTTTTCGGGGCACCTGGGCGTTGCTCATCAAAAACCGACGTGCGACCACGTTGAAACTCGTTAAACTAATTTTTAACGGTCGCCATCGAAGAAGAAAAGAGACTGTACACAGCATCCGAGCGCTCTTTGATTTCGCTGCGCGATTTCCCTTCCAAAAACAAGAATTGAATCACCGACCGATATTGCCCTTTTCCATTTTTCTAAAATCCGCGGACATGCCCGCTTTCACACGCGGTCAAAGCAAAACTACGAGTCCGATTCGGCTGAAATTTTGACAGTAGCTGTCTACGAGAATGTACTACATGATAGTAAATTTTTCTTGCGACAGTGGCGTCATCGGGCAGTGAGGCTAAGTACTTATCGGACCACCCTCGTATTATAGTCACTTAATCAGTCTTATAATTATCATTGAGATCAACATCAACTTGAGCAACATTATAATAAACTTGAACAACAAATTTAAACACATTTAAATGCGCACACATTTAAACCGTATTTTGGCGCTCTGTTAAAGTAGACCCAAAAACTGCCAAAGTTACCCTCAATGTCAATTTAACCTCGTTTTACGGTATCTTCTTCTATTCGTATAAACGAACATGTCCTGACTAATTCATCAACGTCGAGCCAACATCACTGAAGCTAATTACATGAAATTTGGACAGTACGTTGCTTTGTGACGTAAGCACCCACGAAGAAGAGATTTTATGAAATTCGGACCTGAAAAGTCGGGCAAAGTAGGGGATGAAAGTTTGCATGAAAATCCGCCATTTTTCAAGTAAATGCATGAAAATGGATATTTAGGCTTCAGCTTAGAAATACATATTTTAGAATTTTACTATATTCATCCCCTAAGAGGGTTAAATCGGGCATGTAAGTTTGTATGGGAGTTTCGTTATTTTTCAAGTAAAAACCTTAAAAGTTGGTATATATCCTTTCAGTTAAAAATAAAGAAAGACGAGTTTTTAGGATTTTTCGAAATTCATCCCTTCAGCGGGTTAAATAAGGGATGGAAGTTTCTATGGAAGTCTGTCAATTTTAAAGTTAGAAATATAAAACTTGGTATTAGAAAAAAGGTATTAGTAACAAAAAATATTTGCTACAGGTCTTTTCGAAATTCATCTCCTAAAGGGGTAAAATAGGGGAAGAAGGTTTTATGGAAGTCTCTCAGCATTGAAGCTAGAAGTATGAAACTTGGCATTTGGGTTTTGGATTAGTGATTGAAATTCCCGACTTAAGCGTTCTTCATAAATCATCCCTTAAGGGGATAAAATGTAGAAAGAAAATGTGTGTAGAAGTTTAGGCTAAGACGATCAGCTTACATACTTCCATTTGCATTTTTAATTAATTTGTATTTACTTTGATAACCACGCGGACGAAGTCGCGAGCGAAAAGGTAGTCTGCCATATACCATTCCGTGCAAAAATGTGTCAGGGAGTTCCAATATCCTACCACATCCCCATAGGGATTCGATAGGGAAGCCGCACGTAGGGATTTCACATTGGAATCCAAGTGGATTCCGCGCCATCACCCGATTGACGTCGTTTGAGAATTTTTTATTTGAGATTCTCAACCGAAATTTGTTGGATCTCCGAAAAAAAAACATATACTTTCGTGATGCCGTGCAAAAATTTGTTAGAGAGTACTAAGATGCACCGACATCTCCATAGGGATTTGTTAGGGACACCCCGCATAGGGAGTACTCATTGGAATCCATTTGGATTCTGCACTGTTTCTCGATAAACGCCATTTGAGAATTCTTATCACAGTCAAATCGAAAATATGTGAAAAGTCACAAGAAAAATCTCGGCGTGCTGAAATATAACCTGCCGGGTTCGTGGGTTTGCACATTTGCAGTAATATTATGTCACAGTATAGTAAGATGAAAAACCGATAATTAAAGTGAATTTTCAGTCATGTCATTTAACTTGATTTTTGAAGGTATACTTTTTTTTAACGATTTATACTTTTCAAGATACGATTTATACTTTTCTGAGACGCACTCATTTTAGATATTTATATATTTTGTCTGGAAAATTCAATGCACAGAATGCGGTGTGATCCATCAAGAATCGAATCGGATTCTGTTCGATAATGTGAGTATCCTTTGGGGTCCAAGTTGGATTCGTACATAGAACTCCAACGGGACATCCCGATTAGAATCCAATGTACGAGCGTACGCTTTTGATATAGGGTCCCAATGCGATGACCCATTGGATCTCTACCAGGAAGTAGGGGCAAGAATGAGAATCCAATTGGATCTCTACGATCATTTGTACACAGGTGTACACTATGTAGTATATTCCGTACACCAACGAATTGAAGACAGAACTTGGCAGAAAGGAGTCCTAGGAGGCAAAGGAGTTCAAGGGATATATAAGCAAAGGGAAAGAGGAAAGAAAGGGTATGGCAACTGGTTATGCGAAATCCGCAATGAAGAAGAAGAGAGTGTAGCACACCCATGGAGCTGCGAGGACGCTAGGAAAAGAAGGAAATCTTCGTGAATATTTTCCGGAAAAACTTTTGCAGGTTTGCAAATTAATTTTATTTACATTAACGAGTATGGTTTTAAGTATCTTTTGCAATTTTTGTGTTGAAAAATATTGATAAATGTGGTAGATACAATGGCTTGTACAGACCGCCGTTTGAAAAAAGTTCTTCGCGATGACCACTGCTTCTCGGAAACATATCATCCGAAAAAGAAAAAAAAGACAAATGCATTTAGTTTCTGCATAAAATTGTCTAAAACTTGGACGAAAAATTGAACAATATATTGATTTTTTTTTATCAAAGGCCGCCTGCCAAAGCGAAAGTATTGATTTTCGGGGGAAAAAATGTTCTGTTCTCGTTAATAAAAAAAAAACTATAAATCGAAAACAAAATTCCTTCGTCCAAGGGCTGCTTATTGATATGTAAAAGAAACTTGGAAAATTTGAAGTTGATCGGTGCAGTGGTTTTTGAGATATCGTGGTCACTGATTTTGAAAAAGTCATTTTAACTCCTTCAGTTTTGAACAGATCGAATTGGAATTTTCAAAGAACATTTTTGAAATATTCTATTTTGAGAATCCGTCAAAAGCCAAATATCGATAGTTTCAAAAATTTCAACTAGGTGTGAGTCGTCAAGAAAGTGGTTTATCACAACTCTAAAGGACAGTGTGGAAAGAACCTCATGCGAATACATGCGAGCGTTTAATAAACTGAAAATAAAATGAGCGAACATTTTATTGAAAATTGTTAAACGATTCGCAAATAAAGAGAGACTATACCCAGACGCGACTCAACACTGCAGTACGACTGTGAATAACGGTTTAGTATAATCAAACTATCTCACAGTATAGAGTCTTCTTTTTTTCTAATAAAAAAAGCTGGAGGCGGAACACTATTGAATATACGCGTATTGGACTATGACGTATTCTCTAGAAAGAGCATAAATGCTGTACACGGTTAAATAAATAACAACACTACATTTCGTACACTATGTACCGTTTGCTGTATGGTACATACCATTCATTCTATACTACGTTCCATATACTGTATGTACGATGTACGAGTGTGGGGTGAAAAATTTCCGGCCTGACCAAGAGATGGTGCCACTAGGTCTAGTTTTGGAGCGGCGTCCTACAGTGCCATTCCTACCGAGCTTGTATGTACAGTTTCAGCCCAATCGCTACGTTAGTTTGCGTTTGAGAGCACATTGCGCGAGACGCTTCCGTTGTTTTCGTAAAAATGGAAAAATTGGAAAAACGTGCTGTCATCAAATACTTCCATTTGAAAGGTTTTACACCAAAACAAATAAAAGAAGAAATGGATTCAGCACTAGGAGACTCCTCCCCATCATATTCAACTATTAAGCAGTGGGTTTCTGAATTTAAAATGGGTCGTGTAAGCACCTCTGACGAGCCTCGCTCAGGAAGGCCCGTTGAAGTCACAACTTCAGAGATCATTGAAAAAATCCATAAAATAGTGTTGGAAGACCGCAGGTTGAAAGTGCATGAGATAGCTGAGACCTGTACGATGTCAGCTGAACGTGTGCGAAATATTTTGCACAACCATTTGAACATGGAAAAGCTGTGTGCAAGGTGGGTGCCGCGTTTGCTAACGCTCGACCAAAAACTGCTTTGAAAAACCATTTCTACCGACAATTTGGCGCTGTATAGGCGTAATCCAAACGAATTTTTGCGTCGATTCATAACTGTTGATGAGACATGGGTCCACCACTACACTCCTGAAAATAAAGAACAGTTAAAACAGTAGGTTGGAAAAGGGGAACCAACCCCAAAGAAGGCAAAAACAATTTTATCGGCAAACAAGGTTATGGCTACTGTTTTTTGGGATGCGAGAGGAAGGGTAAGACTATCACTGGTCAATACTACGCAGAGTTATTGCAACGTTTGAAGCACGAGGTGCAAATTAAACGACCTCATTTGGCGAAGAAAAATTTTTTGTTTCATCACGATAATGCACCAGCGCATTCGTCGATTGTTGCCATGTCCAAAATCCACGAATTGAAGTTTGAATTGATGCCGCATCCTCCCTACTCTCCAGACTTAGCCCCCAGCGACTATTACCTGTTTCCTAACCTCAAAAAATGGCTTGGCGGAAAAAGATTTAAGAGCAACGAAGAAGTTACCGAAGCTGTAAATCAGTATTTTGAGGAGCTTGACGAATCTACGTTTAAAACTGGTATAACTAAATTAGAACACCGTTATGAGAAATGTATCAGTGTTGATGGAGATTATGTTGAAAAATAAAGCAAAAACAAATTTTATAACATCGTTTTTCTTGGTCAGGCCGGAAACTATTCACCCCACCCTCGTATTATATACTATATGCTGGATCCTATTTTCTGTACAGTACACAAACTTCGTACTATATACCATTCACTATACACTGTATACTTCATACATGACGTTGAAGTTTGCATTGCTGGGATACAACGATAGGTAATTTTTTTTCTATTGCTCACATTTTTTTTGTCGATTTAGGGTACGAAAGTCACTCCACTCGTTTGTCTTATCCTCATAGGAGATCGACGATCTTTAAAAAATTATAAAATGTGATAAAAAAAGAACAAATAAAATTTAAAAAATTTAAAAAGACTTCCGTTGCATCCCAAAAATGCGAACTTTAACACCATTTTTATACTCTATACTATGGACTACGTGCTATACGCTATAAGATTTATTTCTGATCGGTTGGTAATTAAGGACTCGGCATAGGCTTGAAACTTAAAAAAATACGATAGCGCGTCGCTTCCACCAACAAAAAAGTGTATTCCATCTTGGTTTCTCAATTGTGAAATTTAGTATGTCTTTCGTATGATCATTCCGTCAGTTTTTTCGTTATTTACAAGGGGAGGACGCCAATCGGGACCCACCGATTTCGCCCAAACTGCGTAGGTACGAGGTCAGTCCCCACTTAAGGGGCTATACCAGTGTAGAGCCTTGGGTCTCAATATTTTTCTACGAAAAAATTATGTAATATAGGTCAAATATAGCTAAGTATATTCTTAATTCTCCGGAACATTTCATTGAGTACTTTTCTTCCAAAAAATTTCCGAAAATCACCCAAATTTTTCAGCGTTCACACTGGTATAGCCCCTTAAGTTTCCCAAAATATTTCGCCTAAGTGGGCCATGGGAAAAGGTAAAACGCTCTCCAAAGTTTTCCGAGTAGAGCTTGAGGGATATTATTTCAACCATTTCCAAGTCAGCTGCGTAGCGCAGTGGTCAAGCGCATTGCCTGTCATCCTACTGGCTCGGGTTCGATACTCGCGGCTTCCGTTTTTTTTTTTCAATTTTTTTTTTATTTCTCGCAATGTTCAACTGTTTATTGTAGAATTTAATTATATTCAAGCAGTTAATTTATGTAATTAGGTGAAGTTTTCAATGAAAATAAAAAGTCCGAAAATTCTTGCAATTTATTACGTACGCTGCTTTCTATTCATTATCAGAAATAATTTTACAATTTTTAGGATGATATTCATCGTAGAACCATTTGAAATATACATATTTTTCACACCAGGCACATTTTATAAATGCATTGTTTGAGCAGTTACATTTTTCCGAAACATGCTGCATTAAAAAGCATACTTCATTGAAGTTTTCAAACGAAGGTTATTCCTCTGTCAAATAGATCGTGCAGCATCAATTCCGTGCTCCTGTTTTCACCCCTATGATCCAGTACGCTTGGTTTGCATCCAAATTGACAGAGGAAAAACCTTCGTTTCAAAACTCGAATGAAGTATGCTTTCCAATGAAGCCTTACCCTTTCCTATGGCCCACTCAGGCGAAATATTTTAGGTACGTTAAGGCCTTAGGCCACTCTAGAGGCCGAAAAAATAGATTTTTGTGGGGAGTTTTTGTCGGAAAAACTACAAAGTAAATCGAGTTTACAAAAAAGGGTGTTTATCATACATATCAGTGACTGTATACAATAATTCTTTTGAAGCGATTGGTTTCAAAATGACGGCTGTGCAGCGTCTATCTCAAAACTGCATTTTTTAAGTTGGCCGGAAACACAACTCAGACAATTTTCAACCGATTCACTTGAAACGTTGAATATATCTTGAAACATACATTGTCTATGGAAGTACGTAGGATTTTTTTATATTGCATAGTTCATTCGTTATTAACAATTATCCGACAATTTTTAGGCAAATTTTTGGAAAGAGAAAAATTTCGTCAGATAATCGTTAATAACAAATGAACTATGCAATATGAAAAAAAATCCTACGAACTTTCATAGACAATTTATTTTTCAAGATATTTTCAAAATTTCAAGTGAATCGGTTGAAAATTGTCTGAGTTATGTTTCCGCCACTTAAAAAATGCAGTTTTGAGATAAACGCTGCATAGCCGCCATTTTGAAATGAATCGCTTCAAAAAAATTATTCTATACAGTCACTCATATGTATGATAAACACCTTTTTTGTAATCTCGATTTATTTTGTAGAAAAAAAAATCCCCAAAAAAGCCAATTTTTTCGGCCTCTAGAGTGGCCTAACCCCTTAAGCAGGGACCACCTCCTTCTATCTACACAGTTTGGGCGAAATCAGTGGGTCCCGATAGGCGTCCTCCCCTTGTTAGAGGTAACCGAGGCCACTCACAATGCAAATAATGAAATTCCGTAAAACATGTGACAAATTGTTGAGTTAAAAACCGTTCTTCCAGTTGACGACAATAAATGGAATAATGTTTTATGCAACGGTGCAAGTTGTATCTAAAAATCTATTCGGTCGATTCCTTTAAAGATCACACAGGGCATTGTTCATAACATTTTCTGTCACATGACCAGATTATTTTCTCATACGTTTATCCAATTGTTACTAAAAAGTAACTGAAGTTGCTTTTTCGTTGCTGTTGAAAATCGAAGTTTTGTCCGCAGCGTATATCCGTAGTTTTTAAAGAATAGAAAAGTATCCGACCATCCGAAAATTCTATGTCGTTGATGTTTGCATCGTTGGAATGCAACGAAAATAAATTTGCTTCGATTGCCAAAATATCTTTTTGGCGGATTCGGGCCCGAAAATCACTCAAACATTTTTCACGATCTTTTAAAAAAATCTATAATATAAATTGGCACGGAAATATGTTTGATAATAATGGAAAAGAAATAAAGAAATGAGAATTTTCGTTGCTATCCAACGATGCAAACTTCAATACCGTAAAATTCTACTATTATACTACAAGTACGCTTTTTTGGATTTTCATTTCAGATCATTTTAGTTGTCAGAACCACCGACACCGATGGGTAGGATTGGCCATGGGGCAAACTTTGTTTGGCACTTTGCTTGCATAATAATAACTTCATTGTACATCAATGATCAATTTGAAGAAAAAAAAAACTCAATCTTGGCAAGCCTTGAGGCAAGTATTGATTGCATGTAAAATGTTGACCTCGTCGTGTTTGTAGCTAAATAAATGACTACGCTTTATTTAGTTACATGCTGACTGCAAAAAGTAAAATATTCCTAATTTTAACCCGGCGCGGCCGCACTGTAATTCCGCTGCTTGCGCGGTCGCACCGGTACGAAAATGTCCACGTACAGTTTTCAACATGTTGATTCGCTTAAGGGGTCTTCTTACTTTAGGAGTTAAAAAACGCTATTTTCGTGATTTTTTTTATAGGTTTATATTATAAATATTGATATAAAAGTTGTTACACGTAATAAATACACCTTCGAAATACATAAAAAATATTTTTTTATCTACGTATGTAAGCTAAATAAACTTTAAACGCATTTTTGTCGAAACAACGTTTTTCGACGGCTTGTTGATAGAATCTTCGAAACTACTGAACCGATCCTTATGAAATTTTAACCACATATTCTTAATATAGCTCATATAAATAAATAAAATTTAAAAATGTACTTCGAAAGTGTGTTTATTAAGTGCAACCACTATTATATCAATATCTATAATATAAACATATCAAAAAAATGCATGAAAATAGTTTTTTTAGCGTCTAAAGTGAGAAGACCCCTTAAGGGGAGGACACCACTGTAACTACCCCTTTTCGACCTTTTTCCTTGAACTTTTTTTTAAAGGAAGGAATAAAATACTTGGTCAAAAAACTTTTAGGCTTTATTAGGTATATATGGAAGAATGTAAAAAAAAAATTATTTGTCAAAAGCATACAAAATGGGTTTTCAGCCAACCCTCTCCGCGGCACGCAGTAAAACTTTCCTAAATTTCTTCCTGGACATAAGAGTGAAATATTTTCGTTAATTATATGAGTTTTAACAGTTAAGTACGAGGGGAAATTAAAAAAAAACCAAACAATAGAGACGAGTTTGAAAAAAAGTTCGTTTTTTCGACGATAATTTTCCATATAAAAAGCAATATATTTTTTACAAATTTCAATTCATCGAAAAAAGCGCTCATACTTGACTGTTAAAGCAATCTAAGAAGCTCCAGTTAATATTTCAAGTCGATTCGACGAAAATTGTTGGGCTTCTGCTGCGTGCCGATTTCAAAAATATGGTTTTGAGAAAAGCGTGTTTGAAGTTTTCGGTACCCGCTAGGAAAAACAAATTCACGAGTGAATTTCTTGAGTCGGTGGGTAACGTGAACCTCGTTCGAAACGGTTTTTACTTCGGGATCAAATTTTTGGACGGTATTTTGTGTAGCTGGTTCTGCGTCTACCGGCGTGGCATCGCCCGAGGCGCTTCACAGCGCTCGGAGACTACCCTCAAAAATAGCTCGAAAACAACTTTAAAACTTTTTTTTCAGCTACAAACGAAGATGCATAATATTTTCAAAGATTCGAAAGATTTTTTAAAAGCGTTTCCAAAAAACGATTTTTCGAAAGTTTCGTGGCGTCCTCCCTTAAAAACAATCTCCGAAAGTTCACAACTACCCTTGAATCCTTGCGGAACGTGAATCCACGGTTTTTAAGGGGTCTTCTCACTTTAGAGGCTAAAAAAGGCTGTTTTCGTTATTTTTTTATAGGTTTATATTAAAGATATTGATATAAAAGTTGTTACACTTTATGAATACACTTTCGAAATACATTTAATTTTTTATCTATTTATTTAAGGGACTACACCAGTGTGACACTTTCAAAAAATCGATTTTTTTTTGTTTGCCTTTTTCGGCAGTTTATACTTTCAAGAATATCATTATAATTTATACCAATATCATTTTACCTCGCAAAGATCAATAGTTGAATCTTTAAACGCGTTTTTTTCGAAATGAGATTTTGCAAATTTGCTGACATTGTAACTCAAAGAGCAATTATCCGATTGACTTGAAATTTGAACTGAGTACTCTTGAATATATTTACTCTACAATGACGTAGGATATTTTTGATTGAATGAAAATTGACGATTTGGCATTGAAAAAAACGACCATTTTATAGGCACGAAAACAGACGTTTTTTTTTCATAACTACGCCATTTTGTTTGATTTTGATATTTTTCGAAAATCCTACGTCATTGTACAGGAAATACCTTCCAGTTTAACGACATTTTTTCCTTTTTCGGTTTCAGCTACTCAATCGGCCGGAATCATGTCAGCAGTGGAGGAACTTTTTTTTGGCGCCTCCGAAGGCAGCTCGGTCGCTTGGATTTCAATATTTTTCTATGAAAAAATTACGTAATATAGGTCAAATATAGCCAAATATATTCGTAATTTTCCGAAACATTTAATTGAGTACTTTTCTTCCAAAAAAACTCCCGAAAATCACTAAAATTTTCAGCGTTCACACTGGTATAGCCCCTTAAGACACTATTTATAGATGAAAATGGTAGGTCTGCGCTGTTGATGAAATCTCGGAATGGATCCAAACAAAAAAATCAAATGGTTTTAGATTCAGTATGTTAAGGGGTAAGGCCACTGTAAATTTTTTGAAAAATCGATTTTTTTTTATTGGCTTAAAAAATAGTTTAAACCCTCTAGTTTAAAAATAGTTTAAATCCTTTTAACTTCTTTTTTTAATTTTTTCCAATAAAAAACTATTCGCAAAACTTTAAACGCGTTTTTCTCGAAACATGGTTTTTCAAAATGGCACGCAGCATAACTCGAACAATTTTCATTTTTTTTACTTGAAATTTTAACCAGATGTGAACATTTACATTATCTTGAGAATGTCGATCGGAATTTTCAAGAACTTTATTTATTGATTTTTTATTAACAAAAAACTTGCCGTTTTTTTCGTCAAAAATCAATTTTTTTTTTCAAACGCACGCCAAATCCACAAAAATTGATACTTTTTAAAATCCGATCGACATTCTCTAGCTATAGCCCTCTAGATTAATGGTTTTTTTTTGTTCTAGATTCAAAAGTGCACCAGTGGTGCTGCGTGCCGCGGAGCCCTGGAAGCAAAACATGTCCCGGGAAGATAGCTGTGGAACCGCCATTTTGTTTTTTTTTACTGTAAAAAAATTTTATAATAAAGTTTAATGTATGCCCGATAACACCATTAAACGTTTTTTTTCAAATACCTTCAATTTCGGGAGCAAAAAATTAGTGAAAAAACCTTTTTTTTGGGCCGTTACAGTGGCCTTACCCCTTAATGGCTATAACGCATATCATACGATTTTTCATATATGCAAAAATAACAAAATGACGGACATTTTTCGAAAAAACAAAAAAAAAACGTTTTTGGCAAAAAAGTAGCAAATATCAAAATTGTGTAAAAATCCTTGATATGCGCTATAGCTATAGTTGTAAAGAATATGTGGTTAAAATTTCGTAAGGATGGGTTGTGTAGTTTCCAAGATTTTATCAACAAGCCGTCGAAAAACGCTGTTTCGAGAAAAACGCGTTTAAAGTTTGTCTGGGTTACATAAATACATTAAAACATTTTCTTATGCATTTCGAAAGTGTATTTATCAAGTGTGACAACTTTTATATCAATATATATATAATATAAACCTATAAAAAAAAATCATGAAAGAAGCCTTTTTTAGTGCCTAAAGTGAGAAGACCCCTTAAGTTTTACGTTTGAGAGCCGCGCCCTGCCATTAGGTTTGCCGGGAATTTCAAAGAGAAATTTCGCTTGGGACGAAATTGTCTCAATGCGACCGCGCATGGTCACAAAAACGAATGTGCCATACAGACATATCCATGTATCGTACACCTACAAAGTTTCTACAAATTTCGGAAATATCTCTTGCTTAAAACATTTACGGACTCAGCCCGAATCCTAAAATTAATCCGTGAACCGTCGTCGTGGAAGTCTGCCAGATAGTTTGGCCGGTAAAGGGATCTCGCACGCACTCTGTGTGCGCTCGTAGAAAATAAAACGAGAGAAACAAAAAGAAACGGGTAAAAAGCAAAGGCTCGTCTCGCGCTTCGAATTCGTCTATTCCCGCAACGGCTGTAATTCGTCGACGATACTCACTCGTTTTCCGCGACCCTCGAACCCAATGTATCTCATCATTTTCACCGAAAAACGTTCCCTTTTTCGAGGCTTTTTCTATCGCCGGTACGATTTTATCGCGCACAAGATTTTTACGGGAAAAAGAAGAAAAGGTTACGTCTAGCCTCACAGTAATTTCGCCGATTATTCCCGCGAATGTAAACGAGCGTAACAATTGGCTAGGGGATGAGAGCGAAGCAGGAGATTTTATGTTGAAATTTTTGCGATCGCCAAACGCACGCGTATCGCGCCGGTCAACGCGTAACGAGATTGCTACGTAGACAATGGCAGGGCTCGACGCGCCGCGGGAAGACAATATTGAGAGACGGTCGAACTACGCTGGCCGAAGGATATCGCGCGCTCGTGTCGCGGCCCAAAGTTTTCTAACGATCATCTATCGTCGCTTGATTTACGCGCGTCCATCACCAACGATTAGTCCAGCAGAGTGCGACTTTATCGACCTCGCGAATTCGCGCATCTTTATTTATACCCTACGCGTACTCGCCGAGGAAACTATGCAAGGTTTACACGGTAAAAAAAAAAACAAATGGACCGATAAACAAATGAATCTCGATGACTCAGAGGGCCTTCGATCGAAGGTGTATATTTATTTCAAGGAAGGTCGAGCGTTTTACCGACGAATGGTGGAGGATTTGGATTCCTTTGGACGCAGATCCCGCCGATAGGAGTATCTGAAGTTTCAAGAAGCTCCACACCAGAGCGTTTTTGAGAAAAATAAATCTTAACCTAGAAGATAGAAGTATTGCACTAATGTTGAGACCAAATCGTTTAATCGGATAATTCCACGCGAAGAAATGGGGTTGAAGTTCGCGTCGTTGGAATGCAAGGAAAATTATGGGGTTAGGCTGCTGGGAAAATTTCGAAAAATCGATGGTCGCTTGAGGCAACGCAAATTGCAGAGAAAGGTCCAACGTTTGGTGCCGGAATCGCGCATCGAAGATAAACTCATGATTACCAGGATAGAACTGCTAGTAAAAATTTGAACGGGTTTTTTTCTCGAAATTATGTTTTTCAAAACGGTGTACACGATTTCTCGACATCTCACGCACGGATTGCCTTGAAATTTGGTACACTTGTTCAGTGTAATAGTGGTTCAGTTTTGACGGACGTTTTTCTTCTTAAAATTTTTTCCATTAGTTATTAACAATAATAATGTCATTTTTCCTCGAAAAATCGACAGAAAGTTCAGAATTTTTTTTTCGATGATTGAAACACGATAACAAAAATAATCTCGGTCAAGTCTTAGCCAATATTATATATATTAAGAAAAAAATCGTTTTCTTTGTTTCAGATCGACCGGGTGGCCGAAATCAAGTACACCGTTGAGCCTCTCACGTTCAAAGGTCCTCCACGAAATTGTTTATAACTTCTCTAATAATTAATATTTTTTTATAAAATTTGGTACACAACTTTGTTAATGTACATACAAATAAATGTCCAAACGATTTTTCAATCGTCTTACTTATTCTTTCGAAACTAATTTTTTTACATAACCCTGATTTTCAGGTTGTCACATAACCTAACTAATTCTGGTTAATTTTCAACAAAAAAAATTAGCCGATTTATCCTGTGAAAGTCACTCAAACGTTTTTTCGTATCTTTATTAGAAATTCATGACGTTAACTTGCAAAAAGGCTTTAGATAACGATGCAAATAAATAAATGAAAAGTGAACAAAAAAATCGTTGCGTTCCAACGATGCAAGCTTCAACGTCATACATAAAAATACTAATATATCCGTAATGACATAGTATTTAGAGTTGATACTTGGAGGGTGTTCTCATATTGACTCAGGGGTGCAAAAACGTAAAGAAAAAGCTTCGAAATATCTTTTTGAGGAGACTAAACAGAAATGTGAAACTGCCCTGCCAGATAATTTAAAACTTTAAGGGGCTATACCAGTGCGACACTTTCAAAAAATTGATTTTTTTTGCCTTTTTCGACAGTTTATACTTTAAAAAGTATCCCGTAAAAAATTCAAGGCCGTATCTCTATAATTTTATCTTGCAAAAATCGATAGTTAAATCTTTAAACGCGTTTTTCTCGAAATAAGATTTTTCAAATTTGCTGACATTGTAACTCAAAAGCAATTATCCGATTGACATGAAATTTAAACTGAGTACTCTTGAATATATTTACTCTACAATGGCGTAGGATATTTTTGATTGGATGAAAATTGACGATTTGGCATTGAAAAAACGACCATAGGCCAGAAAACAGAGTTTTTTTCATAACTACGCCATTTTGTTAGATGTTGATGTTTTTCGAAAATCCTACGTCATTGTACAGGAAATACCTTCCAGTTTAACGACATTTTTTGCTTTTTCGGTTTCACCTACTCAATCGGCCGGAATCATGTCAGTAGTGGAGGAACTTTTTTTTTGGCGCCTCCGAAGGCAGCTTGATCGCTTGGATCTCAATATTTTCTACGAAAAAATTATGTAATATAGGTCAAATATAGCCAAATATATTCTTAATTCTCCGAAACATTTAATTGAGTACTTTTCTTCCGAAAAACTCCCGAAAATCACCCAAATTTTCAGCGTTTACACTGGTATAGCCCCTTAAACTTAGTTTGAAACTAAGTTTCTAGTACCAGGACATTGGGTCATAGTTCTACCGGGGTGATTGGAAGACTGGGTCTATAAGAGTCCATGATTTTCCAAAAATAGCGGAGCCTGGGGAGGTTAAGGGGTTAGGCTTTTGTGAAAATGTCGAAACTCTGTGTACACGATTTCTCGACATCTAAGGAACGGATTGACTCGAAATTTGATACACTTGTTCAGTGTAATAATAGTTTAGTCTTGACCGATGTTTTTCTTCTTAACATGATTTTTTCATTAGTTATTATTAATAAAGATGTCATCTTCCCTTGAAAAATCGATCAAAAAATAAAAATATTTGTTTTTATGATTGAAACAAGATAACAAAAAAAAGCTCGGTCAAGTCTCAGCCGATATTATCTATTTTAAGAAAAAAACTCGTTTTCTTTGTTTCAGATCTCTCGCGTTCAGATGTCCTTCATCATATTGTTTATAACTTCTTTAATTAGTAATCCTTATTTATGAAATTTGATACACAACTTTGTTGATGTACGTACAAATAAGTGTGCAAACGATTTTCCAATCTTACTTATTCTTTCAAAATTAATTTTCCTAAAAAAACCTGATTTTCGTTTCGTCACAGTAGCCTAACCCCTTTAAATTTTTAGTAAAATTACTCGTAAAATCGATGCTTTCGCTCGTGAACACTAAAATTCCATCTCGATTCGCAATTCTCATAAGAATTCATCTTAAAGTGTCTAGAATTCAATTTTTTTTTTTTCTATAAAGTGCTGGACCACGAAACTTTTTACCTAAGCTTTTATTGTACGGTCATCCATCTCCAAAAAAAAAGCCAGTACCAACGTCAATCGGTAAAACGTTCGATGATCGTTCTCGAGAGAAATCAAGTGTCAGTTATAAACGACCGTGTGCCAAACGTACCTTTCAGCTGTCGCGCTTCAACCCGCTCAATGACTAATCGATCAACAGGTGGCGACGTCTCGCGCGATATAGAAATACGTGTTATTCGTATGTGCAGCACGCGCGTGTACGTTTCGTACGTATGCTCGTTCGCCACGAAGCAACGCGAACGGGGAAGTGGAAGAAAGCGATGAAAAGTGTCGCGGAATCGACAAAATTCGCGTAGCTGACGTTCACTCGAACGCGGGAAAGGCGAGATTGAAAAGGATATTCCTAATAACCGCGCGGAAAAACGGCAGACCGGAGAGCTATATGTGTGCTCAAAACACGCACTCCCGAGGGCTCCCCATGTCTCGCTATACTGCCTGACGATAATGCAACTACTAGAATATATAATCGCGTCGCATACACCACTGCGTTGTGTGTGTGTGTGTGTGTGTGTGTGTACTTTGGCTCGCTAGCCTTTACGAGCTGTCGCTGCTGCTGCTGCTGCTGGCAAACGTAACCGCATCGCGCCGCGCGTTCGACGAACAGCAGACGACGCGACGAAACAAGAAGAGGTAGGCGTTGCTCGGACCGCGGCTCCACTTCATCGCACTCGCTTCGCCCTCTTCGCAACGCACATCTATCGCGTGTACGCGCGTTCGTGCCTCAGCCTTTTGTACGCGCCTATATATACATATCTCAAAATGACCTGACACTTTAAGGCCAGTCCACTTTGAAAATTAAAAAAAATCAATTTTTTTTATACTGTTTTCGAAAGTACATACATTCAGAAATATTGTGTCAAAATTTTATATATATATAAAATTTTGACACAATATTTCTGAATGTATGTACTTTCGAAAACAGTATAAAAAAATTGATTTTTTTAAATTTTCAAAGTGGACTGGCCTTAAAGTGTCAGGTCATTTTGAGACACCCTATATATATATATATATATATATATATATATATATATATATATATATATATATATATATATATATCAAAATGACCTGACACTTTAAGGGGCCAGTCCACTTTGAAAATTAAAAAAACCTAACCTAAACATTCATAAATATTGTGTCAAAATTTTATGAAAATCCGAGCTCTCTAAGTATTTTTTTTTACCTGAGCGTAAAAAAAACAGGTCCTCATTTCGTCTACCTAAGCGTACAGCGCCCTCGGCCGACCATAGTATAAACTTCAAACGCGTTTTTCTCGAAACAACGTTTTCAAAATCTAGCTCCATCGTGTCTCTAAAACTAATAAACCGATTCTCTTGAAATTTGCACCACATATTGTAAACATGATTCGCAACAAGATGACCCTCGATGGTTTTAAAATTTTGATTTTCACTCTTTCTTTTGCGAAAAACTGCGAAAAAACGCGTTTTTAAAACTTTTTTCGTTTTTCATCTGCTATTTTTTTATTTTTTGATGAAACTTTATATCCGAGGATCATTTTGTAGCTGTTGTCATACTGAATCTAATGGACTTCGATTTTATTGTTTCAGACAAGCCGTTGCCGAGTTGTGATGGAGCTACCTAGCCCACCTATTTTTGAGGCGTTACGTTAAACTATAGTTTTTGTACTTAAAAATGAATAAAAAAGAATTCAATTTTTTTTAAGGTATTTCCAGACTTTATTTATCAAGCCCAACAACTTTTATATTTGTATCTTTTATAAAATCCTTTAAAAAATCACGAAAATAGCCTTTTTCGTGGCTCCAAATTGGACTGGCCCTTTAAGGCCTTAGGCCACAGTAACAGGTATAAAATCATGTGCGAATTTAACAATTTTTTTTTTCATGTGAAAAAGTGATTCACTCATAAAATTAATTACACATCTATTTAGTATGAATATCAAGTTGTTAGAAAATATATATATATTTTTTTTCGATGTACAAAATGGCCGACTACTCGAAACTTCTCGAAACAGCTTTTTTTCCAATTGGCGTGACAAAGAACTTCAACAATTTTCACTCGATTTACTTCAAATTGAAAAGTTATATTCCTAATTGCATTTCGCAGAGAAGTACGTACGGAATTTCTGATTAATCGAAAACTTTTCATTTTATGAGCAGTTTATGGGCAGTTATAACGAAATGTTTCACTGAAAATTCATTTCTTAAGTTCAAATACCTACAACTTTTGAATAAAACAATATTTTTTTATTCCGTACGTACTTCTCTAGGTAGTCTAATGTAGATTGACGAGATTTTTTGTTTTTTGTTCTAGGTAAAAAATTGTGGATGCTAAATGTCAAGCCGCGGAGCGCCTAAAAAAAGATAACAAAGGAAAATATTAGTAGTCGGCCATTTTGTACATCGGGAAAAAAATTCGAACACCTTGATATTCATACTAAATAGATGTGTAATTAATTTTATGAGTGAATCACTTTTTCATACGAAAAAAATTGTCAAATTCGCACATGATTTTATACTGTGGCCTAAGGCCTTAATTTATTAATAAAACGTATTATTTATTTGAAAAGTACGAATATCTTTATTTGAATATAAAGTACAAACGTGGAGGTTATGTGTAGAACACAATATCTGATAAATGGCTGCCTCGTCCCTGCTTGCAGACGTTTACTCTTTTGACGAAATTTTCAATAAAATTTTGACACAATTGCGAACTAATTTCATCAATGGTGCGTCCAATTGCTTCCTTGAGCTTCGGAATCTGTGGATCATTGGCATACACTTTTCCTTTCAGAAAATCCGAAAGAAAGAAGTCCAATGGCGTCAAATCGCACGATCTTGATGGCCAATTGAGGCCTATAAACGCCCATAACCTCCTCAACTCTGAACGGATCGATTTGACACTATCGGAAAATGTTTTTGAAATGCTACATCTTGAGAATCCGTTGAAAACCATAACACGACCATGAAACTTCGTCTGCAATAACTATGCAGTAACAATACAGCAAATAACAATTTCTATGCGTTGCTCGATCGTGTAATTCTCCATGACTGAACCCCAATACCTCCTTATGCCAGTTGCCAAAGATTAGTACTCTATGTTCGCCACACCAAAAAAATGGCGCGCAATTTAAAATGACTGGTCATTTTGAGGCACCCTCGATATGGGCTTTAGAGCGAGAATTACCGACTATGCACAATGCTGTGAAAGGCGCTGTGTACGAGAAATGCAAAACATACGATAACGGCGATATTCGTAATCTTTGCAGGAATGACCTTTTTATATGCCGATCCCTGTATAAGGATATGCGCTTTGACGAGGGTTTTGACTTGGTAAATTTAGATATACGCAGAGATAATCACGAAATGTATCAAGTTATCGATTCTTCATAGGGTTTTTTGGGGTCTACGCCTATTGAAATTTTTTGAAAATATCGATTTGTTGTTTTTGACGGATTCACCAGATATAACATTTCAGAAATATTTTCTGAAAATTCAAAACTGAGGGAGTTGTTCATGGGTAGATTCCACGAACCGGCGAACTTTAAACGCGTTTTTCTCGAAATTACTTTTTCAAAATCGGTAACCACGATATGTCAAAAATGAAGGCACAAAAAAAGGATTTTTTTTCTCGATGCATCGTGTTTTTTTTTCAACGAAAATCGATCCTTTCACTTTGGACTGCGGCCAGAATTTTTTCAAAAATCGATATTTGATTGAATTCTTCGTCCAAGCACTAGATAACTTTGTGCGAAACTATATGAAGGACGTTTTTAAAGAGGGAATCACACCTTATCGCGGTCGGTATGGTAGAACAATTATAGATTCCCAAAAATCTCTGAAACGGCTCTTCAGATCCCGTCGAAACTTTGCCAAACGACGTCAAATACATAGACGAATAGCATAACCGGTGCGATGGTCTAGTGGTTAGCGTGCTCGCCACTAAACCTGCGGACCGGGAGGTCCCGAGTTCGAAACCCAGCCGCGTACATTTCGTCGTGAAATGTTTTTCTTCGGCATTTCGCGGCGAAATAAGACTAGTTCCACGACTGGGGAGCGAACTTGATGACCGGCTGTATTTGGTATAGGTTTTCCGCAGTTTCCCTATACCCATGACAGATATGTCATGGTGAATACGATACAGAGGGGGAAGTCGGCTGCGGCCGCAGGTGGGGGGGGGGGGGGGTGTGGAATTGGCGGTAGAGGCGGATTGGGGGCTCGTTAAAAGGGAAGGACCCTGTACGACTGGAACAAACCCAATAAAAAAAATTAAAAAAAAAATACATAGACGAATAGCTGTCAACCCGTCAAATTTTCTGAATTTGAGAAAAAAAATGTAGAATGATTTTAGTTTTAAGGCTTTCACGGCTCTTTATGTAATGAGAAGAGTATGTGGCTTCCGGATGTAGGAAATGTAGAATGGCTTATCATAAGCCAATTTAGTTTTTTTTCTCAAATTCAGAAAACTTAAAGGGCAGACAGGTATTCGTCTATCTATTTGACATCGTTTGGCAAAGTTTCGACGGGATCTGAAGAGCCGTTTCAGAGATTTTTGGGAATCTATGATTGTTCTACCATACCGACCGCGATAAGGTGTCATTCCCTCTCACTACATTTTTTTCTCAAATTCAGAAAATTTGAGGGGTTGACAGCTATTCGTCTATGTATTTGATGTCGTTTGGCAAAGTTTCGACGGGATCTGAGGAGCCGTTTCAGAGATTTTTGGGAATCTATAATTGTTCCACCATACCGACCGCGATAAGGTGTCATTCCCTCTTAAGGCCTTAGGCCACAGTAACGGGTATAAAATCATGTGCGAATTTAACCATTTTTTTCGTATGAAAAAGTGGTTCACTCGCAAAATTAATTACACATCTATTTAGTATGAATATCAAGCTGTTAGAAAATCATTTTTTTTTTCGATGTACAAAATGGCCGACTACTAATATTTTCTTTTGTTATCTTTTTTTAGGCGCTCCGCGGCGTGACATTCAGCATCCGCAATTTTTTACCAAGAACAAAAAATAATTCTCGTCAATCTAAATTAGAACACCTAGAAAAGTACGTACGGAATTAAAAAAATATTGTTTTATTCAAAAGTTGTGAGTATTTTAATTTAAGAAATGAATTTTCGGTAAAAAATTTCGTTATAACTGCTCATAAACTGATCATAAAATGAAATTTTTTCGACTAATCAGAAATTCCGTACGTACTTCTCTGCGAAATGCAATTAGGAACATAACTTTTAAATTTGAATTAAATCGAGTGAAAATTGCTGAAGACATTTGTCACGCCAATTGGAAAAAAGCTGTTTCGAAAAGTTTCGAGTAATCGGCCATTTTGTACATCGAAAAAAAAATTCTAACAGTTTGTTATTCATACTAAATAGATGTGTAATTAATTTTATGAGTGAATCACTTTTTCATACGAAAATAAAATTGATAATTTCGCACATGATTTAATACCCATTAGTGTGGCCTAACGCCTCAATCCTTTGCGGCATAGTGTAACACTGGTGTTACACCTAATTCAACTTAGATTTTGACGATTCAAAAGTGTTTTTTTAAATTAAATATGGCGGTTTTAAATGCGTTTCAAGGTTCCTAGGACTTCAATAACTACTAAAACATACTTATTGAATTTTTATTTTTCACGTAGCGGATGTCATCAATAACGAAAGTGCAAAAAAAAAACGTGGACGTAAAGAAAAATGTATGCTTCAAAGGATTAAGGGAGGCTACCAGTCTAGAATGCAGAAAAAGGTGAATTTCGACCATTTTTTATTGATACCGAGTTGATGGAATGAAAATTCCGTTTAGTAGCCTTTAATCTACATATCTTCAAGTAGGTTTTAAAAAAATGTTCACAAGATTTTGCAACAAAATGGCGGTGCTGATACTGGGTGAAGCGAGTTACCTTCGTCTTATAGTAACCTGCCGCCTTACAACTACATTCTACATCGAAGTACTTACGGGATTTTCAATATGTTGGAAACTTTCTCCGAAAAAATTATTGTCGAAGATTTTTCACGGAAAACAATTTTCTTTGTCAAACATGCATCATTTTATCAAAAATCGATTTCTTTCGCAATTTTCCTGCGTACTTCGAAGATGAATCTTGTGTAGAACTCAAATTATTTTGAATTTTCGTTTCAGGTAAAAATTGGAGCCTAACAAACAAAGGTGACTCGCTTAATCCAGCTGCAAAGCCGCCATTGCTTGAGAAATCCTGTGGAAGAATTTGCAAAGATACTTGAATATATGTAGAATAAAGGCCACTGAGCGGTTATTTTATTTTATCAACTGGGTATCCGTAAAAAAATTGTCGAAATTCATCGTTTTTCGGGTTGTAGGCCGATAGTCTCCCTTAATATGTTGATTCCTTTATGTATGTTCTTTGACAAGTTTTTCGACCAAAATCAGTTTCGAAACTTCAAACGCGTTTTTCTCGAGAAGACGTTTTTGAAATCGGAAGAACGCATAATTCGGGCAGTTTTCATGCGAATGGCTCAAAAATTTTGTCTGTAGCTTCTTAGAGACATTCTCTGAAGAAGTACACACGATTTTGATATAAACTATTCTCGTTTTGTTACAAAAATTGAGTCCGATTTTTCAGCGAAAAAAAGAACAAACTTTATTCAAAAGAGTGCTATTTTACGAGAAAACCATATTTTTAATCATCGTGCGTACTTCTCTAATAAAGATAATGTAAATGACGATTTTTTTTCGTTCTAGGTGCTGATCCATAATAGTTCTGCGTCCTCTCGCAGAGCGCCTAAAAACGCTCTTAGTGTTGCTACGACTGAGCCGCCATTTAGTATTTTTTTTTTCATAATTTTTTTTTATATACGTCAACACATGTTAAATGCCTCTGAACCTCAGTTGGATTGTTTTTTTTTGGTATTTTCAAAAAAAGAAACCAAAAAAGTCTCATTTTGCGGCGGCTCACATAGCTGTAAGGCCTTAAAAAACTTTGCATCAAGTAACCCAACTTTTTAATAGAGATGTATCTGTCGCAACCGCCTCGCGATGGCGTCACGTTCTCGTTCGGTAAATGCGCCTAATTCCAACATTTGAATATTCCGCTGCTCATGGACGTGCAAGCTTTATTTTACGACACATGACGTGAACATTGAGAAATAAATATTATTAGCCAATAAAATTAAAGACAAGGAACACTCGCACATCTTTTATTATTAATATTATTTAATATCAATATATTTCATAATATTCATTTTATTAATATTAAATAATAGTAATAAAATGAATATTATGAAATAAAAAATATGATTTCATACGTCGTTAATATTATTAATTAATATTAATCAAATAAACATAACGAAATAAAAATTTATATCACTTACCAATAATATTCATTTTCCAATGTCCAGGTCATATCTTCGATTTTAATAATGGTTGCCCGTTTCTTCCGCGAGCGGAACATTTAAAGCATTCTTTTCGCGCAGGGCCGTATTTTGTGAGGGCATGAGCAGAGCCCTTCTGAATCATTGGTAACTTACAGTGTGCATTTTTACTCGCTTAAATCCGAAAATCCTTTAATTGTTAAATATTCGGGTTTGTGAAAGGAATACTTCAAACATCATCGAAGATATCAAAAATCTCAAAAACGTGAATACATCGGTCTATTTCTCCCATGACGATTCTTTATCGAATACGCCTATGGTTGTAGAAAATTTGTCTTCGTACAAGCTGTCATACATCAATGTCGCCGAATGCAATTTCGTCGAAAGCAAGACTATGACGAAGCAAAATTTCGGAGTTTTCGTTTGCTCCGCGAGGGTATGTAGCGCGCGTTATAAGCGACCGTGTGTGGCGCTATCGTCGTTATTCCCTAGGAATCACCCGCTACTTTCAAAAAACACAAAGCGAACGCTAAAGAACGTGAAACCTCGCGTTTGCACAAAGGGAAGGCTAAACAGCGTTTTCCCCTATAAGTCAGCGCAGAGCTGCTCCGACCCAATGAAAAAAAAACCACACGGTATTTAATCACCGTGTACACACGTATCCATTTACCTGAGCGATGAGCGCCGAGTGAAATGATCCGCGCGGTGAGAAGCGAAGAAGCGGCCCCTCGTCGTGCGACAGAGCGCGCGAGGCCTCGGTCAAGCGCGTTGTACACACACCAGCTCGAGAGCGAAAAGTCAGTAGTATACCGCCTATGTGTACGGTGCTTCTCTCGCATACCTCGCGTTGTCTACAGCCCCTCCCCCCCTGCGCGTTTCGTTACACTCCAAATACTAAATTAATAACGTTTTATCGTTTTACGACGCTCACACGACGATTCTCGCGTTATTTTTCCCGTAAAACCAAAGAAAAAACGAAATTGAAAAGTAACATTTCACGGAGATAAAATAACACGAACGACGAACGTTGCGTCAATCACACACGGTATTACAAATTTATGCGCGCAATTTTATTCTTTGTTCTTTACGTTCTTACACTTTGATTTTTCTTCGAAGACGAAAAGCATTGCAACGCGTTTTTCGAGCTTATCGCGACACTTTAACGAGGTTAGGGACACCCAGGAGGTGCATGTGACTGGACAGTTTTTAAACCACACGCAGTCGTAAATATATATATGTATATAGCTATACGTAACGCATATATATATGTGTATATTTATACGCCGTATGCACTTGTACATACGCATACATGCCCAATACTGTGTACACACGTGTTACGTGTATATATATATGTGTGTGTGTATACTTGACATCCAATTTGCTGAAGTGTCGTGAGTTTGCCTTTTGTCAAATCGTCTAGAGCTCCCTGGTGACATTTCGTTCAGCTCGGTTACGAGTGCAAAAATCTAGGAACATTTTTCTTCCCACCAGAATAAAATTGGTACGCGGCGCGTCGAGGAGCAATACACAAGCGGCACAAGCGGTACAGCCAGCCTTAAAGTGAAACAGCTGATGCTTCGAGGCCACCGGCGAAATGTCAAACTCAAGACAAATTGTAAGTAGTTTCGACGAGTTCGTACTTCAATCGAACTCGCGTTCGCGTTTACTGGCACTTTTTTTACCGTACGAGGAATTTATACGAGAAAGGATTCCCGATGGGGGCCAAACTCGAGTGAGGTTACGAGGCATTTCGGGCGATGAGTATCGAAATGTTTACGCGTGTATATAACATCGCCTCTATTCGGTCACTACTCTCGCGTGTAACCATGGTTGCTGTAGCGACGTTTTCGTTTTTCTGCTTTTCTTTCGTCAATTTTTTTCTTCCATCGTCTGCACGAAAAAACGTGTTCGGGGTGGCGACGATTTCGGTAGAAGATTCCTCCGGGCGGATCAGGCAGGTTTTTGCGGTAGCTGTGTATTTTATGGGAAGCCTTTGTGTCGCAGACGCTGCGAGTTCAGTCGCCGGAGGGAACAAAGAGAATCGACATAGGCCTCAACGACACGACGAGGAAACTGTTCGAAACGGTTCGTCTCGCAAATGTCCCGACGCGTGTCTTTTTTCTTTTCATTACCGCGGATGATTATGAACGAGAAACGTATTTTCAGATCCACGATGTCTTTGAACTGAGCAATTTTGGCTTTGGCCTCTACAAACAGCGCAATCTCAAGGATGAGATTATATCTTCGCGCAGCAAAAGCATCAGCGGCGTCGGCTTGTCGCACGGCGATATGATCTATGTGACGCCCGTCAATGGCACTATACTACGGGATAAACCTTCCAGCGGCACCAGCGTTGACAACGCCGCCCCGTCCAGTGAGCAAAATTCTTTTTATCTCGAGACTGAGTGAGCGGCGGAGATTGACGATTTTCCGTCTTGTTTTGTAGAGAAAAGAAATGCTTTGTATGTTGTAAGAATCCTTGATATTCCATATGCCTGGGTGGTCGGAATGTCCAGCGGAAATGCAGCTGAGCAGGTCCCAATCCGAGTGTTGGCCCGGGCCATTATTTATTATTATTGTTATCTTGTTGCAAAGATTCGACGCCGATGGAAGTAACGCCGAGCACCAGTCGCACCGCCATGTCCGCCGGTCCGTCGGGAAGCGCTCGGCCAGTAGCCGCCGCCGTTGTCGAGGACGAGGTCGATCAACAATTGTTCAAATTGGACGGTAAAATTCAACGGAAACGGGACGACAAACTGTGAGCACGATTCTCGATAATACGAAGGATTTTTGCTTCTCTTATCGCGAAGCCACCGCCGCAAAGTCACTTCTGTATCATTAACGAACAGCCAAAAACCGTTTTTTCGTTCGCACAGTTGCAGGCACGGTGCTAACGGCTGCTGCGTACATTGCTCACCGCTGGAACCCTTCGACGAGGCTTACCTCAAAGAGCAGAACATCAAGCATCTCTCGTTTCACTCTCATCTCAGGAAACTCACTGCCGGTGTAGATAGGTACGTTCGTTATATATCAATTTTAGTGTACCCGAGATTTTCGACGGTAGAAGAATTTCCAGCGAGTAAATTTACGTATATCCAAGATGTGAACGAAAATTAAAAAAACATTGTCAATATTTTCCGGTAACTCGTTTTTTCGCGTTTCGTTCTCCATCGCAGAGGTAAATTTCTTCAACTGGAGGATATAAGTTGTCGTATAAAACGCGGCTGCAAGGATCATCCGCCGTGGCCACGCGGCATATGCAGCAAGTGCCAACCGAACGCGATCACGCTCAATCGTCAGCCTTATCGTCACGTCGACAATGTTGTTTTCGAGAACGCCAATCTCGTCGAGAGATTCTTGAATTATTGGCGCATCACCGGACATCAGCGCGTGGGCTTTCTCTACGGTAGATACGAGATTCATTCGGACGTTCCTCTAGGTATAAGGGCCGTTGTCGCTGCCATCTACGAGCCACCGCAGGTTAGTCGCGTTCTTAGGAAGCATTTTTTCCTTACGTTTTCTCTTCACAAACTTAGACGCAGTGCAGAGAAATCTTTACATTTTGCTTTGTTCTTTCTGAACGTCGCTCCGAGACGAAATAATCAACATTTACAAAGTTGAATCAAAAAGTTCTTAGATACAGGGTGTCTACCAACCTGAAAAGTCATGAAAAATCTTAAATGTCATGAAATTACACTCGACCCTGAAAAAGTCATGAAATGTCATGAAAAATTACCAGTCTACCTGAATTATTATACCCTACTAAATTATCGTTGAGTCTCTATTCAATATGAACAAACTTTGTGGTACTTGTCGATAGAGAAACGAATATCGAATCGATAGAAAATAAAATAGAAGCAAGTAAAAGAAAATGATGCGTTATCTCAACATATATTAGTTTTTCTTTGTTATTCGTGTAAAGCGACTAGATGATATTACTCAAAGTTCCTAAATGTATGTACTATTTTTCTATATGTTCCCAAAATATATTTCTTTACAGCAATCTTGAAATTATGTTTGTCTCACATTTTTTACTACATATGGAATTGTATAGTTTGGTGACTTTTCGTTTATTGCGTATACTTTTTATTGGCATACAACACACATCTCTTTGAAAGAGCATAATAAAAATATAAAAATTTAGAAAATCGGTCGCACTGTAGAATCATTAAGTATACTTCTATGCTACAAAGTCATGCTAAGAGTCATGAAAAAATCCCCATTTCTTGCCTTAAAAATCCTTGAATGTCATGCAATTTCAGTTCTGGCCAAAATTAAACACCCTGTAGATATCAAAACTTCTTGAATAATATTTTTCCGGGTAGTTTGATATTTTTATTTTGAAGAGCGCCAATCACACAATATTTGTGCAAAGTTTCACTTGATTTTATCGTATTGTTTTCAAGTTATTCATCATTTTGTGCAAACAGTTGTTAATAATACTCAAATATAGAGAAAAGTAATTTACGTGCAGTGATAAAATACTAGTGTCTGAAAAACAGCTGCTGGCTTCGAAATCCTTGACCACCCACTATACTCTCCGGACTTAGACCCCAGTGATTTTCACTTCCCAAAATTTAAGGAGCATAACCGGGGGAAGACATTTGACGATGATGACACGGTTATGGCTGCCGGAAAAGAGGTTTTTGAGAGTCAAGACAATGTTTTTTAGGAAGGAATAATAAAGTTGGAAGAGCGGTATTCTAAATGTATTCGAAAGAAGAAGATTATGTAGAAAAATATTTTTATTCGAATTATCTTATATTTTCATACTGATTCTACGAACTTTTTCACCCTCGTATAATGCAAACCGAATCGGAGGCAAACTTTTTTTTTCCATTAGTAAATTATTCATCAAGGTTTTTCATCATTTTCTCGGCGAAAAAAATTTCCTGACCAATGTTCAGGGCGACAGGGATACGAAGAACCATTGAAAATCGATGAAATAATTGCAGGAAAGCACAAAAGACACGATCGTTCTATTGCCCGACGAGCGTGATTCTCTGGTCGACGAGGTGGCGCGAATGCTCAATTTGCAACGAGTCGGATGGATCTTCACCGACCTCATTGCCGACGATATGAAGCGAGGAACTGTGAGTTTCTTGACAATTCAATTTCAGAAGATGCTCTTCAATGTTCGACGAAAATGTCTACTCTCTCTCTCTCTCTCTTTCTCGCAGGTTAAACACGTTAGAAACATCGAAAGCCACTTCCTGTCGGCTCAGGAGTGCATGATGGCTGGACACTTTCAGAATCAGCATCCAAATCCTTGTCGTTACTCGCCGAGTGGCTCCTTCGGCTCGAAATTCGTCACCGTGTGCGTCACCGGTGACGACAAGAATCAGGTACACATGGAGGGTTATCAGGTTTCGAACCAGTGCATGGCACTCGTGCGCGACGGATGCCTCGTACCTACCAAAGACGCACCGGAACTCGGCTACGTCATCGAATCCACGGACAAGCAGTACGTACCGGACGTCTACTACAAGGTGAGTACCGATATAGCAATACGCACACTCTTGAAGGACCGTCACAGTGTAACGGGTCGAAAAATAGCTGATTTTCGCGATTTGTTGTTTCGATGGTTAAAATAGTCTAATCATCAATTGTACGCACTCTCAATTCAAACCACGGCATCGGTGGTACAGGACGACGATGCGTTGGCGCTAATATGTATTATTTTAGTGTTGACAAACAGAAAGCATGAAGGACAATATCGTAAACGATGGTGTAAAGACTGGTTATTGAAAAGAAAACGGAACGCTTACGTTAACTTGTTAAGGGAATTGAGAATTGCATCGAAATATTACCACGAACTAGTATCGGATTTATATTGGGAGTACAAATAAGTCTCTGCCGTTTGACAAAAGATGGCCCCACCAGGAGGTTATGGTTGAAATTGTCAGATGTAAAACGTCATATCGTAAGGTTGGTCATCTGGCAAGACCATAACCTTGAAATATTAGCGATTTTGTATCAGCATCACATAATTTGTTTCGTGCGAAAATGTCGAGTTTTGAGCCGAGTCATTTGCCGGAACTCTTGCGTTTGGCACGAATCTCCCTCCAATAATGCTTCCAATTCCGCGTCTTCGTTTCGGCCTTCCGCCACGTTCTTTGTCTTCGGCGTCAAACTCACCGTTCTTAAACTTTTGAAACCACTCACGATAACTTCTCTCACTTAAAGCAGCCTCACCATATGCACCATTTCTTCACATTAAAGAAGTAAAGAAGAGATATAACATTGCCGCAAATGATGCTTATTCGGCTCAAAATTCGACATTTTCGCACGAAAAATAATGCGATGCTGATACAAAATCGCTAATATTTCAAGGTTATGGTCTTGCCAGATGTCCAACCTTACGATATGACGTTTTTGACCTGCGTCTAAGGGTAGATGGTTTTTCGATCGGCGTAATTAAGGAATTAACTACCAAACGTTTTAATTAAGCTACCAATCACCCCCAAACGATTATCTTCCGTTTGAGACTCATTGGAACGAGATCGGTGAAGAAAAACATAAATAAATTGAAATATCACCGCGCCGTATTTCGTTGGATCCATCAACGACCAATTACGGCCCTCTATCGAACGCGCATAGACGTAGATTATTTTTCGACCGGGATAACTAATGAATTAAGGCGAGAAATCCCTTTAGGAGCGTGAAAAATAGGTATTTTTCGGGAATTATTTTAGCGGGGATAAAATAATCTGATCATTTTTTAATTTGGACATTAGCTTATTATAACTGGCAAGATTGAAAAAAAAATTTTTTTTTGGTATGACCAACAAAATGGCGGCGATATTAAGGGTCTTAGGACGCCTGTTTTCCGCGACATCGAAAAGTGCTGAAGTTGTCACTCTTTTTCTGTTGATCCGAAAAAGATTTAATAAGTGTCATTCGTTTACTGACATATTAAAGGGAAGGATATACCCAAAAAAATGATGTAAAAGTGCAAAAATGAAAATTTCGGAGCCTTTTTACTCGAAAGTTCGAATTTCCGGCCATTTTTTCGACATATTTGACCGCAAAAAAATTATTTATTTACACGCTACCTTTCAAACTTTAGGTATATCCTTCCGATAATATTGCTGAGAGTAACCTCCCAAAATTTCATCCAAATCGGTCGCTAACTTTTTGAGCTACAACACGAGCAGTTTTTGAAAAAGTAGTTTCGAGATAATCGCGTTTAAAGTTTCAACGTGTGACCGCATGCTGTCCCCGCGCTCTAGACTATATGCGATAACTCCGTAAATATTCAATATTTCGAGTTTTCCTTTGAGTATATCCTCAGTATATCCTTTGGGTATCATACTTTCGAAATATGTTTTAAAAAATCGATTTTTTGAACATTCTAAAGGGATTTCTCGCCTTAACTACCAAATGCTGGGATTTGCACATTTGTGACCACCAAACGATTCTGCATCGATGAAGGCCTGGCATTTTATAGGTTGCGTGATAAATAATGAAGGTCCGGCCAACTTTACGGGAATAAAGTGTCATCTAATTATAACGAAACGGTCGACTACCAAACCTTCTTATTAGGCTACCAATCACCACCAAACGAATAAGAAAGAAAAAAACCTTGAGAAATTGAAGTCGTCCGGCTAAGTTTATGGTGGTCAATTTCAACCATAACCTCCTGGTGGGGCCATCTTTTGTCAAACGGCGGAGACTTATTCGTACTCTCAATAGATTTGTATAAACTCGTCTAAAATTGAGTTCCGTCTGCGAGCCGACATTTTTGGACAATTACGTGAACTGACGCCTGCGCAGGCGACCGCCATACACGTTCATTTTTTTATCTGTACAGTCGAACTTGCCGAACTGCAGCGGCATTTTCGATAGCAAAAAATATCAATTTTTATATCAGTTCCGGTTGGCTGTACAGGTGAGAAAGCCTGTACAGTTTGTGGCATACACACTGAAAAAATAATTCGTTCATCCATCCAAGATTCAGTTAGTTTAACAAAATGTATCTTTAAATACGTTCAACTTGATTTTTGATTGGCATAAAACACGTTTTGTCCCGATCCGCTGTTATTTTTTTTGGGAACTGATCGGGAACGGGCCGGAGAACAAGCGGAAAATGACCAGGAAAGTAGTAGGGAGTAGATCGGGAACTGATCAGGAACGGGCCGGAGAACAAGCAGCAAATGACCAGGAAATTTCGATAAAACCAACCTCAAAATTACTTTTGTTGATATATAGAGAACAAGAAAAATGAAAAAAAATAAAGTCGGCGTCGTACTATAGATATTAATAATTCACCGTGATAATGTGATTACATTTATTGTAATTATATCCTTCATCATATCAGCATATAATTTTCGTTGACTATCATAATTTATTTTTTATGATAGCATTGACAGGCGTCGATTATTCTCAAAGAAAATAATATGGTGATAAAACGGAGTATACAATTACAATAAATGTAATCATATCATTACATTCAATTATTAATATCTTTGATGGCGCAAAAAGTATTATTTAATAATAGGTTGGGATTTAATATTCAGGAAATGTCAATGTTCTCCCCAGGAAAAGGTTTTGTGATATTCCTAGTCTGTTTCACAAAAGGGCCCGGTTAGGTAAATCGGACGAGGCTAGCCAGGCCTGGACCAGACGTCAAGTCGGGAATGCCCGGTCACATTTCTGCACCGGATAGTTAGATTGACCCTAGATACACTAAGGGGTATGATAAAATTTGTAGCGGTGTGGACACAACAAATTTTTGTGTTCACACCAAATGAACTGTAGCTTATTAAGCATGTCTGAGCAACTGTTGAAACAACAAAATTTCGAGACAACAAAATGCATTTTACACATTCAACGATTTTCTTTTCTCAGTGCACGTTCCTGTTTAACTGTACAGGTAAATCCATCAGGTATGTCCTAGCGTGCATGGCCCACTTTATATACAAGCTGGTCAGTGTCTGGGCATATGCCTAGGAAACGAGAGTGACATTTTTCTCGCCCGAGCGACTTTGTGTCCCCAATGTTCTTTTGGGATTCCGCGATCCCTCTCCCTTCAACACCGCGTTTGTCATTTGACTATTTCCATTTTCCGCGGAACACCCTCGAGTGTTGGCCGCAGCCTTCCGTTTCCTAATGCACGAGGGCACAGGGAAACTGTGGAAAACCTGCGCCGGTACAGGCCGCTATATTTTAGCGCGTTTCAGTTGTAGTACCGTAGGGAACTCGGTAAAACAGCATCGCGCGTGGTATTCGATGCAAAAGCCGGTGCGCGACCAAGCGGTCACCGATCCAAGTATCGGCCCGGGCCAACGCTGCTTGACGCGGGAGATCGCCGAAGCCGCACACCGATCGCGTTTGGATCTATATCCAGTTCTACTTTTCTCAAATTATGAACCCGCAATCCAAACCAAAATCATTCGATTGCTTGCTCTTCCTATCGCGTAAGAAAGTACATCTTAAGGATGTATTGCCCGTACAGTCCCTACCGAAAGTGAGCTTCAGTGAGAATTTTGAGTACTCTGCGATAACATTAAAATCTGAAAAAATCAACCGTATTGAAGATGCTAAGAACATTGGTTTTGAATAATAATAATGCGAAAAATTTATAAATAAATTGTTCACACAAAAATTCGGTCAAAAAGTCTCCGGTAAATTTGATTTTTTGTGACATTCAATGAATTATGATATTTTTCTGAGTACATATGATTTTTTAAAGAATTTTCTCTCTATTTCGAAAATCCCGTTTTTGGGATTTTTTTAAAGGCTGTACCTATGACACTGTTAGTTCAATACCCCGGACACTTCTCGGATTTAATATGGAACATTACTCCGAAAACATATTGAAAATCCATGACTCTTTGTCCACTTTTATAAATTAAAAAAATTAAAATTAAAATAGAAATAAAATTCTAAAAAAATGCATACTTATTCAGAAAAATCTACGAATTCAATTTATAATATAAAAAAGTAGTTCCCCGGATATTTGTTGAACAATTTTTTTTTTCTACAATTTGGTTAAAACTTTTTTGCATTTTTATTACCGGAAATTAATGATCTTAGCATATTCAATATGGTTGATTTTTTTTTGAATTTGATCTCATCGCAAAGTACTCAAAATTCTCGCCGATATTCACTTTTGATAGGGAGTGTAGGGGCAATACATTCTTAAGGACATGTGTCACACGTTCGGTCGGTAAACATCCTACGGCCGTCTCCATAGACGTTTTTCATCTTTTAAAATGTCGGAAACTTTCTCTTCTTCACTTTTCCCATTTATCAGTCGTTTTAGGAGAAAACTGGAAATCTGCAAATCTATGAGGTTGAAGTTTGCATCGTTGGAACGCAACAAAAATTAATATTTCAGAATTTCTTTATATCTTTTGGTAAATGTTGCCTAGAAAAACCCTTCAACAATGTTTTAAGATATTTGTTTAGTTATCTACGACATAGATCGATGAAAAAAAGATCTACTGTAATGATAAAAATATGGAAAATAAGATGGACGAAAAGAACTTTCGTTGCGTTCCAACGTTGCAAACTTCAACACCATGCAAATTAACTCCTCGTCCACTCATGGCCGCTCGGTCGATATGACACTTCGCCGTGAGGGGCAAGTAGAAGTTGGACTACGTAACACATAAGTGCGAGAGAGGTAGCTGAAATTGTCGAGCAGAGATTTTTCAGGGATGAATAATATTTAGGGCAAAAAAACGTCAAGCTCGGCGTCAGTGAATTCTACAGAGCCCGATGCTTTGTTTTTCACAAGTTATTCCTTTCGCGAAGGGCTGTATTTTGTGGGAGCATGAGCAGGGCCCTTCCAAATCAGGAATAAAAAATTTCGCGCAAATTTAGTAGATTTAGACATTTTTGTTTTCTCTGAAAAGTCGCGGCTATGAACATTGTTCTGCTAGTCACATTTATCTAAGTTTTATCAGTAATATTTTTTTTAACGAGGTCATCCCATGTGACAGCCATTTTTTTAAAATGAATTATTAAAACACACTATCTTTGAATTTTCACCACACATTTATTAACATTTTTATAGTCCCTCAGGACTTTATCAAACAAAAATAACGAGTGGAATCGACCTTACGCCGTTTTGAAGACATTTACGTGTAAAAAAAAATCGGCTGTAAGTATCAATGATTCCGGAGGTTTTGCTCATCTGAAATAAAAAAATCAAACGGCGTTTTAATTTGTAGACCTGAGGTTGTCGCGGGAACTAGAGTGAAGTAAAAATATCGAAAATTGAATTTTTAGCTTGATTTTAAAAGTTAAGTGCCAAGTTTCGTAATTTTTTTCGGCATTTACAGCTTAAAAAAACTATGGCAGATATCGGAAATATTCTAGTTCGGTGACAACTATAGATGTGCTGACTATACCATAAAAATTTGAGCGAAATCCGTTCAATACTTTTCGAGATATCATGGAAGCCAATTTGAAAAACACACTTTTGAGGAAAACGCGTTTAAAAGTTCCGGTACGATTTACACAAGGAAAATGTTGACTCACCATTCTGCTATGCCGGGTCCATATAATACGCAAATATTTCTTGCAATTTGTGCAAAAAAAATTGTTTCGACTTTTTAGACCTGTCAAATGGGACGACCGCCTTGAACATTCGGTGATCTACTGTTTTTATTGTTGTTACGGGAAGGTTTAGAATTATTTACACGCGTTGAGCAGTCTACACAGTCATCTAGCGTTATTTAGTGTTTACATTATTAGATAGATGTGTGGCCAGCGTGTCGTCTCCATCAAGCACCGTATAAGGGGGCGTACACAAATTACGTAACGCTAAATTTCCCAATTCTTTTACCCCCCCCCCCCCTCCTCCCACGTAACGGGACCGTAACGCTTGGCCAGAAGCCCATTCCGTTACGTAACGGGTGCGTTGTCGTCAATAATTGCGATTTTCTTCATAGACATACCTAATTAAGGAGGGATCGGGTTTATACTCATTTTATGAAGTATATATTCATCTAGTTTTATACCAATTTTTATGACAAAAACTTGAAAATTAACCGAGATATATGCCTTGATTTGACGACGAAATAAAAATTCGATATTCAAGCAGTCTTTAAAAATAGTAATTATAAAATGTTAAAAACGCGAATACGTACAACCTTAGACACTGCGATTACAAAAATGTTTTTTTTTGTAAATTGAAAATCGGTTGATAAGTTTTTAAGTATTCGCTCGGACACTATCGAAAAAACTAGTTTCGAGAAAAACGCGTTCAAAGTTTTCGTTCCGTGTTTCTTGATACAAAGTTATGTTTTTTCTAGAATATTGATACTTACATTGAAGTAGCTAGTCGCGGGCGATATGACGGTTCTTCATCTTCATGATAGTTCACAAAATAATGAGAGCCTGTACTTTATCTATTGTAAATGATGGCGCACCTGTAGGGACTGAGGGCACTAACCGGTCGCGCTACCTGCTCTCACTAAAGTGACTATAACTCCGTCAAGTTTCGGACTTGTGAATAAAAGTGTTGCCAACATATTTTTCAATACATTTACATTCAAGAATTATTTTTAAGAAAAATTCCTTCATATTTTGCTTGGGGGATGTGGGAAAGCTACTGTGCAAGTTCTTGCGGAGTGACTCTCCCCCTTAACTGACATTGCGTATAGAAAGCTGTGAGCTGTCCACGGTAAAATTAAAAACTTGAACATGCAGAAATTTTGCTATTTCTGGCAGTTTTAAAATCGTGACGTAACGCAAACCTTGCCCCCTCCACCCCGATTGCGTCACGTAATTTGCGTACGGCTCCTAAATGAGACGATTTTTAGAATCGTCATTTTTCGTCAAAAGTTCGGTCACTTAGCTTGAAATTTTACCCGTATACCGGGATATATTTTTACTTGAGTATATACAGAAATCAGTTAACTGTTAAATATCCGGGTTCGCGAAGGGAATTCCCTCAAGAAACCATGAAAAAAAAACTTAAAAAATGTGTGACGTTGCGTCGATTTTGTGCATCCCCTTAATGTTAGGCACGTCACGTCCAACAGTAAGAAGATCTTCAATAGAGGATCATCCAGTAATCTCCAAGTCCTGCAAAAATTGTTGAAGACTCTCCATTTTTAACGCAGCTTGTTTTACAGTGAAACTACCAACGTTTAATGCAATCCAATATATTCGTAGCTACGAATGGCTGGACGTTTTCTTTTCCATTTCCTAAACTTCACGATCAGCTGCCTCGAGTTATCCCATTGGTTATTTTCCTCAGAGGGAATTCGAAACGCAACAAAATTCAGTATTGCAGAATAAAATTTGCGAATTTAACTTGACCATACGTGCGAGATTTTTAGGAATATCAACGCCTTTGTTTTCTCGTTGAAATCGGATCGGAAACGACAGTTTCGTAGTCACCGTATCAACTTACAATCGGAAGGTACAGGAAAACGTCCAATTTTTTGTTTCTCCTCCGTTTATCGCTAATTCACATTTGGCGCAAATCGGACATTCGGGTGACGGGTGCAAATGAACAAAAGCTTCATAACCGAAATGAAGAACATATTTATAAGTCGTGATCGTCAAAATACAAGTACATTTTGGGAGCGAGGGGCAAGGGGGTGTATCCCTATCCGACGCTCGGCCACGGACTTACAATCGTTTATCTCAACTAAATCTTGTATTAGGTATTCGTAACGAGGTTCACCCTCGTCGTAAAAAAAAAAGAAGGAAAATAAACGAAGCAAAGCTCTACGAACACGCGTCGTCGCAGGCCGCGTTGATAATTCTCGTATCCTCAATACGGGATTTCTTTTCTTCTCGCTATCCCACTCGCAAAATTCTTCACCACCACAATTCTCCTCTCTTAGTCCTTCGCTCGCGCAATTCGATATGAGAAACAAAAAAAAACCAGTCAAACGTAAAATACTAAACGCAAAACTAGAATTGACGATTTCTTGGAAGAAAATATTTTCGAGTACAATTCGTTCGTTTTCGTGTTTTTTTTTCTTCTAATAGCATACCCCGATTGCATATATATATATTTTTTAAATTAGCTTTATCACTCTTCCATGCGTTCATTGTAATCATCATCGTTATCGTTATTATCAACTATTTTATATCGATCCGCAAGGACGAGGATTCAAACGATTTCGTCCCAGGTCCGCAATTACAATATACGCGCTCTTTTTGTTTTTTCTCTTTGCATTTTGTTTGTTTGCTTTCGGGACGTTCATAAAAATATATCTATTTACAGTTATGTCGATTTCTTTTGTTTTTTCTCAGTTTGTTTCGCTTAATTCGGCGCGCGCGTGTGTGCATAATCCAGTTTTTTTTCCCGCTCGCGTTGCTCACGAGGTAATTGCATACGCGACAAATCTAGAATTATTTTTCGCCGTTTAACTCTGTAATTTGTCGAATCAAAAAATATATTCGTGTTCCTCTCGTGAGCGTGACGGATCGCTGGCACTTCGTCGCCCACCCCCACCCCCCCCAAGCGGTCACGACAATTGCGAAATATTCTTTTTCTACCGCTTGTGATCCACTAAAATTTCGTGACACGCACAGACACTCATTCGCATCGATCGACACACACACACCAAACGCTACAGCTTCGACACACGCTTACAATCTGTCTAATAACCGTTTAACAATTGTTAAAAACTCTTCAAGTTCAACGTCGTATGTGATTATTCTCGTCAGAAGAAATAAAAATAAAATAAAAAAAGAAGAAAGAAAGAAAAAAACATTGTATCGTCCATCGTCCGCGATATAACGTTTGCAATCTCTTCTGTGAGAATTTTCTCCGGATCATTCTCAATTTTGTTAATATTCGTCACATGTGTGCATACATACACGTTTATACACACACACATGCGCAACGTTTTACGCGTGACAACTTTACCACGATTAGCGGCACACGGCGCGTTTACATAGTCGTATTTTTTTTTTTTTTTATATACAGCGTTGAGGAATGATTCGTTAAATACGTAATCTATGAATGGCCAATATATATATATATATATCGTTCGTGTAGCCGATAAAAGTTGCGAGGGGGGATTTTCGATTTGGTTAATGTAATTTTTTTCTTCTCTTCCTCGTGAACATTGCGTCGAGCATTCGCACATTGAGATCTCTTAAAGTATAATTAAATGATATATTAACGCTTGTCGTAACGATTCGCCGCGCACCCCGTTCGTTGGCGCACAAGCTATCAAATGAAGAGACAACGAGAGAAAGAAGAAAGAAAACGTCCGTCGCGGACCCTTTAACGCTTGTGGACTGTTGTCAGATTCGAGAGACAAGAGTTTTTTCGTCCGCAGGGAATTTTGCGCGAGACGGTGACACGGAAAGAGCGAGAGGGGGAACTAACGTCCACCGAGGGCACGGAGATAAAGCCTATTTAGTCCTCGCGCGATTTCTTTTTTCTCCCGATCAACTTCTTCATCTACATATGTATATGTATTGATATACATAGATATATACATATATATCTATATGTGTTACACTCGACAAAATAAAGTGTGCACTTTGCCGTTCACTTCGCATTGTGCCGTGCGCACTTTATTTTGTCCAGCACCGTATATCTACTGTACAAACATCGAACGTACGGTTTTACTTCCTGTTTTGCTCCTCGTCGCGACAATATTTGGATCGAGTCTCTAGATAATCCAATCGCACGTAATCGTGCCCCAAACCCAGTCGCATATTTTTGCACCTTGAACCGCCGGATTTATACGCAGTCTCGTTTCTCCGATGGCCGGGAAAGAAAAAAAAATGCAATGCACACAGGCACAAGCGCGTAATTTCCAGCCATATATATATATATATATATATATATATATATATATATCTGGGTGTTGTTTTTCAAAACATTCTTTTTTTCGCTTGCCTCCTAGTCTTAGACACCTGATCGCACAATCGCAACCAGTTCGGCGTCAATTAGGCGCCCGTTTCTAGAGGTACATGCACGTCTTGCCCCAAAATGGATATCGGTGTGCGTCGATCGAAATAATCGAGATGATAAAGTAGAGACGGGCTCGTTTCAAAGAACAGAAAAAGAAACAACAAATGGTATCGTCGGCGCAATCACCGTTGCTATATATTTATAGCATTATGTGTATATGCAATAGCCTAGAATTCGTATCGATTGGCGATCGATTTTTCTTTCGAGGTACGTATTTATCGGGTTGCGAGAAAGATGTAGCGCGCATGCGTTGCAAGACGCGAAAAATCGTATCGTCCCGATTTTCAATATATAGCAAAATACGGATTTTATATATCTCATCTATATTCGTTTATATATATATATATATATATATATATATATATATATATATATATATATATATATATCGTTCTCTCCCTCTCTGTCTTACGTTATTCCAACTTTTTGTTGCTCTATGCGTTCGCGATTTAAAAATAGATTCAACATCTTTAGATTCTACAATTAACAGTTAATTAAGTTTTTCTTTTCATTCTGTTACTTTTTTAAAATCTCGTACTCTCTTTTTCTTTATCGTCAAATTCGACGTTGCACCGTTTCGAGGCTGACTCGCGTTTCTCGATATATATATGCGCTCAATCGGAGCTCTCTACTTACGTTGTTTTCGTTTCTTATCTCTCTCTCTCTCTCTCTCTCTCTCTCTCTCTCTCTCTCTCTTGCTCCCTTATTCGATTTTCCGTTTCTCTCGTTGTCTTTCCGCCATTCTCGTGTGGCGGTGGTGCGATTGGATTTGGCGATTCCATCGAGCACGGGCGACAACAATGATCCCGTATCGAGGATTTGTAAGCCGACCGTAATCGTTTACATCCGATATGGTTTGAACCGGCCTCTTTTTTCTCTCTAGTCGCAGCCTCGCGATCGTTACAACTTGCCGGACTTTGCGATAACGATGGTTTTCGTGGGTTTGCCAGTTTGATCGCCGTACGTTGATATTTTCTCGACGAGTTCGAGGCCCTCGATAACGTGGCCGAATATGCCGGTGAAGCCTCTCATCTCTTGGAGTATGATGCGAAATTGCGAGCCAACCATGCCCAAGTTGTCGTGACGTTTTTGCGTTCGTCTCATACCGACCGCGCCTCGTACAGCGGGGAATTTCGTGTCGTCGGGCATGAAGTAACTTTCCTCGTAGATGCTGCGACCGCCTCGTCCGTTGTTCAGCTCGAAATCACCGGTTATGACGGATTCGCCCTCCCAGCATTGAAATATCGTGCAGCCTTTGTAACCGAAGCCGCACTCGCCATTGGCGAGAACACTGAAGTTTTTCGACATTTTCGGCGCGGCGTCAGGCCTCACCTCGATTACGATACGACCGTGGGGCGCCGAGTTAACCTCGATGTTGAAGTAATACATGGGATAAGGATTGCCGGGTCCGCGCAGATTCGACGTAATGCTGTTAGGTGTCAGTTGCGTGGGCGAGTGGAGGATTACAGGTCCAACGCCGTCCTGCATGAATGAATTTTGTTGCACCGGATGTAGCATCGAGGCAGGCGCCGGCGCAACGTTCGACTTTATCGACGGTGAACTCGGCTGTATGAGCAATTGCTGCTGCTGCTGCTGTTGGTGTTGTTGAACTTGGGAATTGGGCGGATTTTGCTGCTGCGGAGACTGATGCACGTGTATCGTCGACGGTGCGATTGTATTGTGATACTCGATCGTGCCGTTTTGCATGTGTTGCTGCTTGCTCACCATGTGCCTCGAGTAGAGCTGAGACATGCAATAATTCGCAAGGAAGAGTATAGGATTTTGCGACGCTGCCAAATGATTGGCAGATCTACCGCCGATCCCGTTAGCGCCCGGTGTCGCGAAACCCTCGCCCGAGTGTATACTCGCGAGGGCCTGCTTCATCAAATCGAAATCGAACACGACGCCCGAATTCCCGATTAGATCGTCCAACTGGCACTGCAACATCATCTCCTGATACTTGGCCTGCAAACGCTGCTTGTCGATCGCCAGCTGACCGTGCAAACTCCATATTTCACCGGGTGTCTCGATCATCTGTAGACTAGCTTTTGCCTTGCCCAAACTCTCGCGGGCGTCCGATATCTCCGGGAAGTGCGTCCAACCGTTTTGCAAATCCGTCTCGACGTGGGTCTTCAGCGTGACGCATGCCTCGAGAATTTTTATGAGAAATTCACGCTGCTGCATCGCAAGTCTCTGGATCTCGGACGATAGCTTGCCCATTGACACTAGCTCGAGTTGCACCTGCGCATTGTCAAAATGTCCGATGGGCTTCGATTTGTATTCGTCGATATACAATGTTATGTCGTATGAGCAAGTTTGGCAGTTTTATCGTCAGAAGCCAACCCCCAAGCTCTTCCTACAATGCTGGCCTACAGTGACGAATCAACGATACGTTCCGTACGCGTTCAATTATGGTTATTGGTCATTGAACGGATGCTCCGATGCGTGGAAACTTCGGAGGATAATATAGTAGATTGAGATGGACGCGCGCGGTCGGTGTACGGCTTCGGCGGTCGCCCGTGCCAGGCAGATACTCGGATGGGTGACCGCCCAGCCGCGCACTCGCTTGCGATGTCGACATTTGTCGGGTCAAAGTAAAATGCACGGGATCGCGAAAAATGGAAATAAAAAATTGGGTAAATATTTACAAGTGGAGCTCCAACCCTAATCGGCTCCGAATTTTTTTCACTTGTTCTATTCTGCAGTATGAAAATATGTTTTTTTTATAGGGGAGGGGTATTTTATTAAGAAAAAAATATATATTTCCGGAAAATATTTGATTTTTGAAATACGTTTCTTTGGTGAAATCAAGTTGGTCAAATGACAAACCCATGTTATTTGATCCACTTGATGTCACCAAACCCGTTTCCTCCATATCTTTAAAAAAGTGAAAAAAAGCGTTTGGGGGTTGGAATAAGGGATGAAATTGTCTGCCCTTAAATATTATAAACAAAGTGCCCGGACATACCTCGACTCGGTACAAAATGTCTAAACCCCTTTTCTAGCTGTAGCCCCACTTGTAAATATTTACCAAAAATTGTCTACCGATAATATAAGTAAATTCGTTCGCGATTCGTCGGGCATTGTCAATCTTGATGACTCTTACTCAGTTTCTCAATCCTCGGAAATTACATAGGCGAAATATGGAAAAAGCCAATTGTAAGGGGTAATTTTGAATTACGGCATTTCGAACACGCCGATTTCGAGAATGCGATGAAAAGATCGAGTGTACTCACGTCGGATATGAGCTGTTCTTTGGCATCGATCTGTGACTTTATTTGGTGGCCAGGGTGTTCCTGTGGCGTTGCACAAGCGCGGCAGAGTACCGTGCAGCACGTGCAACACCAAAGTGCGAAGGGCATTCCATGCGTGTGGCAATTTTCGCTCTGTAAACAAAACGCACGCTTAGAAACTTGAGAATCAGTGAGAATTTCAACGTTTCCGCGAATCTTTGCGATATTTTTTAAATGTCCGAAATGCACTTTGAATTATTTATTACGTGTGTGAGGAATTCGCATATACAAGTGACCTTGAACAATGTGATCCTATTATCGAAACGAAAAAAAAAACTGCTTTTCAATGGCTTCCAGTGTACATGTGTGAAGCATTCCGCGTGGATTCGGCTAGTAAAAAATTATGTTCTTATCTTTCGTTTATCAGCGATTCGAAACGATATCGAAAAAACCGTTCTATCAAGTTTCTACCACTTTTATTTCGATCGAATATGTTTTTATTCACAACAATTCCGAACAATGGAGAATAATACTATTTTTCACGAACATAATATTGCAGGATTTTGCAGGAATCGTAAGGAAACAAGAATTATTCTCTAAATTATTAATAAATTAATAATAAATTAATATTCTCTATATTAATAATAAATTAATTTTCTAAACCGAAACAAAATCCTCGCGTTTCAGCACGCTTATAAACTTTTCAATACAATAGTTTATGAACAGCGAAGGGACCAGTAGCACAAAGTGGATTGCTAACAAAAAATAAATGACCGAAAAACGAATACTGAAAGATGAGTACGGTCAGGCAGTAGGTCTAGAGCTCGGAACTGACTTTTTTCAGGTCCCAGTATCGATCCCAGCCACCATTAATGGAATGACTGAGAATACTTTTCTCGTCAGCTCGGTAGTTCGATAACTAAAAATTTAAGGGCCTCAAAAAACACCTGTTGAAACCAAGTACCCAGTATACCAAGTCTCGAGCCCAATATGGCAATTGTCCTTAAATTCCACCCAACCTTCCGTGCAAAAAAAAGTAGCAATTCACGTTTTTTTTCATTCATTCGTGCTTCCCCCTTACCTTTCGCTCTTTGTCGGCTTGCTTGGCGTTGCCGTTGCTTATTTTGATGTGTGAAAAGTTATTGGCGAGTGCCAGCAGCGGCAAATTGGTTGGCAGCGAGTCGGCTCCCTGATCGCCGAGATCCGTTTTCTTCCAGCAATGAGTGCAGAAGAGATCTCTCCCCTTAAGCAAATTATTCTCTATGCAGCGTAGACAGAAGTAGTGCTTGCAGCTCAGATACTTTGGGCATTGTTCCGCGTCGTTGAACTTTTGCTTGCAATAGCCGCACAGCGTCAGCTCCTCTAGATCCGTCAGTACGCTGGGATCCAGCATCTGAAAAAAAAATGTCACCTTGACGCGTGCGCACAACATTTTTTAACTTCTTCTCACGGGACGCCTCGTGGCAAGCGGATCACGGCGGGTTGTTGCTGTGATCAGAACCGCTGGAGGAGCGATTCAGCATCGTAAAGTGTGAATCAAGGGCAGCGGAAAATTTCAATGTGGAACGCTGTGATAAAATGCACAGCGGAGTCTCAGCGCCAATGGAAGGAAAAATAAATAATTCCAAGCATCCGAGACATGGCGACGCGCTTCGCTTGGATCCAAACAAGCAAGTGGCAAAAAATGCAAATTATAAAAAATTTACAAAAAAAATGAAAATTTCACAAATCGAATCTAGATGGCGCGTCCGAGCCCGCCAAGACCGGCGACCAGGTCGTCGCGAACTCGCTATGGCGTAAAACATCCGAAAAACAAAATTCTCTCGTAAAAAGTGCAGTACGCGCAATTGCCGCCAAAAACATGTACAATTCTCGTCACACTGAGAATTCCCAGCGAATCACCTTGCGAACAAAACCCGTCCGGTCTCTCTTCTCTTGACGGAACTTTGGAATAATAACCCTTTCAACATGCCGCGAAACACCGGCTAAACTATTTATCTTCTCATACAACTACGATTTTCCTATCGTCACGTATCTTTCTCTCTATTATTCGTCCTATCGCTATTGTTGTCGCGGCTGTTCACTTTTTTTTCCAATACCGGGGGAAACCTCGTGTCACAAATTGCTCGAGGGAGAGGCGATGTTTTGGCGATAGCATCGCGCGGCACGATGAATTCCGCGGGAACGTGGTGTTTGCGGGACGGAATGATATTCTCCCGCGCATAGCTAGCGCGCACACACACGAGAGAGAAATGCAAAGTACGTGAAGCCCGGAGGAGACTGAATACGCGCGCTTTCCTCTTCTCTCTCTCTCGCCATTTCGCCGTACCATACACACACGCTCTCGCTCTGACTCTTGCACAGACGCACTTTTTCATTTCCTTCTGGTTCACGTACCGCGAAGCAACCTTATCTCACTTTATTTCGCCGCAAGCGAGGAATTGGCTATGTACACACGTATGCACGCGTGGATGAGTCCATACACCTAACACACATATGTGATACAAGATGTACAATTATATATACATATATATATATATATGTCCCTGTTATGTTTATTGGCGTAATAAAAAATCGTTTCGTACTTCGAGTATCCACGCGATACGCACGAGCGAGTAGACAGACGGCGACGAGTTGCCCAAGAAAAACTGTCCACCTCCCTCCCTCTCCGCCCCATCGAGAAATATAATTTGCCCGCGCGCGCGATCGGGAAAACAAAACGCGAATACGAGCGGCGCGCGACCGACCTAACGTCGGTGTTTCTTTATCAACGATTGTCCTCGCTGTCGCGTTGTCTTCCACAGCGATGGACCTCTCACTCGGTAATTGTGCATCGAACGTTTATCTTAACAATGTAATCGTCAATTACACTTGGTCCGTACGCGTGCTTCATTGCGAGATGTTTGCGCGAAATCCTCGCGGAAACAATATCGGACTGTACTCGCTGGATCTCTTTTTCTGACCCCCCTCCCCTCCGCATCTCTCGCCCGTTCGTTTGTCGATTCTTATCGCTGTATAGAACACTCGTCGGGTATCTGCCATCTACCGACGAAGCATTTATCGACTCTTCTTAATTCGAATATTATGAATATCCACGTTAAATGTGGAATTGTGTGCTCGGAGTGCATACGCATCGTTCGGCATACGCCGGTTACGCGGCGTCAATCGTCAACGCTACGATGTGACGTAGTTACTCGTATACGCAATTCGTGGGTGAATGTTTTTTGTGGGTAGACATGTACATGCGGGTGTGTGTAAATCAATTCATTTTGTATTTCTAGTTTTAATACCATCTTGTTTTCGGATTATTTCCAGATTATCCGCTATTCGTCTCTTTCTCTCCTCTCTCTCTCAGCTCCCGCCAACGTTACGCCACATTACGGATGTTTGTGGTGTTCACTCGATCCTGTTCAACTACACCAACCACACTAGCATGGCGACGAGCGAGCGAACGATCGTGGAACACACGCGCGCGGGCGCACAGAACCGCGTTAAAAGTCACTCGGAACGCGCGCGCAGTGGCGCGCTCGACGTTCGCGAACGCTGTTGCTCTCCTTTTTTTGTTGTTGCGACTCTCGCAAAAAGCGTCGCGTATGTTCCTTCCGCGATCTGCGCTCTCACGCAATTTCTTTGCTTGTTCCCGCTTCTCCGGAACTCCTTCGCTCCCTCCTGTCCTCACGAAGCGCGCCGCAAACCGCCATTTTATGACGAGTTATCGCGGGACAACGGCGTGCGCTGATTATCCACACTCCAATCGGCGCCATGTTGGATGTTGACGCACGAGCTGTGTTCCCTCTACGATGCGCGCGCAATTGCCCCGCGAATACCCGCCGAATGGGCGCTCGGATAAACTTCTTTCACTCAGCAGGAACGCCGGCTTTTGTCGGATTTGGCGGACGTATGATTGTTTTTGCAGGAATTCGGGCTCGATTTTGATCTTTGGAACAGCTGCATACGGCTATGAAGGACGGCAGTTTCGTTGGCGATCAGAGTTATCGAGAAAGACAGGTTTTACGGGTTTTGGAAAGTTAGGCGACTTTTTGTGGTTTGGGGGGGGGGGGGTATATGAGGATTGACGCGCTAAAAAAGTATCGTAATATCGTGACCGAGAGAAAAATCGATAAAACACGCAGACATTGGGAGAGACGCGCGCCGTTTTCGCACGAGGCGGGAGACGCGGGAACTAACGGGAGGATGCGCAGAAGTCGAAACTCTGTTCGAATTTCTCGATATGACGATTTTACCTTCTTCACGGGGAAATATTGCATTTCACAAAAAATGTTGAGATTGAAGGATGATTTGTATATTTGTTTGTCTGTGAATGTATTTATGGTAGGTCGAAGTATTTTTGCGAAATGTGGCGATGGCAGATTGGAGTATTAGGACTGTGGGGACTACGTCCGGTTTTAATTTCGACAAAAATAATTATCGACGATCAATACAGTTAGGTAATAGAAGACTAGTACGGGTCAGTTTTGATATGCTCTTCCGTATTTTCTTAAGGGGCTACATCTAACTAGAGGCCCGAAAAAATGTCGAAAGGTGGAATATTTTTTCTGGTTAACGATTGGTGGAAACAAAACGCTTTTTTTAACACAAAGGTATATGTATGGAGAGCCTTTACAAAAAATCATCAAAAAGTATAGAAGATAAAAAACAGATGAAATTATTTTCGCGACGTTCGACGGTTGACACTTTCCACCTGAAACGGTCCGTCTGCAATCAAGAAACCACACGTGCTATTCGAGTTAACGATAAACGCGAATCGTTGACGATGGCCGATATTCAAAATCGATCTTTTTTTACAAAATGGTGGCGAATTGATACTCGAGGATGAAAAATCTATGAAAGGAGCCATTTTTACGTAACTCTTGAAAAAATAAAGATTGATTTACAAAAAGTGAGATCGCCAACGAACTCTAAATATTTCTCAGCGTATTTCTTGTAAATTTAAAAACAATCCATCAAGTGGTTCTCAAGGAATGATGTCCATCAGCTTCGAGAACAGTATTTCGATAAAAACGCGTTTAAAGTTCGAAATATCGTTCTGCTATTTTTAACGGGTTAGGCCACAGTGACGGGTTAAAATCAGGTGCCAATATAACAATTTTTTCGAATGCAAAAGTGATTCACTCATAAAATTAATTACACATCTATTTAATATGAATATCAGGCTGTTGGAATATATATATATATATGTGTGTGTGTGTGTGTGTGTGTGTGTGTGTGTGTGTGTGTGTGTGTGTGTGTGTGTGTGTGTGTGTGTGTGTGTGTGTGTGTGTGTGTGTGTGTGTGTGTGTGTGTGTGTGTGTGTGTGTGTGTGTGTGTGTGTGTGTGTGTGTGTGTGTGTGTGTGTGTGTGTGTGTGTGTGTGTGTGTGTGTGTGTGTGTGTGTGTGTGTGTGTGTGTGTGTGTGTGTGTGTGTGTGTGTGTGTGTGTGTGTGTGTGTGTGTGTGTGTGTGTGTATATTTCGATGTCCAAAATGGCCGACTACTAATATTTTCTTTTGTTATCTTTTTTAGGCGCTCCGCAGCGTAACATTTAGCATCCACAATTTTTGACCTAGAACAAAAAACAGAAATTCTCGTAAATCTACATTAGAATACCTAGTTCAAAAGTTGTAGGTATTTAAACTTAAGAAACGAATTTTCAGTGAAAAATTTCGTTACAACTGCTCATAAAAAGAAAAGTTTTCGATTAATCAGAAATTTCGTACGTACTTCTCTGCGAAATGCAATTAGGAACATAACTTTTAAATTTGAAGTAAATCGAATGAAAATTGTTGAAGTTATTTGTCACGCCAATTGGAAAAAGCTGTTTCGAGAAGTTTCGAGTAGTCGGCCATTGTGTAAATCGAAAAAAAAAAAAAATTCTAACACCTTGATATTCATACTAAATAGATGTGTAATTAATTTTAGCAGTGAATCACATTTTCGTACGAAAACAATTGCTAAATTCGCACATGATTTTATACCCGTTAATGTGGCCTAAGGCTTTAAGTGAAGAACTTTTAACTTGACCTCTGGTCGTCTATTCCATGGTCATATAAAGCACCCTCAGCAGCAATTGCGGCTTCATGGAACTTTATTTTTGTGATCAATAGCCCACACAATGTAGATCGGGGGGACAGATGGAATGCTGAAAACCGCAAAAGCGGGTCTTACGTGCGCCGAGTAGCGAAACCCAACCGCTTGAACGTGCTCTAATTAGAATTCTATAACCTCGCCAAATTTGAAGCTGTCGATATGAAATTTATAGGGTATATTCTCAACATTTCAAGCTTTTGAAAAACCAGAAAAAGGAAGTCGATTTCCTTTCAATTTTCTACATTGATGTGGGCCCTTAAGGGGGAAGATATCTTCAAGCGAGGAAAAAATCGCTGATTTTAATGATTATTTTTAAAGGAATATTTTATTTGCCATTTTTTAGACTTAGGATATGTTTTATTACTACTTTTGTCTGTTACATGGATTTTTAAAAATTTATTTATAAAAATGGCGGAGCTATGGGACGGTCTCCTAAACGAGTTGCGACGGATGTTGTCAGACGGCGTGACACGGAGCGTTGGCGGCATTAATCTGAGGAAAACCTGCGAAGTTTTCCTCTTTTATTAGCACGCATACGCAGAATATGAGCCAAGAAAAAGTGAGAAATGTCGAAAATCGATTAAATAGTGCGCTTCGAAACAAAAAGATTGAACTTTCCGGAAAAAGTGTCTACATTTTGCAATAAAAACATACTTTTTTGTTCAATTGTCAAAAAATATTCGGGGTCATGTTTTAGACCCCTTTTAGAAAGATTTATACGAAATTTCATCAGAATCGGTGGATTAGTTTTTTTTAGCTATACGTCACGCCAGTTTTGAAAATGCAGTTCAAAAAACCGTGCCATGACTCCGCCATTTTTAAAGTTTCATGAAAAACACCATGTAAGAGCCAAAAGTAATAATAAAACATACTCGAAGTCTCAAAAATGGTAAAGAAATCTTTGCTTAAAGAAAAATCATAAAAATCAGCTGATTTTTTCCTTGCCTAAAGATATGTTCTCTCCCTAAAAGCTTTTAAAAATGCAGAAAAGGAAAGTCCATTTCTTTTCACTTTTCTAGGTTGATGTGTGCCCTTAAGCATTTATCCATTTTGTGTTGTTCGAGGGGCCAGTCCACTTTGGAGCCACGAAAAAAGGCAATTTTCGCGATTTTTTTTTGAGGATTTTATAAAAGATATGAATATAAAAGGTGTTGGGCTTGATAAATAAAGTATTGCAATACATTTTTTAAAAAGTTTATTTCATTTTAATTCATTTTTAAGTACAAAAACTATAGTTTAACGCAACGCCTCAAAAATAGGTGGGCTAGGTAGCTCCATCACAACTCGGCACCGGCTTGTCTGAAACAAAAAAAATCAAAGTCCATTAGATTCAGTATGACACCGGCTACAAAATGACCATCGGATATAAAGTTTTATCAAAAAATAAAAAATGGCAGATGAAAAACGAAAAAAGTAAAATAAAAACGGGGTTTTTCGCAGTTTTTTGCAAAAAAGAGAGAGTAAAAATCAACATTTTAAAACCATCGAGGGTCATCTTGTTGCGAATCATGTTTACAATATGTGGTTCAAATTTCAAGAGATTTAGTTTATTAATTTTAGAGATACGATAGAGCTAGATTTTGAAAACGTTGTTTCGAGATAAACGCGTTTGAAGTTTATACTATGAAAAACTCTCACCTAAACTCATTGGGCAATTCCTGCACCGTACAAAATCCCTTCTGATTGCTCATCATCGTCGATTTCTTCGTCTTGCTTGCTTTCGATTTTTTGATATTTTTAAAGTGGACAGGCCCCTTAACTAATCATGTTTGTCTCACTGTAATGTTAGGCTTGGGGCGATGTAAATAACATTCTCCGTCTCTCCATCTTGCAATCGATCAGAATGTCTTTCACGTCACGTTAAGGAATCATCGCACTGTAACGGGTCGAAAAATAGTTGATTTTCGTGATTTTTTTTTCAATGGTGAAAATACGCTTGTGGGTCTGATTTTTTTTATTCCGTATCAAAGCACTCGTGAAGAACAGAAAATACAATTTTAAACGTTTATTTTTATTTTACGGTTGAAAATGTCTTCGAAAAAAGAAGTCCTCACGGTGTACACGGTTGTGGCCGTAAATATTATCCGAAACAAAATTTGTAAAGAGATTATTAATCAGTATGAAAGCCGCTATCTTGCTATGGAGGCTTTTTAAAAATCAAAATTGACAAAATGGCGGCCGTTTGGAAAAAAGTATCAAATACAGCCTATTTTTTCGACTTTTTCGTTAAACAAAATATGAAGATTTAAAAAAAGCTTCCATAGCAAGATCGAGAATAACGTGTCAAAATGTGAGGCGGATAGCTTGGAAACTCTTCCTTTGAGAGTGTACACCGTTTTGAAAAGGACATTTCGAGAAAAACGCGTTTATGTTTCGAGTGTGGAATTTTCATAGAAATTGTCCACTTACGATCAATCGGCAATTTGCATAAAATAAAAAATTAAAATGCAAATTGAAAGAAAATTGTCAAAAAATCCATACCTATTCAGAAAAATCTACGAATTCATTTTATAATATAAAAAAGTAGTTCACCGGACATTTGTTGAACAATTATTTTTTCAACAATTTACTTATAACTTTTTTGCATTATTATTACCGGAAATTAATGTTTTTAGCATTTTCAATGTGGTTGATTTTTTAAATTTTAATCTTATCGCAAAGTACTCAAAATTCTCGCCGAAATTCACTTTTGGTAGGGAATGTACGGGCATTACATCCTTAAGACTTCTCTGATACACTCCGCACTTTCCGGTCCTCCAGGACCGAAACACTTCCTGTTGCAGTGCCGCTTGTTTTCGCAGCTTCTTTAAAACTACCACTTTTTTTTTAAGCGCGTTTCAAACCACCGAGTTTGCGAACAAAACAGTTGGAAAAATCCAACGATGCCGAATGGGTTCAGTCCCAGGACCCTTCGAACGTCAGTCCAGAGGATTCGAAAGCCTTCACCACGTCTCGCTTCTTTGGGGACGTACACAAATTACGTAACGCAAAATTGACCAATTTAACGTGCTTTATTAACCCAAATAACGGGTGCTTTGTCGTCAATAATTGCGATTTTGTTCAAAAACATAATTATTAAAGGATCGGGCTTATACTCATTTTATAAAGTATATATTCATCTCGTTTTATACCAATTTTGATGACAAAATCTTGAAAATTAACCGAGATACATGCCTTGATTTGACAATGGAAAAAGAATAATTCTCTTCATCGTCCCATCGATATCTTTACGAAAGGTTATCTGTAAATTAAAAATCAACAATTTATGTATATCTATGCAAATGTAGCTGTCGTTGTGCTCAGCGGTTTTTTTACTTTGTTTTTTTTTTTACGAATGTCGACAGTTTGGACATTTTTTTCTATGTCCAAGGCCCTTTTTCTGTATTCAAGCAGTCTTTAAAAATAGTCATTATCAAATGTTCAAAACGCGCATACGTACACCTTAGTCGCTGCGATTAAAAAAATGTTTTAAAAAAATTGAAAATCGGTTGACAAGTTTTTGCGTGTTCGCTCGGACAAAGTCGAAAAAACTAGTTTCGAGAAACACGCGTTCAAAGTTTTCGTTCCGTGTTTCTTGATATAAAGTTATGTTTTTTTCTAGAACATTGATACTTACATTGAAGTATCTAGTCGCGGGCGATATGACGGTTCTTCATCTTCATGATAGTTCACAAAATATCAAGAGCCTGTACTTTATCTATTGTAAATGATGCCACACCTGTAGGGACTAAGGGCACTAACCGGCCGCGCTACCTGTTCTCACTAAAGTGACTATAACTCCGTCAATTTTCGGACTTGTGCATAAAAATGTTGCCAACATATTTTTCAATACATTTACATTCAAGAATTATTTTAAAAATCCTTCAAATTTTCCTTGGAGGAGGTGGGAAAGCTACTGTGCAATTTTTTGCACAGTGACATTCCCCCTTAATTGAAATTGCGCATAGAAAGCTGTGAGCTGTCCACGGTAAAATTGCACGCGAGGTTTAAATTGAAAACTTAAACATGCAGAAATTATGCTATTTCTGGCAGTTTTGGAATCGTGACGTAACGCAAACATTGACCCCCCCCTCGTGTACGTAGACCGTAACGCTTAGCCGACCCCCCCCCCCCCCCCCCAATTGCGTTACGTAATTTGCGTACGACCCCTTTGCCGGTTCGCCTATTTTCCACGCTAACGTGGTCTGCTTTTGCAATTTACAGGAAAAGGACTCTTACGGAAACGAAGTTTCGAGATTAGCCAGACCCCTGCCCGTGGAGTACTTACTCGTGGACGTGCCAGCGTCCACGCCGCTCACGCCCCAGTTCACTTTTTACGCGAACGAAAATATCACTCCGTTTCCCGTCGAGAATAGGTGAGTCCCGCGAACTTGAAGCAAAACTGACAATTTTTCGACTTCGGTGTCAAAAAACAGTTCAACGTCTCTGTTTCAAGAAGCAAATGTTGAACGAAAGACAAATGGATGTTTGCGGTTGAGAAAAAAGATACGGTGAATCGTTCTTCATAGTGGTGACTGAGTAATAACGATCTTTGATACTTTTCACAGGCTCGTCGATGGTCAGGTCCAGGAATTTGGTTCCTTGTGCACGTACATCCAGCAATTTACATCCGAACAATTTTTCGAGGCGGTTTCAGACTTCCACGTGCTGCTTTTCATCTCTACAATGGATATGTTGCCGATGAGGGTAACTGTCGAGATCTTATTCCGCCATAATCTGATTCACTTATCTCTGCTTCAAACGAACTCAAGCCTGCTAGCAATCCCGCTGCCAAATAAACGAATAATTAGCGTACAGCAAAACAAGATGGTTCAACAATAATCGTAGTAGCCAGTGGAATAAATGTATTTTTTTTCCGAAAAAAAGGAACTTTTACGACTTCGACGCTTTCGCTTGGAAAAAGAGCTTTAAAAAATCATAACGTAAAATATGTACGAAGTGGAATAACTTGCGAAACTTCAGATGGCTAGTCCAACTCCTGAATTTATTCGATCAACGTGATGTTGAACACACATTGTTGTTAAGCATCATGCTGAGCGTATAATTTCATCCGTGGGACAGTGCGATGATAAGTGAATGTAGCCTAAGATCGTCTCGATATTGTATTAAGGCCTTATATACCTTTGGATGGTCGGTAAACAAGGCTTCTTTCGGGAATTAAAAAAAAATTACTAGTAGAGCAATTGAAATGAGGTTTGTTGCGTTCATTTTACATATCTGCAGGAACTCAAATAAAATTTTGATTTTCCAAAAAAATGCAATGTAGCGCCCCGGTGAAGAGCGCCTTTCTTTAGGCCCCACGAGCGGACTCGTTGGAGAAGCACATGAGTACCTAAACCGGAAAATATTTTTTTCGTAATCTACATGAATTTTGCTAGCGAAGTACACATAATTATTACAAAATCTTGATTTTTTGTCAATGTGGCACCATTTTGAAAAAAACGTCGCGTTTTCGACGGAAAAAATGTCCTTAATGTGTTGATAAAAACCGTAATTGCTAGGCGATCGTAGAAATCGTGCGTACTTCGCTAGAAAATCTATCTTACAAGCTACAGTTGAAATTTGAAGTCAATCGGTTGAAAATTACAGCAGCTACGAGTCCGCCCGATTTTAAAGACGTGGTTTAAAGAAAAACGCTTTTTGAGTTTTCAAACTATGTTTATACGTATCAACCATATAATTCTTGGGATGTTCATACATCATTAAAGGCAATGAAAAAAAAAACGATAATTTTGTTTGTTTTCAAAGGTATATGAGGCCTTAATGTAGAACGAAGTTCACGATATATCACAATTTTCCTGTATGCTTTGACGAAGCGATGACCTCTGACATGAGTTATATTTATTTATCAGTGAACCGTTTGAAGTTATAAAAATGGAAGCACGAAAAACTGCGCTTTTCAGCATTTTCTTTCTCGGAATTTTGCGTGTACAAATATTTATGTTTTATTTTAATTGTGATATTTTATTTTAGAACTACAATCCGGTAAGGCGGAATATACATTTAGACAGGAAAAAAAATAAGCAATATTGCGGGATTTTTTAAACTAAGAAATAATTATTTTACAATTATCAAACTTTAGGTATACTTTAATAGTATCTTTGAGTATACAAAACAATATTTTTAAATTAATTCATCATCAAAATGACGGATCTGTGGCAGAGTGTTACAGCAAGGTCGCCGCGGGAGTTGCGAATCGGCGTGCAGTCTAGCTTCCCGTAGACTTTGATTTGCAAAAAAGTTCAAACATTTTTTCAGTTAGAACATGTATATTTTCTATGTGACGGTAATTAAAATGAAGAAAATGCAAATTTAAGAAAATGGCACGCATTTACATAAAAAAATCAACATTTCTGTAAAATGTCGATTAAAAAAGTAGTTTTTTTTTTTCAATTTTTCAAAAACAACTCTCGTCAAGTAGAAGGTACCAATATTGCCAATATTTCTATCAAGATTCAACTCAATCGGCTTAATAGTTTTCGAGTAATCCTGCACGCCAATTTCGATAATGCAGTTTTGAGGAAAACGCTTTTGAAGTTCACGCCCGCTCCGAATCCGAGCGATGGGGCACAGCGTTGACGGGCCTTAACGTTTGAAGTTTTTCGAATTTCGCTTTGAAACTTTAGGAAAATATTCTACATATATAGTTCTATCGTTTAAAGAAAAAAAAGAAATCGATTTTTATTTGTTGTAAATGTATATCCCGCCTTAAGCTCCTTAATAATGCATAGTTGTGATGTGGAGGAAACAGAAGTAAAATATTTAGAAGGTGCAACCAATGCTGCACGGTGTTCTGTGTGTCAATTTCAGGTGTTGCAATAAGTTTTTTTTTATCGTTGTCAATTTATTGACGAAATCTTTCTCGCAAGTCCCGTGGCTTGAGCTTTTTCCGCCTCCTCGCGCTTGTTCTTCCGTCGAGTAGGTTCGATGATGCGTCTCCAAATATTATGCAAAAAATTAAACTCTCGATTTTCCCCATTTGAGTTACACAATTTGGAAAAATTGAATTTTCCGCTTTTTTCGGTGTCCATTCGTTTGGGGTTGTTCGGTCAAAAAATACAATACACAAAAATGAGATTTTTCCAAATTCTTTAGTATTTTTTTTTGTATGTTCGGTTTTATTTCTATGAAAAATGATTCGGAAAAATTAGATCTACGGCCATTGAAAAAATTCGTTTCGTTCAAATGTTTGGTAAAAGTACGTTTCCCTTCAGCCCTTTTAAATCGATTATTTCGCGAACGAACTGTAAAGTGTGTCTTTTATATTCAATGTGGTGTACGGCGCTGAATTTCAACGTCGTTGCGATAATCCAATTTTCTTGTACATTGGCAGGACCACATGGTGCCTCTGATGGAAGCGATACGTGCGAACGACCGGGATAAAGCGAACGAATGGGCGAGATCGGAGCACTGGGCGACCGTCGAGCAATTGATATCGGCAACGTCAACCGCGTCTTCCTCGTTATCGAGCCATGCAAGCGGAATATTCGGTGGCTCAACGAACGCGTCGTCCGTCACCTCGGCGACGGTGGGCGGTGTTCCCGGTATCGGTGTAGGCACGAGCAGCAGTGGCGACATGCACAATCAAACGGCCAGTCAACCGCTCTGGACTTGCTCCCATTGCACCTTCTTGAACCCGGCCGCTCTTGCGACCTGCGAAATGTGCAGTTTGCCTAGGTACAACTGATCTCATAAACATATTGCAATTATTTTTTCGCTTTTTTTTTCTCTTTGAATTTAATCGACAGTGTCGTTGCGTCGGTAAAAGCTGACTGTCATGACTGTTTTCTTTTTTCGTCTCTCCCCTCGACAGGATGTAGTGGGAATAAGGGAGAGAGAGAGCGAGAGAGAGAGAGAGGGAGAAGGATGAAGAGATAGAGGAAGAGAGGAAGGCGCTTCGCGCGTGTGTGTGCGTGTGTGCGCGAGCGTCGTGGATATTTTCTTTTCTACCCCGTGCCCGAGACCCGCCAAGCGATATACGAGATGCCTCTCAAGGGCTTTCGAGTACGAGACGGTATTCCGTACGAGCGTCGACCACGAATACGCCACTGTACGACGGAAGGACCAAAGCAGCAGGAACGAAGATAACGCTCTCGTCGACGGGCCCCTTCGTCAAGAGAGAGAAAGAGAGAGAGTGAGAGAGCGAGAATGAAATGCAGAGCAAGAGAAATCAAGCATCGTGCGATATTTCTTTCCCTGTTGGTCCACGAGAGAAGCAAAGAGAGACGCACGCTGAAACAAACACGAGCAAATACCGCGTATGAAATACGTCACGTTTCGAAAGTCCGTACACAAATCCGACGACTGATTACAACATTCTCCCGTGTGTCAAATAAGCGAGAAATTTGAAGGACAAAAAAAATGGAGATCCGAAATTACACCAACAATATTAATGCTAGAATTTTTAACAAGTGATAACTGTGATACAGGTAAACGTGGAAAGGGACGAGACAAATAGGGAGACAAAAGTGCGGGTGGAAAATAAGGAGAAGAAACGATAGCGATAATCCGGTGGGACTTTTGGCTGGCACAAACGACTCGAGTGGGATTCAGTCGCGAGGGTACGCGATAATGAAGGGCTAATGATCCATGGATCATTGTATAAGTCTTGCAAAACGGGTGTGTCGACGGTCATCGAAAAAAAAAACAATATCCAACATCAATGTTCTCGCACCGTCGAGGCAGAGCGGCTGCACGGCGTGATGATTATACTGATGGCAGAACAAAGGAAGAAAATTCTTTTGTTAAACGGCGAATCAATAAAGACAGCGTGAAAACTTTAGACTTCTGAGTTTTTTATTTTTGCGATTCTGCAGTTTGCACTGTTGGTCGCCGAGACAAATTCTTTTTAATTTGCCTTCTTTTTATGCGATTTTTTGTTGCCCTTTTACGTTTTAGACGTTGAATGACGAAAGTAGTTAAAAAAAACGTTGAGATGATTTTTTGTAGCCTAAATCTATCAAAAAAGGCAAATAGAGGAAAAAGAATTTCATTGTATTCCAACAATGCAAACTTCATTAATTTTTTCGTTTGCAATCTCTTCGACGCCGTTATCCCAATCTTATCCCTTTCTCGCTTTTAGTTGCCAACAGAACCGTCCAGAGCTGTTGTTGTCCGATGCACTGCTACATTTCCCCAAGGGTACGGGAAAAGTGCGCAGACAGTTTATTATTTTACCGATTTTCCAGTTGCGTCCAGCTTCGTAAATTGGGCAACAACCTATGACTATTCTTTTATCACCCCGGCGTCCATCTTTTCTTACCGTTTTTTCTCGAGTGCATCCTCACTTCGCCGATACGAAAGAATCCGCATTGAGCCTGCTGACGACGGAGTCGAGGAGACTCGACACCGCAAGCTCCTCCTCGCCCACTCCATAGATCTTCCGCACCTTGGACTCGTCCGTGAATTCTCTTAGCCTCGATACAGACGTTGCGTCGCCGTTTATGTGCTTGAAAATCTCATCCTCCAGCGATTTCCTCTCGTCCTCTCCACCATCGTGTATCAACACAACTACGATGTTGACGTCGTCGTCGTGGATGCCGAACTTCACCAAAGAATCCGTTATTTTCGTGGACGTTGACATCGCGTACAGGATTTCCGTGAAAACAGATCTCGTGGTGAGTCTCGAGCGAGCATTGCGCAGTACCGCTTTGTTCGCCGCCACCGCTACTTGGAACGGATCCGTCACGAGGCAAGCTTTTATCACGCAACATTGAAGCTCTCCCGATACTAATTTCTCGCGGATCTCCTTCGTGTTGCGAACGTTCGTATAGAGATAGAGACTCATCGATTTGCCCGTTGTGGCGTCCAACGCTATCGTACAATGGTCCATTGTTGTCTTATTACCCGTTGCGAAAACAGAATCGAAGTTCTTACGCTCCCAACGCATTTGATGGGATTTTTAGGTTATGCGACCGGCGTCAGGTTCGTCGACGTTCCAATCAGCTGTAGGTTCGCACGATGTCAGCGCCTGTACACGCGTTTGGACGTATACAGGGTGTCCGATTCAAAGGTTTACATATGTTTCAGCAAATACCTATTGTGACGAAGAATTTTTCAATTTTATCAAATAAAAGTAATTTGCGTGTAAAAAGAGGGACGAAGATGACACTCTTAGCTTGACCTTGGGAGCAATCGCAGCAAAGTCATGTGAAGGTTAATTTAATTATGTAAATAAAAACCAACTTCTTTGTACATTATCTTACATCTCACCTCGAGAACTATTCGAAACGCTGCATACGTTTTCTTTTTATCGAATTTTCTACATGAACTTTTTTAATCCACCAGACTTGAAAGTTACCGTCGCCCTCCTCCGCGCGAAACCAAAGACCTTTTGTTCAAGCATTTTTCGTTTCGATACGTACTTTCCGGAGTATGTGGAAGCTTGTAACGCTTCAAACGGGGCACCCGGTATATCGAAGAGCGGCAAAGACGGAACAGCTGGTTCTCTAACAGTTGGGCGATTCGTCAGAACGCCGGAAAAACGCCGGTGATGCAAAAGATCGAAGGCGACATTTATAACGAATATTTCTCACCGGTAACGACAAATCTGGGTTAATTAATATCATCAACTTTGCTGCCAATTGCGGAGAATGGCGAAAATTCTGTCTCGTCGATTATTAAACGTGCATCGATCACTCAGTTTTTATTATCACTGTGTTGCCAATGAATTGTTCAGCGACAATACTTTTCCGCGCACTTTGTTGCACGAATCGAGGCAAAAACTCGTACGCCGATTGCACGTTGATAATCATTTGTCCATTGGTGATAAACTCGAAGAAATATTTCACTACAAAGACTCGCGCATCAGCAATTGGATCGTCGAGGTGAGTTCTCATTGATTAGCATCATCATTATCATCATCATCATCATCATCATCATATATATATATATACATACACAAAGAGAAAGATGATTTGGGAAGCGCAAGAAAAACAACAGGAAGCAAACAAATTGATTTCTTTTACTCCTTTATTGACAAGATTTATTATTCAAATACAGGCAAAGGTTCAAGCCCTTTGCGGCAGGTACACAGACTTAACTAAGGCGGAAAAGGAGAATTTTTTGTGGCAGCTAGCCTCTGGGTACAGCGTGAATCACAAGGACATTTGCCAATTGTCTGAAAAACTGGCCTGCATCCGAGTAAGAAAATGCTCAGTAATTCGGAACTCTTCCTCCAATTTTTTTACTGTTCTTTTGTATCTCGTTTGTTTCTTCAGTCCGATAACCGTCGAGAGCTGATACTGCGAGAACGCGTGCTGAAAAATGCCCTCACTCCTCACTATCAATGGTTGTTCGTATTGATGGGAAGACTCGAGCACGGTGTCAAGTTTCTCGTGGATCTCAGAACGGATATTTTGGTACGTCCAATCGCTTCTACGTGTTTTCTCCCAAGGGCTTTTTTAATGCTGCGCTTTTAGGAATTGCTGTCGGAGACGAGCGATCCCGAGAGGGCGGTTGTCATGCAGCAATTGAACGCGACTCTGCAGGACTTGTTGCTCCTGTGGTTCTCCGTGGGTTTTCTACATCTAGAGAGAATAACCTGGCAAAGTTCTTGCGAAATGTTGCAAAAAGTAGGTGCCGTTCTATCTTAGGTCCGTGTTGACTCGCTCGTTCGAAAGTTCATTCGCGAAATCATCTTCGAAGGTATCCGATTACGAAGCTATCCATCCCATAAGAAATTGGGTCGATCTGAAACGCCGAGTGGGTTGCTACAGACGGTGCTTCGTCTTCACGCATCCCTCCATGCCCAGAGAGCCACTCGTCGTGCTGCACACCGCCCTGTGCGATTTTATACCGGGTGAGAAGAAACTTATGAGAAAATGACTAAACTTTGCGGTAATTTATGATTCGATACCTTTCGCTTTTGTACATTTGGTACTTTGGCTTGTCCGCTTGGAAGAGATCCCTGGAGCGGTGATGAGGCGTGCGGCTTTATTGCAAAAAATTTCAGTCCTGTTACCATGGAAAAGTCGTAGAAAATGCCGGCCACTTGTGTAGACGGCGCGCAAGCCAGTGCGGCTCGGCGCGGCTGAGAAGTCCGAACAAAATGTCGAAATTCGAAATTTTTCTTCCGGGCAACGATTGGTGAAAATGAGACGCATTTTCTTTGACACAAAGGTGCATGTATTGAGAGCCTTTACGAAAAATCATCAAAAATCATAGAAAACAAAAACCCATAGCTGACGGCAGATGATGGAATTGTTTTCAGGACGATCAATGGTTGACACTTTCCAGCTAAACTGGTCCATCTGCAATGAAAAAACTAAACTGATTATTCGAGTTAACGATAAATACGAGTCGTTGACGATCAGCGATTTTCAAAATCGATTTTTTTTTACGTAATGGTTGGAGCTCATGATAAATTTATGAAAGTAATATTTTTACGTAATTATTGGAAAATCAAGATCGGTTCGAAGAAAGCGACATTGTCAATGACCTCTAAATGTTTCTCAGAGTATTTCTTGTAAATTTTAAAACAATTCATCAAGTGATTCTTGAGATATGATGTTCACTGGCTTCGAAAACAGTATTGTGAGAAAAACGCGATTAAAATTTGAAGTATGATTCTGATATTTTGAAGTGAAGAATTTTTAACTTTACCTCTAGTCGTCAATTCCAGGGTCATATCAAGCACCCTCAGCAGCAATTGCAGCTTCATGGGAATAGGATTGTCGGTTGTCCGCGCGTCGCCTCCTTAGTTCGAAATTCTTCCGTGCGCGTCGCGACAGGTCGCGAAACCCAAACGCTCTAACGTGCTCTACTTGGAATTCTATAACTTCGCTAATTTTCAAGATATCGATATTAAACTTATCGAATATCCTCAACACTTGAATCTTTTGGAAAATGCAAAAAAGAAAAGTCGATTATTCTTCACTTTTCAGGGTACATATAGCCTCTTAACTGAATCTACAAGTACTTTTTATTGTTTCTTCATTACTACCGCTATTGTTTATCGATTTTCTTCAGACACTCTGAGAGGCATCGAGGAAGCCGAAAAACGGATGATCAACAAAAGCAAAGATTCGGAAATGGGCGAGAACAAGTGCGAAATCAAAGCTGCGATATTCTATTCGATAGCTTCGACTCAGAAGGGCCTCAAGGTGAGCATATTGGGGCGAGAACAGGCGATCTGACAGTAATCAGAAAAAAGACTGAAATTTAGTTCAAATGAATGTATATATAATTAAAACGATCATTCGTTATTATTTATGATCATAAAACGATCATAAATAATAATAATTTGTTTTTAAATCAATCAATAACATCTAATAATTCAAATATTTTCAAATCTGGTCGTCCACGTCAAACGAAGCACCAATCACAGCGTATGACGTTATTCTTGTGTAAACAAACGTTTCCATTCGCGTATTTTTGCCTCTTCTTTACGTTTTCGTCTCTTGTTTGTGTTTTTTGACATGTGACCAGGATTTAACCAGGAGCCTCAATCTTCACAAAAACGTAAAAAAGAACACTTTGTACTTGATTTCGAGGTTAGCTTGTCGTTTGTTTACACACATGACGTCACGTGCTTTAAGATGACGTGGTGTAAAGTTTGCGCGGCAATTGAAAAAAAATAACATTTAGACATAGTTTTAGGTACTTAAAACGCTTTATTTATATAAAATAACATTCTTCACGGCTATATATATCCATTATGGTGAATTTCAAACACTGAAAAGTTGTCCGGTTCCCTATGGAAGAATGAAGAATGTACAACTGTAATACGTCATTACTCTGTCTAACGCGAAACAAAGGGCATCGATCTGGGAAATTACATCATCAAAGAAGTTGCGAAAGAGGTGAAGCAGGAATTTCCCATGATAGATCAACTGTCGAGCCTGTCACCGATACCGAAATTCCGCGCATGGTTTTTCGAGGCACTGAAGAAACAAGGTAATCCCAATTACGATTTTCCTCGCGTAATTGTACAAAAAAAAGAGATTCAATTCCGGCAACCAACAAGCGGCACGATAATTGTTTGCAGATTCGTTGAAGCTATTTACTAGGAGCGAGAAGGAGACCTTGGAAAATATTTTCGGTACTGATGACCTTCGAACTTCGCTGAGAAAACTTTTAAATAATTCGTTGTGGACGAGCGACGACGAAATAACGAGTGTCTTGAAAGGTCCAATCATGCGTATGTGCGCCTGGTATCTCTACAGAGAAAAGCACAGGAATTACACCTTGGACGCAGTCGGTAAGATCAACCCGTCGAACAATATGAAAATTCCTGCAATCTTATTGAAGCTCTAATTGTCACACGATCAACAGCCAATTTTCATCTTCGCAATGGGGCAATAATGTGGCGCATAAACTGGATGGCCGATCCCTCGCCCAGGGGCGCGGAAAATAGTTGCGGAATTATGGTGAATTACAGGTATAACTGTTACCTCGTTTCGATTATTTCGTTCTTGCATTCGTCTCCTTCACAAATTTTAATCCGTCCAGATACATACTAAACGAGACGGAAGAAAACAGCCGCAACTACATAGAGAAGAATATAATAAAAGCATCGCAAAGTGTGATTCGACTTGCTGACGAAGTCGAGGCTTTGAGACAGTGAGAAAACGACGATAAATCAAGAACGAGACATCTTCACTCACCGCGATTCCAATAGATAACAGTGGCAAAATTAGCTATAGTCTTAAGAAAGGTGGACGGAGGACGAAAGAAGGAGAGAGAGATAGAGAGAAGTAGTAATGAAGTATTGAGGAGGAACAGAACAGCAGCTTGGTCGGTATGCTTAGCAAGGAATTTTATTTATTACTCTTCAAATTTTGTTTTTATTAAAGATTATTAAATTTGTTCATTTATACAATAGCTGGATTGTTTTTCCAGCTCAGAGACAGCACAAGAATCTGCAGGCATATCTGTAACACAAGCCATAAAGGAATACATTGGTAACGAGTCTTATATGTCCGATCGTCTTTGTGCGCAATTTATGCAAACATGGAACGATTTTTTTATTGCGGAAATGTCTGATGAGCGTTCAAGAGTCATCCGGCGTACCCCAAATGGCCGAAAAACTAAGACTTTTATTTTATAGATTTTTCCAGTACGACAGTATCGCACAATTATGCATAAGAAGTAAAAACATTCCACTTGTAAGGATGTCGGCTCGGTCCTCTTTTCCATGGACTTATTGTGAGCGTAATAAAAAAACGTGAATACTAATGCGATACTTATTTTTCGGCAACGAATTCATTTTGTTGTAAGTTTCACGCCTATCTACTCGCTGTTCCAAAACGGCGTTGGGACCACTACCCTGCTCTTTTTAACGGAAGGGTAAGGGTTTCAGCGTGAAACAAAAACACTTTTTTGCGAATTTTTTATTATCTATATGGATAGAGTAAATTTATTGAAACCCTTTGTACATTGTTAAGTGCTATTTCAAGAACATTCCGTGAAATTTGTACGCGAAAATATCCACAAACAAGCCGGTGCCGCGTTTTTCTCGAAACCACTTTTTCAAAGTCCGTGTTCACTGCCATTTGATCACTACATGACCGATTTATTTCAAACTTGGTACACACTTTCTACATATAAAATACCTCCCCCAACGGTTAGTTTGAGATTTTTTTTACATCGAGGGGGTCTTTCACCCCCAAAATGGCGGAATTTTTCGTGAAAAATAGCACTTTTCACTTTACATGACCACCAAAAATTTAGAAATGAAAACAAAATTATCGAAGACCGTCGGAGGGAGGATTTGATGATACTTTGACTAAATTTTAATGGTGCTTGATTTCAGATAATTTCTAGCCGAGATACAGTGAACACCGCAAATCGCGTTTTTCCAAATGCGTTCTTGGAAAAGCTTTGTCACCTGCTTGTTTGTGGATATTTTCGCGTACAAATTTCACGGAATGTTCTTGAAATGACGCTTAACAATGTACAAAAGGTTTCAATAAATATGCTCCATCCATATAGATGAAAAAAAAATCGCAAAAAGTGATTTTTTTCACACTGAAACCCCTACCCTTCTCTTAAGGTATTTCTTGCACGAACTTGGTGAGCTTGAAAGTTAACTGATTCTCGGGTATGCTCAAGTCGAAGTATCTACGGTCGAATAATATGAAGAACAATCGCTCAATGTATAGAGAAGAATTCAGAATCAAGAATTGAAAAATTGGATCTTTAGCACGCCACCCTACTAGGAATGCGTGCGGCGCCTTCTAATCATTTTTAAATAAAAAAAAGTCGACACCTTTCATATGAACGACGCCATGCAAAAAAAATCGTTGAAGTTTTCATAGCGCCGATAAAAATTTACACGCCGAATGTTAAAAAAAAAACAGTTACGTTAAAAACAGTAAAAATGTGACTAGCAGATAAAAACGCGGTAGTAACCTCAACAGGTTGATTTCCCTCCACAAATGGATTATATTAAAAATCCGGTTCTTTTAACGAGTAAAGTTCTTGAAGTCTATCCCATTACTCGGTTAAGGGGTTAGGCTACTGTGAAAATTTAAAAAAAAACTCTCGTTCGTCGCTTGAGAAACGCGTTTTAGTATTTCTTTCGATAAGTGACTTTTGAAAAATGAACCCAAACATATTTTTTCGCTATTTTTTCATTTATTGGGTTATAAATGGTGATATTCAGTCGGGGAAAGTGGAACCTCCCCATAAAAAGTTATCGGGTTTTGAAGTTCGCGGAAACACGTCATAATATAGGGCACTTTTTAACATTTCGACGCCTATAGTGTTTGTTTTTTTTGAAAAATTCGAAATTATTTTTAAAGACTTTTTGCTCGTAGAAAAAATGTTAATGAAAAATTTCAGTTTCTCCTGATTGAATATCATGATTTATAGCCCAATAAATGAGAAAATAGCAAAACAACAATGTTAGGCTCATTTTTCGGAAAAGTCACGTATCGAATGAATTACCGAAATTTGGTACACATGTTCAGCGTAATAATAGTTTAGCCTTGACCGACGTTTTTCTTCTGAACATTTTAATCATTAGTTATTACCAATAATGTCATTTTTCCTTAAAAAATCGAAAAAAATTCAACTTTCGTTATCGAAACACGATAACAAAGGAAAGCGCGGTCAAGTTAGCCAATATTACCTATTTAAAAAAAAAAAAAAACTTTTTCGGATCAACTGGGTGGCCAAAATCATGTTTACTGTTGAGATCCTCACGTCCAAAGGTCCTTCACGAGATTGTTTATAACTTCTCAAATTAATATTTTGTATGAAATTTGGTACACAACTTTGTCAATATACATACCAATAAATGTCGAAACCATTTTTCCATCTTATTCATACAAAATTAATTATTTTAAATAACCCTGATTTTTGGGTTGTCACAGTAGCCTAATCCCTTAACAATTATTGCCCTTCACGTCAATCACCCAACATTATCCGATATTAATTTGAAGGTACATCAAAGGTCCCAACGTCGTTGTTATCGGGTTTAGTGCTATACATAAAAGTTTGTTCGAATTCCCGATAAAGTGTACATAGATCATGCCCCTCCGTGCAAAAAGTATCTTTAAACATCGCTCGACCGGCTGTACTGCAAAACTATTGCTTTCATCTGTAGAAAAACAGTCGCACGCGTCAAAAGCGTGGACGCGTTACGTAGCATAGCCTCCTATCGGAGGCTATGCTACGTAGTACTTAGTTCCAGCTTCTGCCGGTAGGTTCGTTAGTCGCGACTGTCTGTAAAAATGGACGAGCGTTAACAACGGTGCAGGACCTAAGGTGTCCAATTGATTATACTTTCCTGTCATCACGATGACCAGGGCCTGACGTAAAATTCAGCATCCCTGATCTTTTATGTCCTGCTATACCGACAACTATCCCTTTCCACGGGATTCATAGCTTCTCCCAACGGCCGCACGGAGCACTCTAGCCTTGTTATCAATTGAGATTAAATTCTACCGCAAGAGGCGCCACTCTCGACTCTAAATTGGTCACGTCCGCTGGACAACTCTTGACGCGTACGTTCAATATTTGCATGAATTTGTACGTATGTAAAACGCGTGTACTGCGAAACGTTATTAGTTTGTTTCGTTTCAAACGCACATCGTTCAACTTTGCCACGATTAAGTATGTTTTCTTTTTGTTGTCAATTAACCTGTAGTCAAGGCTGGGTTGGATGAAAGGTCGTAGGAAGATGCGGTCTACTCTCCAGTTTCGTATAGTCCAAATGGAACTCCTTGGCAACCTTTCTCCAGTTTTGGGCATCGAAGTAGTAATAAGTACCACGCTCATACGTCGAAGTTTTTTCAACGAGGCCAAGTCCGGGCGCTTGCGTTATCCAGACTTTCTCCTCCATATGATATCGCCATTCTCTGCTATACCTGCGAACATTGTGAAAACGAAAAAAGGCATTTATTCGAGCGGAAGTTCTCGCGAGCGATCAAGGATTTCGGTCTATCGCTTAGTGTAACTAAAAAGTTACGAACGGCTACCGTGTCTGTTTTTTAAATTCTATTTGTAAATATATGGACGCCGGACGACCAGGGGAAATTACGATTTGTTACTTCAGCGAACGTCGTGCGGAATAGACAACGGAGAATTGATTCCTGACAGGCTCAACGAACCTCGACAATGTCCAGGGTGTGAGAATTTCGCTTTTGGAATAAATCGTACACGCCATTGACAGATTTTGCATTCTACAATTTTAAATTATTTCTTGTTCGTTCGCGTGCGGAATTTTACAACCCCATTCCGTTTACTTTTGCCATATCCTTGCCGCTTCAATAATCAACTACGGCATCGCGTTTGCATGGAGGCACAGGAAAACGATAAAAAAACTTGTGCCGATAATTTTTACCGATCTCTGTTAAGTTCGCCAAATCCGCGGACCGATCGCGCGTCTACTGCTGTCGAGACAGCTTTATTCGTTGGAAGATACTCTATCAGACGTACTTTCTTGATGCCATTGAAGATTCCATCGTTGGAACTCGACGAAAATTAATTCTTTTTAATTACTCAATTTTTGTTTGCTATTCTAGGTTCTTAGAATCGCTCAAACGTTTCTACTTATTCTTATTAGAAATTTACGACCTTAATTTGCAAAAAATGCTTTGGATAATAAAAATGGAATTAAAAATAAATAAAATAAAATATCGCTGCATTCCAACGATGCAAACTTCAACATCACTCTTCTTGATAGTCTACTCGTGCACGATTTTTGTGCTTGATCGTAACTGGCAAGAAGTGACGATTATTTTCTGCACCCCCCCCCCCCTGCATAATGCAAGCAAACATGCGAGCGAACGAATTTGTGTTTCCATTCGCAAGTTTCCTCACATTTGAACCCCATTGGCACAGAATACTCAAATAATCTTTTACTCGCTATTGGGAGATCGGCTTCTCGAGCACGATTTATCTATTGAAAAAAAAAGCCGCACCCGATCGACCAGGATCGAATTATTCAGCTACACGTTTACCGATAATAAGAATATGAGATAAAATAAAATCGAGACTCACAACTCCGCCGCTGCTGCCAATTGTAATACATCTCCAACGTTCGTATAAAACATATAAAACAAGAGATCGTCCTTGTACCGATTTAATTTCACAGGCGCCAATTTGTCCCTGAAAGAATAAAAAATAAAATAAAGAAGGTATAACGCGGAGAACAACGGATATGATTTGGAGAAGTAGAAAAAGAACATTCGAGACGATGTGAAATACCGACCGAGCAGCGAGAATGACAGCGGATTAATTTCAATTTTCTCCTGAACGAAACTAACGTTTCGGGAAGAAAAGGAGAAAGATGTTTCACTGTGTTCAGCGGAGAGTTGTTCTTTTCCTTTTTTCCCGAAAGTACGATCGTTCGGGAGGGATAGAAACGCGATATTTATTGGCCGAACGCGTTTCACATCGCCCCAAACAGCGAATGCAACGAAAGAGCGGAGAATCGTTCGTCCGGATATCTGGTATTGGCTTCCGCACCTTATTGACGCGTTGATAAGGTATTCTGGCGGTACGTGAAAGTCGATGTCCTGTGGTCGACACGGCGTTTCCGCCCACGGGCCACCAAAGTTTTGGTAGAGGTTCTCGGGTGAATTGAGATTGAGACCTAGTGCAGTGAGATCTTGGCCGAGCGCGAGCGAAGTTAGATTTGGATCCGTTTCCGCTGCTCTTATGAACGTTAAAAGTCCTACCATCCCGAACTGATCCTTCACCATACTCGCCGGTATGTGCGTTACTTTGCCTGTCGACGGGACAAATCAAACAAATTAATCGTAACATTCGATTTTTAAACGAGACACGAATAAGATCGTTTTTTTAAGCCGATGAGTGCACACATTGGAATGCAACGTAAATTCGTTTCTTTGTTCTTTTAATCTTTCGTGCACTCGTTACTTCGATATTTTTTTTTCTTGGAGAATTTTTTCTTAGAAACCAAAATACTTCTAATGTAAAGCGATGAAAAATCCACTATGAAAGTATCGAATAAAAAATGGAATTAAGGCATGCCTTTGAGAAGTGGTTTTCCCCCTTAAAAGCATTTTTTCGCCGATAAAAAAAATACGTGTATAATAGTTTTCAATGCTTTGTCACATATACGAGTTTCAACAAAATCGTAGGCGGGATATACATTTACAACGATCGAAATATCGATTTCTTTTCTTTAAACGACAGAACTATATATGTAAAATAGTTTCCCAGTTTCAAAGCGAAATTCTAAAATCTTCAAACGTTACAGCCCGTCAACGCTGTTCCTCGCGGATCGGATTCGGAGGGGGAGTAAACTTCAAACGCGTTTTTCTCAAAACTGCATTTTCGAAATTGGCGTGAAGGATTACTCAAAAACTATTAAGCCGATTGCGTCGAAACTTGGTAGAAATATTGATAATATTACTACCTTTTAGTTGTTGAGAATTGTTTTTTAAAAATTCAGAAAAAACTACTTTTTTAATCCAAATTTCACAGAAACTTCGCGTGACATGTTGACTTCTTTTTTGTAAATGCGTGCCGTTTTCTTAAATATCCATTTTCTTCATTTTAATAACTGTCAAATAGAAATTATACATGTTCTAACTGGAAAAAAAAATTGAATTTTTTCGCAAATTGAAGTTTACGGGACGCTAGACTGCACGCCGATTCGCAACGCCCGCGGCAACCTTGCCCTAACACTCTGCCACAGCTCCGCCATTTTTATGATAAATGACTTTTTAAAAATTATTTTGTATACTTAAATATACTATTAATGTATACCTACAGTTTGACAAATGTAGAATAATTATTTCTTAGTTTAAAAAACCCTCAAAATTAATCAATTTCTTTCCGTCTAAATGTATATCCCGCATTGAGTGACGTTAGGTATAAGCGGTCACGCATAGGAAATCGTTTGAAAGTCTTACGAGCGTCTTCGACTGTTAGATTATTTTTCAACTTTCCTCATTTTAATTAATATCCCCAATCTTTTTTAGCAGATTTACGTTACAGATCCCCAATACGATTGCCGAAAAACGTTCGAGCCGTTTTATCGTGGGCCATATCTGCGTAAGAAAAGTTGGCGAACTGAAGAAAAAAAAATGTATTTCCATTGCATTCCAACGTCGCAAGATTCGTGAGGTGGTTGGTGCACTCTGCCGAAGGCTGATATTGTGCCGATCCAGGATTGCGTGCTCACCGTCGGGTGACGTTTGTATTCCTCTTTTTGACGCTTGCGACTTGTCAGATCCGGGACCTCGGTTCGACTGTAACGCGTCCTGACCGATATCAGGACCCAATCCAACCGAGAGTCCCTTGTCCCCGGACACGCTGCCACCGGGCGACGGTCCCTCCCTGCTCTGCGTGCCCGGTAACGCCGGAAAGTCTTCCGAGCTCATAGTGAATTCGCTCGCTTCCGTGGTGGGCTGTTTTACCATACCAACTGCGGCGAGAAGTACAAGTCGGGTTGTTTTTTTTACAATGTTCAAATCGATCGAGGGCTCACGAGGCGAGCACGAACAATGCGTTGCGAACAAACCGTAAGCTTGCTTTCCCGGCATTGGACTTGGCTGTGGCATCGAGTCGCCCTGACCCCGATTCGTTAAAGATGGGAATTCCGAAAGATCCAACAGTGGCGGAGTACTCGTGTCGCCACCGCCCCCGCTTCCGAACACAGAATGAAAATTGTTGATCGCACCTTGAGATCCGTAACTACGACTTGGAGGTATTCCAAAACTGCCCATGCTACCCATTGGATTCGAGTTCCTGCAAATGTTCAAACGAACGACGCTCAATATTTTTATATCGTGCTTATCGTATGGAAAACGATCAGTGAAAACTTTTCGTCGATGAGTTTGCAATGTTTTGTCGAAAAGAACACGTACGAGATTCCACCGATTGTCACGAATGATAGCGCTATTCGTAAACAATGGATGTCGGTATATTAGCTTACACAGCGAATTCATGCAGCATGGTAAGCCGAGCGGAACTCGCTAGATACCGAAATCTGCGGACTGACGTTGAAGTCGAAAAGAAAGATTTGCGCGTTTGAGGGTTTTCAACATTTCGCGCGTCTTCAACATTTGAGGGTTTCTACCCATAAAAAATGCAAGGAAAATCGACTTTTCTCTTATGTTTTCATGCTAGAGCTCAAAAACTTTGTCTACAAATTTCAAGCCCATATAGTGATTAGTTTAGATTTTGGACGCAGGTGGACCCATACTATTAAGGGTTTGCACCTAGTTGAAATTTTTGAAAATATCGGTTTTCGGTTTTCAACAGATTTGTACGATATAATGTGTGAAAGTATTCTCTGAAAATTTCAAATCGATCTGTTCAAAATTGAGGAAGTTATTGGCGTTTATAGGTAGGTTCCGCGGACCGGCGAACTTTAAATGCGTTTTTCTCAAAATTACTTTTTTATAATCAGTGACCAAGATATCTCAAGAATCACTGCACCGATCAACTTCAAATTTTACAAGCTTCTTTTACATATCAAAAAGCAGTACTTGAACGAAGATTTTATTTATTTCGATGCATCGTTTTTTCTTGTCAACAGGATCAGAGCGTTTTTTCAGCGAAAATCGATACTTTCACTTTGGACTGCGGCTATTTAAAAAAAAATCGATATTTTATTGAATACTTCGTCCAAGCACTAGATAATTTAATGCGTTTGATTTTTGTTTCCGGATTATTTGTTACCGAGCGGCTGTGGTTACGGCCAATAAAGTTTTTCAAACGGTGGTCTGCACGAACCATTGTATCTACCAGATTTATCAATATTTTTCAATGAAAAAATTGTGAAAGATACTTAAAACCATACTCTTGAATGGAAGAATTTTTTTGAATTTAACCCAACACACGTTTTCCCAGAAAAAATTCACGAAAATTACTCTTTTTTTCGATCACTAGCTGTCACCCGTTAACACGGAGTCCCCAAAGAACAATTTTAAACGCGTTTTTCTCAACACGACTTCGTCACACTTTTTCTACAGTAAAATGTTCTGCGATTTACAATAAGAAAAGTGGACTCTCGTTTTTCGTCTGGCACTGTAAAATAATTTTTTTCATTGAGAAGGTGGTATACTTTCTCACGACGAAAACTCAATGAAAAAAATTATCTTTGATTAATTTTATGTAGTCGAAATATGTATAATCGAGTCCACGAGGATCCCCATATCCAGGCTAGACTTGGAGAAATAAAAAATCCGAAAAAACCGCGCATTTTTTCGATCGTTTTGAGCAGACCCCCTTAAGTTCTATTTTTCTATATCCTAATAACTAAATCATGTCCGTTTGACTGACTAAATTCCATTGTTATTCTATGCCGCGCGTGGGAAGAGAGTGGGCGCTTTAGGGACGAAAGAATCCGGACTGACCCAAGAGCAGGCATGGTACGTCTGTCGGGGAAGCCTCTCTGTCCGAACAGTCCCCTACTTCCCATAGGCGAGAGCTGCTGCTGCTGTGGCTGATGGCCTGTTGTTTGACCACTTCCGGCGCCGGTAGAACTCGGATAGATGCTTGCACCGACGATCGTTGAGTGCGGAGTATTGGCGACGACGCTCGACGACGAGCCTGAGAACATGCCAGACGTTGGCGTGACATGACCCGCTAGGGTCGACGAGCTCAATACTCCTGCCGCACCGGCGCCTCCGCGTGACGCTAGACTTCCTGTCGCTATACTGCGTGGCGGCTGCTCAAAGTTCAGGTTTGCCATAGCCCGGTGGCTACTCTATGAATTATCTGCGAACATTTATCAGTTATTAGCGATCTTGGCTGTCAATAGTCTCTCCGTCGTATACAAGATACGCAGATCCAGCGTCTCCCGTTCAATGCACCGGTGCAATTACATAGGGATTCTCGCGACGAAATGATTCGAATTATATCGAAAATTTGATATCGCTATGCGATGCGGTCTAAAAAAAAGCACTGAATTCGCGGACGAAAAGAACGTGGGAATCGTGAGTCCCGAACGGCCAACTTTTCTTGCGCCGAGTGATATTTTTTCAGTGACGTTAACGCCGATACGCGACAGCTCTCGAGAACTTGACAAGGAAGCGCGCGTATACAATCGGAGGGAAACACAAAGGTTATACGGTTGCGTGTATATACGTATATATATAGCTCGAGCATCTTGGGAACGCGGGAGACGCTGGATGAGAGGATACAATTTTTTTTCTTTCTGTCACGATCTTTTTTTTGCCCTTCTTTCTTCCTCGCCCGCGGTATTTTATAGGGAGTAATCGTCGTCGGCGAGGCGCACATTTACCTATAATTATCGGTCACAGCTGCGAGTCACAGGGCCCCCGATTCAATTGGATTCATCATAAACAAACTGTTTTACATCTGATACTAACGAAACAAAATGAAAAGAAAATAGAGAGGAAAAAAATGAAAAATAACACGCACGGACGTACGAATACGCGCGCGCGCGCGCGCGCACACACAAAACTCACACACGCGCGAGAAAGCACAAACACAAGGGAAAACACGGCGAAGTCGGTTGTTTGATTCGCGGGTTATGCACAGCGTGCGTACGTGTGCGTGCGTATAACCCGTTTGTATACGTGAATACGTGAGAGAAAGAGATGAATAAGTTTTCGAGAGCGTGTTTGCCCGATATACGGGAATGATGTATGATTTTTCGGTGGCTTGAAAGTCCCACCGAGCGGTTCCCGCGTATACGTACGTATCGCAAATACAAAAGTCCCCCCAAGTGTCCGAAGCACTTCGCGCTTATACTCGCTTCGTTAGCACACATACACCCGCGCACTTGCGCCCGTATCACGATTTACACCGCACATTATATATTCTCTCGCTTCACCAACATCAAACAGTTCCTCCGTTTGCTTTCTTTCTTTCTTTCTTTCCCTCGCGACTAACGCCACTTCCTTTCTCTACGACGAATCTATATCGCGATGAGGCACCGTAACGGTAAACACACGAATCCACAGCGAGTATACAGCCACAAACTCAAACAACACCAGTCACGAAAATATCTGCCATATTAGCGAAATTTTACGAATGCCCTCAAATCAGCAACCTCCCGTGTACAACAGACATCGTGCGAGGCACGGCGAGCGAGTAAGAAACGCTTTTTTCCGTGAGACAACGATGCGCCTCCGGCTACGATCGATATTTCGTTATTCAACCGGTATAATTAACGACACGTTTGACGAGCCGTTAACGAATTATTTCATTTTTATAAACAACATAAATTGGAAGGCCCGAGCTTGATTAAATAGACCAGACACGAAAAAATCGCGACGTATATATATATATATGTGTATATAAAAGTAGGCATACGTCGATACGTAAGATCGCGCACGCGTCGTTATTCACCGTCGGTAACATAGATCGCCGTTGGTAGATTTTTTTTACTATAGCTTAACGCGCGATTCAAGAATTGTTCGATGTGGAAAAAATTAAGTCTCACTAAACCCGCATAATCGGTGGATCGGGATGCACAAATGACGGCATGTTTCATTCAGATGTCAATTGGCTTTGAAGAATATCGAGCTAAACGATCAACTGATCACGGTGGTAAGGCGAGAAGGCGGTTGCGCATGCGCGACTTGTCATGTTATAATGTGGTCATATGATCGTCTTGTGGGCGCAGTGCTTCGCGAACCTTTCGTGCTTTATAGGCGTTGACTTTTCTTCGCGCTGAACCATTTTCGTCGGCAGCAGCCTGCGCCCGTTGAGACCCCGACAAGCCTTCGTCGAATTTTCGATCGATCGGATATAAAGAAATCCATTCGCCATGGCTCTCAGCGACGCGGACGTTCACAAACAGGTTAGCGTGATTTAAATTGTGAATTAACATTATTCGTCGATTGATCCTCGTATCTCTCAAGAATTCCGCCTTCTCTCATGGCCTTCTGATTTTCGCGACTTCGTAAAACTTTCCGGATAATTCACGAATTTCATCCCCTATTTTCTTGCTGCTCTTTGCCTCGTATCATCGAAAAATCGTTTTTTCGTCGTTTCCGTAGACGGAAATATCGTCGAATGTTCGTTAGCAGACGACGCGCGGTACTCCGAAAACCCGAGGAGGACGAGTTCTCAACGAAATAAAAATGTTCTCGCGCACTTTTATCCCTAATTATCGTTGAATGTTCAAACTGTCAAACGCAAACTCGACTGACGATAATTCGAGCAACACAGTGTCCGGCGCGAGCAAACTCGTACCGCACGAGATGGCAGGCGTCAAAGTTCTATTTATAGCTTCGAGCTTCAATAGCGAAGACGGCGACTATGTATCGTAGACAAATTTTGCAAACCACTGAATTTTTGCGCAGATCAAGCATATGGTCGCCTTCATCGATCAGGAGGCCAATGAGAAAGCGGAAGAGATCGACGCCAAGGCCGAGGAGGAGTTCAACATTGAGAAGGGACGTCTTGTTCAGCAGCAGCGACTCAAGATCATGGAGTACTACGAGAAGAAGGAGAAACAGGTGGAACTGCAGAAGAAAATGTAGGTGGAGACACGCCAACGGTATCTACGTGGCTCCGAAAGATTGTCAGCTTTGTAGGAAATTGACGACTAGTTGACGAGTTGCCAAAAGGCAGAGGGTTACTCGCTTAACGAGAGTTGACTGTGTCAACAGTATAACGGCGTTCCATTTCTGATGTTCCTTCGCACACTCTTGCAAACTTTTTCGATCTCATCCCTTAAAATTCTATCCCCCATTTGTTATTCAGCTGTTTTCATTTCCTGTGAGACTCTCCAGGGTGTTGTCCTCAATTTCACCAGCGGTAGAACGTTTGTGCAAGGGCATAGGCAAATGGGCGGTGCTACATTACGCAATCGATATTAAGGGGCTACATCTACTTAGAGGCACGAAAAAGATGGCCAAAATCTGAATTTCTTTTTTTTTTGCCAAACGGTCGGTGAAAAAAACGCATTTTTTTAAACACGAAGGTTGAGAACACGAAATATTGAGGGAGTTTTAAAAAAATCGCTAAAAATACAGAAAAACAATAAAAACGGCTGCTGGCAGATGATGACATTTTTTCGCGACGTTTGTCGATGGATACTAGCTTAAACAGTCCATCTGAGATGCGAAAACCATCAATTATTCAATAGAATAATATTCACACTTGAATAACCATCAGGTTATTTAACAATAAACACGAGTCGTTGACGATCGTCGATCTTGAAAATCATTTTTTTTTTTCAACAACGAGTTGACGAAATGAAACTCGAGCATACAAAATCTATAAAAAGTCATTTTTTCAGAGATTGATTTGAAAAATTTCGAATTTAAATTGTCTTTTAATTGAGTTGAATTTTTTGAAAGTTTTTGAATTCAATTTTTAATTTGAATATTTTCATTGATTTGAAAATAGAAATAAATAACTGATTTTAATTAATTATAGCCAGAACTTGTGACCGCGAAGGGTTGAATCGATCTGCATTTTTTAATAGTTACATAAAAATGACTTTTTCCATAGATTTGGATGCTCGAGTTTCAATTCGTTGCCAGGTTGATAAAAAAATGATTTTAAAAATCGACGATCGTCAACGACGCGTATTTATTGTTAACTTTAATAACCCGTTTGGTTTTCACATCTCAGATGGACTGTTTAAGCTAGTATCCATTGCCAACACGCTGGTCACAGGGGGTCACAATGACCCCAGTCATGTTTCAAACGATTGCCGCGTTGGCGGTATGTTTCCGATTGACTAAAAAATTCAGGATATAAGTTTGAACATTCTGGAATGTGGCATTCTCGATGTTATATTTCAATCGAATTTTAAAATGACGGAAAAAATCAGCAAGGGGTCTCTGTGTGATAAAAGTCCTTTTTTACTAAATATAAATCATAACTCGTGACATTTTCAATTTTTTTTTCATAAAATTTTCGGATGATGCTCTCGAGATATGATAGTTTAAGGGAAAAAGTAGCTCCATAGTGGGGAAATAGTTTACTGCAAAAAATAGCGTCACGTCCGACCCTAGTCTGCACTTACAAAGGGTACACCAAAGCACTGTTAGAAGGCAGGGCAGTCGCCTTGGCCGCCAACAACTCATAATAGTAATTTTGGCTTAAAGCTGCGCATGGGGTCAGTTTGACCCCGGGTCACCGCAAGGGGTTAAAAAAAGTGAAATCATCAACGACCTTTAAATGTTTCCCATCACATCTGTGAATTCGGAAACAATTCATCAAGTGGCTCTCGAGATATCATGTCCACCGACTTTAAAAACAGTATTTCGAAAAAAACGCGTTTAAAGTTTGAAGTACGGTGCGGCTACCGCTCGCCTGGCCGACTGTTCGAAGCTCATTCAATTTTATGAATATTTCAATGAAATTTCCAGGGAATATAGCTAAAAGACGATACCATCGAATAAAAATATTTTTGGGAAATGCAATTTTTTGACCCACCTAGGCAGATTGTAGCCCGTTGATGAACGATCAACGAAGTTTTATGAAAACGCTGATTTCTCGATTTCCTTGAATGTACAGTCAGTCCTCCAACATGCTGAACCAGGCGCGTTTGAAGGTGCTGAAGGTTCGCGAAGATCACGTTCGTAGTTGCCTCGATGAGGCGAGAAAACGATTGGGCGAGGTCACCCACGATTCCGAGCGCTACAGCGAGGTCCTCAAGCTGCTGATCATTCAAGCTCTGTATCAGGTGAACCGGCGTCGTTTTGCCTCATACCAAAATACATTCATCGCCGACGTGCTCACTCTTGCTTAATAAACAATGACAATACGTATGTCACCGATGTTTCAGCTGTTGGAGAACAATATAACTATACGACTGCGTCAGATAGATTTGCCGATAGCTGAAAGCTTGCTTGGCGAGATTGAAGCAACGTACAAACAAGTATCGAAGAAGGACGTGCACATCAAGGTGGAGCAAGAGAGCTTCTTGCCGGCCGAGAGCTGCGGCGGTGTCGAGCTTTTTGCCGCGAAAGGTAACGCTCTAGTTGAATTTGGTCCTCGACTCTGAAATGCCAAATGCAGTTTGGATACATTCGTTTATTTACGAGGGTGCTTCGAAAAAGTGACAACCAACTCTTAGATACGAAGAAAATTTGTACTCATTGATTCGAGTCTCCGTGGGAGCGATTGATAATTTTCTTCATTTTATTTACACGGGAAATCCGATTTGTCGTTCAAATTCGAATAACTCATGAACTGATCGATATTTCCTTAATCCCCTTGGAGGTTCATCACAGTGTAACCGGTCGAAAATAGCTCATTTTCGCGATTTTTTTTCGCTGGTTAAAACACGCTAAGCAGTCTGATTTTTTTATGTCGAATCAAAGCACTCATGAAGAACAGAAAATAAATTTTTAAACGTTTATTTTAATTTTTTTTGCATTTTTTTTAACGATTGAAAATACCTTCGAAAAAAGAGTCCTCGCGGTGTACACGGTTGTGGCCGTAAATATTATCCGCAACAAAACTTGTAAAAAGAATATTCATCAGTATGAAAGTCGCTATCTTGCTATGGAGGTTTTTTTCTCGTCAAAATTGACAAAATGGCGGCGGTTTTAAAAAAAATATCGAATTTAGCTTTATTTTTCGAAAAAAAATATGAAGTTAAAAAAAGCTTCCATAGCAAGGTGAAGAATGGCGTGAAGAATGTTACGTCAAAATTTGAGACGGATAGCTTGAAAACTCTTCCTTTGAGATCGTACACCATTTTGAAAAACGACATTTCCAGAAAAACGTGTTTAAAGTTTCGAGTGTAGAATTTGCATTTAAATTGTCTACTTACGATGAATAGACGATCCCAGTTCCATGTTTATTACCGTTTATACGATGGGATAATGCAAAAAAAATTGATTTTTCGAAAATGTTGTGATGATCCTTTAAAGCTCACCTTTACAGTCAAAGATTGGATATCATCATTTTTACGTAAATAACAGCTATTTGGAAAATGGCATTCGATTTTCGACAGGAATCCATGTATTTTTCATATATCCGTAATTTGCGTAAAAATAACAATATCGAGATAGAAATATCGTATTTCCAAATTCTAAAGGAATCTTCAGCTAAATTTAACAAATATCAATTACTTGTTGAATTATTCGAGTTTGACCGTCGAGAGAGACTTTTCCGTATAATTCTAACAGGGAAGCAAAATGATCAGCAATAGCACTCGATAATTTTTTTAATACGTTTAATACTCTTTTTGAGTACTCTTGTACTTTTGTGAGTACTTTGTGAGTACTTTTAATACTCTTGTTTGAAGGGCTAAGAGTTGGGACTTTTTCGTCACACACAAACATGTCTGTATAAACTCACTTGAATCGGCAAAACTAACTTATTGCACATGACGTCTCGTTGTTTCAATCTCAGGTCGCATAAAGATCAGCAACACTCTGGAGAACCGATTAGAGCTGATAGCTCAGCAATTGATACCGGAGGTCCGTACTGCGCTTTTCGGACGTAACCCAGATCGCAAATTCTCGGATTAAAAAACCAAACAATACCAAAGGGGAACAAGAACGCTCAACAAAAAGTTCTTCAAGCGTATCCGAAACATTCCCTTTTTTTCGCGAAATGTTACACGCAAACTCAAAAAGCTGAAAGCAAAATGGGCGAAAAAATCGATGAAATACGAGAGAGAAAAAAAAAATATATAAAAAAAATTAATAAACAGCTTTACGAAAGTATGCATATTTATGAACGAAATCCTAGATTTCGCTGAGTTTTTCGCGCGCTCTACCCGTCGTTGACAATTCGCCGCGAATTTTTCCGAAAACTCGATGAACAAATTGGTCTGTAGCTTGCGATATCGACGAGTGATTAATTTTATCGTTATATTTGCATCGATGTCGAATGTATCTCCGCGTCGATCATCATCGAAACCACGTTACCGATGTGTCGATCGAAATGTGTGTTTTCCCCGCGGCGACTATTGCGCGCCCGTGTGCACAAATCGTTTGAAATTGACCGCACGTAGACGCAATTATTATTATGTATAGTTTTTCCCGACTACGAGGCCTCGCGACGCCTTGTCGATCACAATAAACAACAATAAAGAAATGAGGAAAAAAACAACAGTTGTTTTCGAAATAGGGTAGCGTCAATCGTAAATATATTCGCGATATTGTTCTCCGTCAAATCGGTATAGATGTTTTCGAATATTTCGACGTTATTGTTCACAGTGAGAAACAGTATTTTGGTGTTACATAAAAAAAAAACCGGCAGCGTACAAAACGCGCCAGTTGCGTAAACGAGAGAAAAAAAAAAGGAAAATTATATTGTATTGTGTCTTAATCGGAAATAGTGTAGATCAGTGCGTCGAATAAAGGTGCGCGAATAGTTATTTCGTTTTTCTCTATCGCGATACACTGCACTGTAAAATTGTTACTAATAGTTCTGTACATAATGTATGTAATTCGGATGTACCATACGTAGGCAGGGTGAGGAAGTTCGAATACACACACGAAGGACATCACCGTCGACGGGTTTTGTCGCGCCTGAATAAATACATCCCCAAATAAAAACAAAGCATTATATGCCAAAAATAATAATATATTCAACGCAATGCGCAATATTTTCGTTACGCACGTACACAAGTACTCGTCTCGACGATCACTGAAGTTATTTGCGATTAATCATCGCGGTCAGTGGTCCACACTGCTTCGGCACGTAAGTGTCGCGGGTTATAACAAAAACGGAACAAACAAAAAACACATCAACAGAAATTGCTTTTCCAGCACGGCTTTCGAGGTGAAAAAAAAACTATCACTGAGTCATGGATTTGCGCGTGAATTTGTACGAATTATTCAAAGTTTAATTGTCCACGTTGGTTATCTCCATCGTATCGACGATCGCATTTTTCAGCACAGACCTGAAAAGACAATCGTCATGAAGAAAGTAACAAGTAGTACAGTCGTGCTGTCGCTGAGAAACCCCGTAATTGGAAAAAATTAGAAGGCAGAATTTTTTGACAGGTGATTTGGTAGGTGCCGCGGGAGCTAAATCCAAGTTTGCCTAAAAATCGCGGTGTAGGGTTTTTTAGGGGATGAAAAGGGATGGGTGGATTAATGCCAAATTACAACCCCTACGAGGTCCGCGCCGTGAGACGAAATGTGCGGAAAAATCCAGGCTTTATTTTATCCACAGCGCCGAAGTCGAGGAAGTTCATTTTGGGAGTGAAAAAGTGGGATGAAATTTTGAAAAATCAATCTTAATTCAATAACTCTTTAGAAAAAAATCGCACACTTTTTGTTAAAATGGGAACGTTGTAGCCCTTGAAAAGACTCGTCGATCAAGTATTTGATCATCATTCTCCGATAATATCTTCCATCCCCAAAAAATGATGAAAATACCAAAAAAAAATGATTTATTGAATAACTCAAAAACAATCGATTTTTCGGGTATGGTTCAAATGTACGAAATGTAGAGATTCATTTTCTCTATATTTTCGGTTCTATGGACCACCCTTGAATTTTTATTTTCCAACCCCCCTCGGGGGTTCGAATTTCAAAATGAAATTCTGGGTTAACTATTGACCGCACGAATTCGAAGCTGTGAAAGAATTTGTAGCTTGAACCCTCAGCTACATTTTTGTCCACAGCGCCAAACTCGTGTCTCTTTATTTTCGGTCAATAGTTGACCCGGAATTTCATTTTGAATTTTCAACCCGTGACAGGGGTTCGAAAAAGCAAAATTCAAAAGTGGTCCATACGAACGAAAATGTAGAGAAAATTATTCTCTACATTTCGTACATTTAAACCATCCCCGAAAAATCGATTGTTTTTGAGTTATTCAATAAACATTTTTTTTGTTAACTTCAACAATTCTTTTGGGGGTGTAGATATTGTCGGAGAGGGTTGCTCAAATACCCGATCGACGGGTCTTTTCAAGGGCTACAACGTTCCCATTTGAACAAAAAATGTATGAATTTTTCCTAGAGAGTTATTGAATGAAAACTGATTTTCCAAAATTTCACCCCACTTTTTCACCCCCAAAATGAACTTCCACGACTTTGGCGCTGTGGACAAAAAAAGCGCGAATTTTGCTGAACATTTTGTCTCCCGGCGCCGACCTCGTGGGGGTTGTAGTTGGCATTGATCCACCCCCATCCCCTTTTATACCCTAAGAAAAACCCCTACACCCCGATTTTTAGGCAAACTTGGATTTAGCACCCGCGGCACCGACAAAATCACCTGTCAAAAACCAGCCTTCTTCAAATTTTGTCCGATTCCAATGTACAGCACGACTATACCAAAGGCAGGAACGCGCGTAATTTGCGGCGGTAATTTTCGTTACTCACTTCTTCTGAAATCCAAACATGTTCAAGAGGCTTTGTTGGCGCTCGGCCGGCACGGATTTTCCCTGAGACCCGATTTTCTTGACGGTGTTTATTTTGGCAGTGACGATCGGTTTTTTCGTCCGTGGTGCACTCTTGATCGGCATTTTCGTGGTATCCTTCGTATTCGCCCATTTGAACAGGCTGCATCGCAAACTCTCGCTTTTGGCGGACGAATACTTTCCTGCGTTATCGTCGACCTCTATGGAAACGCGCTCCGAACTGTCGTTTGTACGATCGTTTGAGTATTCGATTTTTCGTAATTCGTCCAAATCGCAACCGTTCACTTTTTCCATCTCAGGAATGTTCTTTGTTCCGACAGCGAAGTCATTTCGTCTAATAGCGTTGAGCTCGAACGCGAGATTATCTTCGCTCGCCGAATCGCTGGAAAATATTCCCGACGAGCCTGAAAGTTTTTCCGGAGAGTGCGGGTCCTCGATGAAATTCGTCTCCCTATTCTCCGTTCCTTCATACTGGGCAAGTATATTTTTTTCGATCCTGGGACATTCAGTCGCATTTTTCGTCGCGACCGTCGAGTCGTTCGTCGATGAATCGGGACTGAAATACTTGCTAGTCTGGACTTTCTTTTCGTCGATTATCGTTGGCCGAAAACCAACGAAATTCTTCAGCCTTATGCGTCTCTTGCCGCGACAAACGAGATTCGGCGAGACTTGCAAATCCGTCGGGGCTTTTGCGAATGGATTTGTTCGTCTCGGTGACATTGGCGATTTGGCCATATCGTCGGCGGAAGGAGACGACGATTTTAAATGGGACGGTGGTGTTACTCGGCCGTCGATGGCCTCGTCGGTCTTCTGCAATTTATTGCCACCGTACAATTCCAGAACGTCGTTCGCACTGAGCTCTTCGGCTAGTTCTGAAAACGCCGAAGTTTAACTGGTCAAACGCTTGCTGACGGTTTATGACGAGCGATAAAAATTAGACAAAGTTGTAAAAAAATGATTCGTACCCGCAAAATTGCGTTTTTTGGGTGTAGTTTTTTGTTTAATGGCATCGGTATTGAGAGTGACTATTTGTCCCGCGGTATTCGGCCAATGCGTAACTTCGCTCGTTTTTCCGTTTTCCTTCTCCTCGGCGACTCGGTAGGCCCTCGACCATATACTGATGTATTCGTCGGAAGGTTTCTCGTGCCAGGCGTTAGTTTTGCTTTTGCGCTTCTGCAGCCAAAGGGATCACGGATCGAATCGCGCTCGGATTTCGTCCAGGAATAAGAATTCGGTGAGAAAAATACCTGGGTGAGATCGGGATCGAAATTGTGAAGTTCCTGCATCGTGAACGGATCGTAATTCCCGAGAGCCAACTGGTACGCAACTTCCTCGGCTATTTCGTCGCCTGCGTAGCGCAATTGTTCCTCGGTGATCTCCGGGGGCGGCGGATACAGGCGCACTTGCTTTCTTTGCAACGGACAGTAGACCAACTGATGTTTGAACGTGACCAAAGCGCGGATGAAGGCGTCGCGATATTCGTTCGTCACGACCAGAGCTTTCATGTTCAAGTAAGATCCTAGACGCGTGAGTGCCTGGGAAAGAAAAATACAGTTTATGTATCGGCCTAGGCGAATACTTGGATCGGTCACCGTTAAGGTATTCCTTTCGCGTATGGCCGTTTTTCGTGGGGGCATAAGCCGGGCACTTCTCAATCATTGGTAAATTACAGTGGTGTTAAAGGGATCATAACGGTGTAAAATTTTCGAAAAATCGATTTTTTGGCCTTTTCCGATAGTATAAACGGTTATAAACATGCTGTTCAATTTTTGGGGCGAAATTCGAATTATTCCGGTTGCTGAAGCCTTTCTCAGAAAAAGGAATTCGACCAGCTGAGTGAGATTTGGCGCGGACGGACGCGTTTTTCTCGAAATGTGGTTTTTCAAAACGGTGTACACTCTTGAAGGAAGAGTTCTCAAGCTATAACTCTAAAATTTTGACCAAACATTCTTCACACCATTCTTTATCTTGTTATGAAAGCTGTTTTTAAACCTTCATATTTTTTGAACGAGAAACTGTCGAAAATATAGGCTAAATTCGACACTTTTTTTCAAACCGCCGCCAATTTGTCAATTTTGATTTTTTAAAAACCTCCATAGCAAGATAGCGGCTTTCACACTGATTAATAATCTTTTTAGAAATTTTATTTCAGATAATATGTACGGGCAGAACTGTGTACACCGTGAGGACTCCGTTTTTTCGAAAACATTTTAAACCGTTAAAGAAAGTCAAAAAATAAAAATGTACGTTTAAACATTCATTTGCGGTTTTTCACGAGTGCTTTGATTTGACATTAAAAAAATCATACTGATTCGCGTATTTTAACTATCGTAAAAAAATCGCGAAAATCAGCTATTTTTCGACCCGTTACACTGCGACGATCCCTCAATAAAAATAAGTCCCGATCAATCAGTATACTCAACGATAGACTGGAAAAAAAAAAATCGCGCATATTTAGTAGATTTAGACATTTTTTCTGAAAAGTCGCGGTTACGGAAATACTTCCGCTAGACATATTTTTCCACGTTTTATCATCAATATTTTTTTTAAACATTCGGTGATTCCTTGTTTTCATTTTCGTTGCGGAATCTTTAGAATGTTTACACGCGTGAGCAGTTTATATCAGGCATCTAGAGTTATTTAGTGTATAAATTATTAAATAGAAATGTGGCCAGCGTGTCATCTTCATAAAGTGCCGTATAAATGAAACGATTTTTAGAGCCGTATTTTTTCGTTAAACATTGGATAACTTGGCTTGAAATTTTACCAGTATACTGGGATGTATTTTTACTAGATTATAGACGAAAGTCAGTTAATTGTGAAATATTCGGGTTCGTGAAAGGAATACCTTTAGTCGTGCACCAGGAAGCAAGTGACCGTGAGCGCTGCTCTGAGCAACAGGAAATAGCGACGTGACGGAAAAGCCCGGAAGGGCCCACGAAGGGACATTAGAAATCATTCTACATCGATATCAACACTTTTTTCCCCAAAATTCTATAAGGAGATAGTCGAAACGGGAAAGTCATCTGTTTTTTAACACACGAGAAGCTGAGGATTAAGTTTTTTCCAAAACGTCGTGGAAATTTCGCTCACTACTTACCTTTCATTGTTATTTCCCGAATATTCATTCTTTTTGAATTCATCAACATTCTTCATAACTCACTTTGTGTATGTCGTCTTCCCTATTTCTGAGTACGAATTTGCAAGCTTTGCTGAGTCCTATACCGGGTAACGAGGCCAAGTAATCGCAGCCCGAAAGAATGCACATGTGGCGAAATTTGTCGATGTCAAAGTGTTCGGCGCGTACGTTCATTGCCAAATGAAGACGATCTTGCTCCACCAAAAGGCCGTTGCCGTTGATATCCATCTTGAAGAATATCTGTGACGTGACGACATTAATAGGGTTAAAAAACGTTTCGATCCTTGGTTGACTCGGAAACGCTTCCTTCGTTCACCTTTTTACAGCCAAATAAAGTCAGATCGCTGTCCTCGGTGATAACGACGTCAGCGATCCCGGTAATGTTCAGATATGCCAATTGAGCGTCCGCCTCGTACGGCGCGACGATGCAATCCACGTTTTCCTCTTGACATTTTTTTATCAACTGGAGGGCCATTTCGTGAGTTATGTCCACTGATCTTCTCAGAAGATTTCGTCCCTCCGCGTGTTGGCCCATTCTCATCAGTTCGGCCGCTCGGCGACGAGTCGACTCTCGGTTTCTACGGGAACGAAGGGGAACAAAAATGACCAGAGCGTCCAGCGACACAAATCAGGCTCAAACATCGCAATGTTCGAAAACGTAGTGTAATTGGTTGTGCGGATAATGCGAATCAATGGGAAAGTTACTCTCGTCTTTTAACTTCGGTTTCCTTCTTAGCGGGAAGGTGTCGACCGTCGAAAACCAAAATGGGTTTGATTCTGTTAGCCAGCAGCATGTGTACAAACTTCATGCAGTATTTGATGTATCTGAAACAAAAATTTGCAACATTTCCAAAATCCTATGAAGGAGATACGATGTGCAGGAAGTACGATTGAGTTCGTGATGCTCAGTTTAAGGGGTCTTCTCACTTTAGACGCTAAAAAAGCTAATTTCATACATTTTTTTGATAGGTTTATATTATAGATATTGATAAAACATGTTGTTACACTTAATAAATACACTTTCGAAACACATCAAAAACATTTTTTGATGTGTCTCTAAACAACGTTTTGCGACGGCTTGTTGATAAAATCTTCGAAACTACTGAACCGATCCTTATGACATTTTAACCACATATTCTTTACAACTATAGCTATAGCGCATATCGAGACATTTTTTTAATTTTGATATTCACAATTTTTTGCCCAAAACGATGAAAAAAACATTTTTTTTGTCGAAAAATGTCCGTCATTTTGTTATTTTTGCATAAATAAAAAATCGTATGATATGCACTATAGCCATTAACATACTGAATCTAAAACCGTTTGATTTTTTCGTTTCGCATGATCCATCTTCGAGATTTCATTAATAGCGCAGACCTACAATTTTTTTCGGTCAAATAAATGAAATTTTGAAAAAATGTATTTTGGAAGCGTATTTATTAAGTGTAACAACTTTTATATCAATATCTATAATGTAAGCCTATTTAAAAAAATCATGATAATAGCCTTTTTTTGCGTTTAAAGTGAGAAGACCCCTTGAAATTGGATGGTAGTCGATATGAAAGACGTAAAGTGTCGATAATAATAGTACAAAGCCATGACATAAACAGTGAAAGAAATGTTATGTACGCGAATATTAAGGGGTTAGGCTACCGTGAACATTTAAAAAAATCGAAGGTTACTTGAGGCAACTCAAATTGAAGAGGAGGGTACAATAGATGGTGCAGGAATCGCGGATTAAAGGTAAACTTATGATTACAACGATAAAACTGCTAGTAAAACTTTAAACAACGTTTTCTCGAAACTGTTTCTTAAAACGGTGTACACGATTTCCCAGCATCTAATAAACGGATTAACTTGACATTTGGCACACTTATTCAGTGTAATAGTAGTTTATACTTGACCGAAGTTCTTTTTCTCAACTTTTTTCATTCATTATTAATAATAATGATGTAATTTTTTTTTTGCAAAATCAGACAAAATGTATCAATTTTTTTATGTTTGAAACACGATAGCATAAAAAATCTCGGTCAAGTCTTAGCCAATATTATCACTGTTGAGTACACTGTTGAGCCCCTTACGTTTGAAGGTTCTCCAGATTGTTTATAACTTCTTCAATTATTAATCTTTTTTTATGTAATTCAGTACACAACTTTGTTTATGTAAATACTAATAAATGTCCAAACGGTTTTTCAATCATCTTACTTATTCCTTCAAAAGTAATTATTTTCAAACAACCCCGATTTTCGAGTTATCAAAGTAGCCTAACCCCTTAACAATTCTATAAGAAATATTTAAGAAACCGATCCCTTCTTCATATTTTCATTTAATAATATCTCGAGAAAAGCGTACGAACTTCAAGCCGAAATCACAGGTAGTCTGGATTTTACAGATAAATAACTTGACACGAATTAACAACGGGAAACTTCAAGAAAAAAAACACTCTAAACGCCTTTCTTTAGAAATGACTTTTTTTTTAAATGGATGACACAGCAACTGCTGTTGTTTAGTAACTGAATTAAAAAATTCTATTTCTATTCTCCACTCAATCGCGTGAAGCCAATTATGAATTCAAAGTCACCCCTAGTTTTTTATAATCAAATATATACACCAAAAAACGCCTTTTTTTTCCATAACGCATGTCCAAGTTCACAAGAAAATATACTAATTTAGTTTTTCGATTTGATTGCAGTACATGCATAACCATACTCAGGATACTTTCGTAATCTTCTTCAATTTTTCAGATCGAAAAATTCTACAGAGAATTACAATGGCAAAAAGTGGATCCGTGTATTTTGCACAGCACTGTAAAAACACACTTACTTCTGATATAACATAATATATTATTAAAGAAAAATATTTTCGTGTATGTAAATAAATGTAAATTGACACCAAACGGTTTTTTTTAAATATCTGGCATAGACTTTAAGAAAAAAATCCGAACACACGCATTTTTTGGCTGCTGCAATGAAAGCGTATCATCGAAGGTGTTTTATTCTGACAAATAAATATCGTTGATCTTTCCAGGTACGTTCGATTATTTCCACAATTTGTCTACTATTCATTCTTTGCAAAATTTTGAAATATCGAAGCTCCGAGGACTGCGATAAATCTTCAAGCTCAATCCATCCCAATTTTGTTCTGTTACCTTTAGATATCATGCATTCAGGAAGAACGTGTCTTACTAATCGTAATTGAGGCCCTTTGCGGAGGGTCGTATTTTGTGGGGGCATAAGCAGGGCCCTTCTGAATAATTGGTTAATTACAGTGGCGCTTAGTAAAAATAAGTCGCAATCAACTATTATACCCAACGATAAACTGGAATAAAAAATTTCGCGCAAATTTAGTAGATTTACACATTCTTACATTTTCCCTGAAGAGTCGCGGCCACGAAAATCCTTCCACTGGTCAAATTTTTCTAAGTTTTATCATTAATATTTTCTTCAAACATTCAGTGACCCCCTGTTTTTATTGTCGTTACGGAATCCTTAGAATTTTGAACCTGTGTTGCGCATTTTATGTCAGGTATCTAGAGTTATTTAGTGCATGAATTATTGAATAGAAATGTGACCAACGTGTCATCTCCATAAAGAGCCGTATAAAGCCGAGACGATTTTTAGAGACGTAATTTTTTGTTAAAAGTTCAATAACTTGGCATGAAATTTTACTAGTATACTGGGATGTATTTTTTCTTCATTATAAACGAAAATCAGTTAATTATCAAATATTCGGATTTATGAAAGGAAAATCATAAGTTTTATCTGTAAAATCGCTTTAGATAACCGAGTTCGAAGGTACAACAATAAAATATATAAGTTAATTAACAAATTCACAATAATGAGAACCTAAAACTATGGCTTTCTTAGTACAGGACAGGCGTTAAAGAATTTAGGAGACCCTTTGTTACAACACATACACCAAAAAAAAATGACTGCCTTATTGTATGACCCATCGCTGAAGTATCATCTGTGAAAAGGCGACAAATGGAAATCGTACTACGGCTAGCGAGATAAATTAATGACATAAAATCTGCGCTTTTCAGGGGGCCTCAGCCACCAACCTCTTTCCTGCAGGACATAACGAATGAAGTTTATCTTACGCGTCCGTAGGCTGTCCCATGGCAATTTTATCCGCGCAAGAAAAAGCTCCTTTGTGAAGCCAACAATAGGAATCGATGGCCACGGTGCCACCCGCAAATTGGCCGATGTTTCCTCGTTTGGAGGCTTTTTCCAGAAACGGAATGAGACCGGTGATACCCATGTCTGTAAATGCAGCCGACGCACCTTTCCTATACAAATTACTCCAATACAATATTCCATTCGAAATTTTCTACTCTTTATGAATGAAACGACGATTGTTACCATTATTAACGAGTAATTGTTCTTTACCTTTCGCAAAATATAATTAACTATCCCTAGTCAATGAAAGTCGCCTGTGAAGATTTTTACAGCGACCTTCCGAACGACCCCAAACATCAACCATACGTATACGCGGGTGACATGTGGAATGTTTGCTTCCTTTTGCGTGGATTGAAAATTTGGGCGCGTACCCTGGTTCGTATCAATCGCCAGAAGAGAGCAGAGTGTAGCGGAGTCTTCATCGTTCTTCACGTTGTAACTATCGCTCAGAGATGGCGCGGGTGACCCATCGCAGGGGGAAATCTTACGAATGGGTCGGTCGATAGGGAAACCATCTCATTGACGAAGATTTCAACTTTTTTCGGTATATTCAGTAAACTTTTATGAACAGCGAAGTAAAAGAATTGCCTCCAACAATGTTAACTCTTTAAAGACATGCACAAGGTCAACATAACCCCACGAGCGTTGAAACAGAGTTTTCGCATAGATGGTTAATTTTTTCTCGGTAAAGCGAAGTATTAGTCTCTGTAGAAATAACTGGCGCAGAGCATGGCGATTTTCTGTTTCTCAAAATATGATTAATCTTTGAGGAAAGCCTATTCGAAAATGCAGCTATCTCTCTCGCACTTATATGTCACGCGATACATCTTCTACTTCGCCTTAAGATATGGTTCTAAAGACATTCTCGGTCTGTCTCCCTAGCTTTGCTGTAATCTTAGGCCACAGTCGTAGGCCACTGTAACGGGTATAAAATCATGTGCGAATTTAACCATTTTTTCGTATGAAAAAGTGATTCACTCATAAAATTAATTACACATCTATTTAGTATGAATATTACGCTGTTAGAAATGTTTTTTTTTTCGATGTACGAAATGGCCGACTACTAATATTTTCTTTTGTTATCTTTTTTTAGGCGCTCCGCGGTCTGACATTTAGTGTCCACAATTTTTTACCTACAACAAAAAACAAAAATTCTCATCAATCTACATTAGAATGCCTAGAGAAGTACGTACGGAATTTAAAAAATATTGTTTTATTTAAAAGTTGTAGGTATTTGAACTTAAGAAATGAATTTTCAGTGAAAAATTTCGTTATAACTGCTCATGAACTGCTCATAAAATGAAAAGTTTTCGATTCATCAGAAATTCCGTTCGTACTTCTCTGCGAAATGTAATTAGGAATGTAACTTTTAAATTTGAAGTAAATCGAGTGAAAATTGTTGAAGTTCCCAGGTAGCAACCCAGGTAGCAAAATGTTATCTATATGGTATCCGAAAGATATCCCAAAACGGATATGGATAACTTTTTGGTTGTCCAAAAAGATGCCAGTTTGGATTACAAATAGTATCACTAATGACCGCTTCACGGATAACTTATTTGTATCCAATAGGTTAACTATACGGCAACTTTTAATGGTTGACAAATTTACAACCAGAGGTTAACTTTTATCGGTCGTCGGTATGTTAGCGTTAAGTTATCAAGTCGATATGCCCGAAAGATATCCTCTTAAAGGCATGGAAATGCGAAGATGTCATAGGCATCTAAAAGTTGTCCAAAAGGCATCCATAAAGTTGACAAAACGACATCCAAACGATATCAAAAAGTCCTATCGAATGGATATCTATTTATTGGCGATATATATATATCCATTTCTTTATAAAAATCAACTTATTAATAGTCTAGGATATTTAATATAGCCCAATAACACCAAATTTTAGTTATTACATGGTAAACATCGTTGATAATCAAAAAAAGGTAATATTGGGCTATATTAAACATTCTAGAGTATTAATAAGTCGATTTTGTTAAAGAGATAGATAAGATAGTGTTATGGCGGGTTTAAGGAGGGTCGGGAATTAAATGTTCACTGGCTATTGAAAAATGAAATGCAATTTAATATGACTAAACATACATTAATGGTGTGTAACAAATATTTTAAAAGGAAAAGATTAAAGCAACGGTACGATATGTGGAGAAAATGTATTCTATTTTATATTTATTTCTTTTTATAGTCGTTAGGGGGGGCAGCTTTTGTCGGCCGCCAGTTGCCTAGTCTTCAACCGGTCGCCCCCACGGCGAAGCCAGTCCGCGATGCGATTTTCGATTTCCTTTATTTTGGCGTCGCGGAATGTACTTCGTACGACTTCTGAAAAAGGAAATGAACAAATATTATTAATAGAATTTAATTTAACGTGTGATGACGTCTTTACAGCGAATAAGTTTACAAAATATTGGAACAATGAGATATTTATGTATACGTCTAGTATATACGTACCAATAATGATTTGAGGGAACTCGAACTTGGACATTTTCGGTTTATCATCCGCCCCAAGAATCCAAACAACATGTTGGGCTAATTCGTCAGTGATGACTGACTCCATCGAATATTTAATCGTTTTTTGAACATTTTTGCCGCCAATTTGTTGGATTTTTTGTCGCTGGAACATACGATTTCATAATTACATTAGTAAACAGTCGCTATATCGGCGTAGCTTCTGAATATTTGCATACATACAAATTGTTTGCGCATCTCTTTGCTGCCTTTCTGCCAGTTCAAAAAAAGGTTTCGGCCGGCGACCCATAATGTTTATTTTCATCAATTATGTTTCGACGTTTTTGGATCTATTTCAATGCATTGAAGTAGAAAATAAAAAGAAAGTGTACTTACTTAGAGTTTTAAGTCTGCTGCAGAAATAACCTGACGTCTCCGAACGACCCCTTGAATTATCTACAAAGTAAACGTATGCTCTTAGAATATAAAGGTGAATTAAGTATATATGGGGGAATTCCACGCCAAATCAACCACTTTCACATCCGACCCCTTTCTATATTGTTGAAATGTCAATATATTTGTTTCAGTCTAAAGACACTTGAGTGATTTTTTCAATTTTTTTATGTAATCGGAAACATTTAGTGAATTTTTGAAAAAAAATCTTAATACAATAGATCTTGCGACAAAAGACGCTAAATTTATCATATTTTATTTGAGAAGAAAATCGACTGTGCCTGCGCTGTAAATAATTATCCGTACGTATATAACCTGAAAAGCAACTGTACGCTTACAGAATACAAGAAACGTACATTAAATATACCTATATCTACTCATCGAGGCAGATATGAAAGTATATTCGAGGCATTTATACTCACGTGTATTTGTTTAACCACTTTCTCGTTTTTATATTTATTATTTTGTACACTTTGCACTAGATAATACGCAAGCCGGTGAGAATATAAGTCATCTGTTAAGTGTCATCTTTCGGACAACATTTGGATGCCTCTTTGCTATCTCCCGCCAATTCCAAATATGTCAAAAAGACAGCATATTACCGATGTCCGAAAGATATCATGAAAAAGACATCTTATGTGATTATTCTTTAGGATATCCTTCGGACAACGTTTAATTACATACAATAGATAACAGCAGACAGATAACTTTTTGATTCCTGAAAATAGCCATCAATTGGATAACAGCTTGTGATGCCTTTAAGACGTCCGTTTTCACCGCCAAAAGATATCATAAAAAAGATAAATTTACGACAACATTAAACGGGATGTCGTTTGAAAGATGTCGAATAGTTATCTTACGGTAATGTCTTAAAGATAACCTGAAAATGGTAACTTATCGGCGTCAATTGGACATCTATGCTACCTGGGAAAATGTTATCTATATGGTATCCGAAAGATATCCCAAAACGGATATGGATAACTTTTTGGTTGTCCAAAAAGATGCCAGTTTGGATTACAAATAGTATCACTAATGACCGCTTCACGGATAACTTATTTGTATCCAATAGGTTAACTATACGGCAACTTTTAATGGTTGACAAATTTACAACCAGAGGTTAACTTTTATCGGTCGTCGGTATGTTAGCGTTAAGTTATCAAGTCGATATGCCCGAAAGATATCCTCTTAAAGGCATGGAAATGCGAAGATGTCATAGGCATCTAAAAGTTGTCCAAAAGGCATCCATAAAGTTGACAAAACGACATCCAAACGATATCAAAAAGTCCTATCGAATGGATATCTATTTATTGGCGATATATATATATCCATTTCTTTATAAAAATCAACTTATTAATAGTCTAGGATATTTAATATAGCCCAATAACACCAAATTTTAGTTATTACATGGTAAACATCGTTGATAATCAAAAAAAGGTAATATTGGGCTATATTAAACATTCTAGAGTATTAATAAGTCGATTTTGTTAAAGAGATAGATAAGATAGTGTTATGGCGGGTTTAAGGAGGGTCGGGAATTAAATGTTCACTGGCTATTGAAAAATGAAATGCAATTTAATATGACTAAACATACATTAATGGTGTGTAACAAATATTTTAAAAGGAAAAGATTAAAGCAACGGTACGATATGTGGAGAAAATGTATTCTATTTTATATTTATTTCTTTTTATAGTCGTTAGGGGGGGCAGCTTTTGTCGGCCGCCAGTTGCCTAGTCTTCAACCGGTCGCCCCCACGGCGAAGCCAGTCCGCGATGCGATTTTCGATTTCCTTTATTTTGGCGTCGCGGAATGTACTTCGTACGACTTCTGAAAAAGGAAATGAACAAATATTATTAATAGAATTTAATTTAACGTGTGATGACGTCTTTACAGCGAATAAGTTTACAAAATATTGGAACAATGAGATATTTATGTATACGTCTAGTATATACGTACCAATAATGATTTGAGGGAACTCGAACTTGGACATTTTCGGTTTATCATCGGCCCCAAGAATCCAAACAACATGTTGGGCTAATTCGTCAGTGATGACTGACTCCATCGAATATTTAATCGTTTTTTGAACATTTTTGCCGCCAATTTGTTGGATTTTTTGTCGCTGGAACATACGATTTCATAATTACATTAGTAAACAGTCGCTATATCGGCGTAGCTTCTGAATATTTGCATACATACAAATTGTTTGCGCATCTCTTTGCTGCCTTTCTGCCAGTTCAAAAAAAGGTTTCGGCCGGCGACCCATAATGTTTATTTTCATCAATTATGTTTCGACGTTTTTGGATCTATTTCAATGCATTGAAGTAGAAAATAAAAAGAAAGTGTACTTACTTAGAGTTTTAAGTCTGCTGCAGAAATAACCTGACGTCTCCGAACGACCCCTTGAATTATCTACAAAGTAAACGTATGCTCTTAGAATATAAAGGTGAATTAAGTATATATGGGGGAATTCCACGCCAAATCAACCACTTTCACATCCGACCCCTTTCTATATTGTTGAAATGTCAATATATTTGTTTCAGTCTAAAGACACTTGAGTGATTTTTTCAATTTTTTTATGTAATCGGAAACATTTAGTGAATTTTTGAAAAAAAATCTTAATACAATAGATCTTGCGACAAAAGACGCTAAATTTATCATATTTTATTTGAGAAGAAAATCGACTGTGCCTGCGCTGTAAATAATTATCCGTACGTATATAACCTGAAAAGCAACTGTACGCTTACAGAATACAAGAAACGTACATTAAATATACCTATATCTACTCATCGAGGCAGATATGAAAGTATATTCGAGGCATTTATACTCACGTGTATTTGTTTAACCACTTTCTCGTTTTTATATTTATTATTTTGTACACTTTGCACTAGATAATACGCAAGCCGGTGAGAATATAAGTCATCTGTTAAGTGTCATCTTTCGGACAACATTTGGATGCCTCTTTGCTATCTCCCGCCAATTCCAAATATGTCAAAAAGACAGCATATTACCGATGTCCGAAAGATATCATGAAAAAGACATCTTATGTGATTATTCTTTAGGATATCCTTCGGACAACGTTTAATTACATACAATAGATAACAGCAGACAGATAACTTTTTGATTCCTGAAAATAGCCATCAATTGGATAACAGCTTGTGATGCCTTTAAGACGTCCGTTTTCACCGCCAAAAGATATCATAAAAAAGATAAATTTACGACAACATTAAACGGGATGTCGTTTGAAAGATGTCGAATAGTTATCTTACGGTAATGTCTTAAAGATAACCTGAAAATGGTAACTTATCGGCGTCAATTGGACATCTATGCTACCTGGGTTATTTGTCACGCTATTTAGAACAAAGCTGTTTCGAAAAGTTTCGAGTAGTCGGCCATTTTGGACATCGGAAAAAAAAATTTCTAACAGTTTGATATTCATACTAAATAGATGTGTAATTAATATGAATCACTTCTTCATACGAAAAAAAAATTGTAAAATTCGCACATGATTTTATAACCGTTACTGTGGCCTGAGACCTTAAGAGCCGTACAAGGTCATAACCTCAAAAATGTTCGAACCGAGTTTCCTCATAGACGGTTGAGTCGTTTTTAGAAAAACAAGCATCAGGCTCTGTAGAATTAACTGACGCAGAGCATGACCATTTTCTTCTGCCCGAAATATGATTATCTTCTGAGAAATCTCTATCTAAAATGTCAGCTCTCTCTCGCACTTATATGTGACGTGATTCATCTTTCTCGGTCTGTCTCCCTTTCTTTGCTGTATAAGCGCCACTGCTGCTGTCTTTCTCGCTCTGTTATCTGCGCTGCAACACCTTAAGAGCATATACAAGGTCAACATAACCTCAAAAATGTTCAAACCGAGTTTTCTCATAGATGGTGGAGTTTTTAAAGAAAAAACGACGCATCAGGCTCTAGGGAATTCCCTGACGCAGAGCTTAACTATTTTCTTTTGCCCTAAATAGTATTAATTCCTGAGAAATTACTGTTCGAAAATTTCAGCTATCCCTTTGGCACTCATATGTCACGTGGTACTTTGCCTTACGAAGGGTCGAACCCTCCGCCGCTGATATTTTTTGGACGTGGGTACGTCCAATAAAAGTACAGCTTCGTAGTTTCTGCGTGTTCCATTACATCGTTACAATCTAATTACAATTAAACACAGTTCTTTATGAATAATGTTGAATATGCCAGCAAAAGACATTAACTGCGGGGTTAATTTACCACTTTTTATAAGAAACTGCTGAGTTGCATAATTCAATATTTTTCGATAACGACGTAAAGAAGTCTTCTGAAACTTGAAAATAGAATTATCGAAGGATGTGGTTGCGTCTGAAAAACCAGTATTCTCTAAAGGTTTAGCCTACTTTGACGACCCAAAAATCAGTGTTATGTCGAAAAATTAATTTCGAAGGTATTAGTAAGATGATTAAAGTAGTGTTTGGACATTTATTTGTATGTACATAAACAATGTTGTGTATCAAATTTTATAAAAAAATATTGACGATTTAAGACGTTATGAACAATCTCGTGAAGGACCTTGAACGTGAGAGGATAAACGGTGTACTTGGTTTTGCCCACCCGGTTGATCTGCAGAAAAAAAAACTTTTTTTTCTTGAAATAGTTAATATTGGTTGGGACTTAGCAGAACTTTTATTGTTAACGTGTTTAAATCCTCACACATCTTAACAAACAAACATCATCAATCATCAAGCACAATTTGAATTCTTTTTCGATTTTGCGAGAAAAAATGACATCCTTATTGTTAATCACTAATGAAAAAGAATGTTAAGAAGGAAGACGTTGGTCCAGAGTAAACTATTACAGTAACGAAAAGTGGCAGTTGTCCTCCCCACAGATAGTTGCTGAAAACTTTGTTTCAAGCACGGTTTTACATGCAGGCCTCGAAACGACGGGGGTGGGGGGAGGCCTGCTTAGTATCCAAGTTCAGTAAATTCCGATGTGAGCCACAAGGGTTGCTCATAATGTCGGGGTGTCGTGTGCGATAGAGAAGAAATATAGCAATCGCGTACGCTGCACTCGCGGGCTACACACGAACACGAAAAATGACAAAAAAGTTATCATTAAGTACTTTCCTTTCACAGCAACACACGAACAGGTTTTTGACTATAAAGTGTTAATTATGTTAGGTTATAGGTTATGCTTGACAATCATGGTCGCGGCAGGTTAAGGGGCCAGAAGGACATCCCTCGACAGCAGCGCCTTGGACACCAAGCGTGCCTACACCCACCACTGAATTTCGCCTTCATCTCAAAACCTGTATGTAAGCCATGGTTTGAAAAATGCGTAATGGAGACGCATGTCAAATGACACGTTACTTCTGTCACTTCATCCCGCATACTAACTTCTCTCATCACGTATATACTCAATCAAACAAAAGTAAATATTGAAATGAATTTCTAGTAATATTGGGAAGGCTCTATAGTACTTTTCCACGCAATTTCAACGAGTGTCTGCAGTAATATTGGGAGTTAAATTGACTCTAGCAACAAGCTGGTTGACATTTGTCAAAAGGCTCGAAAACTGAAAAACCGACAATTGTCAGGCAATTGTTGACGTCGTAAATAAAACGATGAAATTCGCAGTGCCTTTAATTCGAAAGCTCCCTACTTGTCGTGATCAATATTTCCAATTCGCGCTGATACGATCGATAATGTAAATAGCATGGATGTTAATGTGCAAACGAGAACGGGAACGTAGCGGGCATCGGACTGTAAAGAGGTTAAGCCGGCAGAGGCCGAGTTGTACGCTGTAACGATCAGAGATACATTTTCGTATGGACTCAACGATGGATCCCCAGTTTCATACGGAACTTATATTGAAATCCGAGGATCTCGATACGGGGCACAGTACGCCACAGTTCTCGGACGATAGCAAAACGCCAGTGTCCGACAGTCCCGACGGTTCTATAGGGATTAGACCAAGACCGCTGATCTGTAAGCCGGAGAACATAGACTGCAAATCCGAACCCATAGAAACGAAATGGCATTGGGCACCGGGAGCCTGGCAGGACGCCACACGGACCAGCGCTTTTCAACCTTACAAGGTTTTTTGCTAATTAATTTTATATCGTCAACTTTAAACACATTTAGTTATTAACAATATCAAGAGATACACCGGCCTCTACACACCGAGGAGTGAAAAATAAAATATCAACGCTACTGACAAACAAGCTGCGTATACTTTATACAGTAGGTCATTACTCACTGCAACACAGTTTTATATACAATACCAATGAAAATAATGGATACACTTTAAAAAAAAATTTTTACCAGATGCAGTAACAAAAGCAAAATCCAAAAAAAAAAGATCCTTTTTTCATTCTTTCCTGCACGTACGCCTATTGTCAATTAAACTAATGAATGCGCCGAAAAATTTGAACCAGAGCAAACTCTCATATCTTTGAGAGTTATTCAATTTCCGTTAGGCTTCAATTTTATCAATTTCAATTTCTGAATCAACATTATCTATTTCAAAAAAATATCTTTTGTAACTAAATCTTTTTGAAATTTTAATTCATCAGCTTTTTGTAAATCGTTTTTTAGATGTTCTTTTTTAAACCCAAAGTTCGGGAGTTACTGTACGTTTCTGAAACTTCCACTCATATATGAAAAGATGAATACCTTTACCTTGCGGTAAAAAGTAGACAAAAGCTTTTTAGAAGTAAATCATAAGTCAATGTCGATCATTTTGAATCCCACTGGTAAGGAATTTCCGTTGCCACTTAATAAAAAAAATAGGTAGGTGACAAGAGTAGGAAAACCTGAGGAAAACTATTTTTCAGGTCGACTGGTGCATAAAAAACGTATGGGGCTGAAGTTTGCATCAGTGGATCGCAACGATTTTTTTTTTTTTCAATTTCTTATCTTTTTTATAATTCAAAATCGTAGTACACTTGTCTTTAAACAAGGTTGTTACACATATGAAAAACAGGGAATACTCAGGGAATTTCTTTCCTCCTGGAATCATCAGGGAAAAGTCAGGGAATTTTCGAAATTCTCTGGAATTTTCTCAGAATTTAGTTTCTGCAAGCAAGAATTACGAAAAATGAAACCGACTTCATAAAAAACTGAACAGTATAAAACTGTTTTTTTTTTGTATTTTTCTAATATTTATATTATTCTTCATTGTATACAAAAAAATTATATCAGAGCTAAAAATTGAAAATTAAAAAAACTGAAAACTAATTTACTGTAAAGGTCTTTACATTTGCATCCGATATATCGATACACAATCTCATCATTATTATTATAGCTAAGTGTTTATATTTATTTTTTATTTATTGTCACTGGCATAAAAATATCTGTTTATAATAAAAAAAGTTTGTGTATTTGCTTTTAATGTATTTTTTTTTGCTTAAAATCTTTTAATTATTTTTCGAATTGCAGTTTTTTAAAATTTTGTTTCAATTTTTAACATTTCCATATATTTGATAACATAATTTTTCAATAGAAGGATCGAATTGAGAATTTCCTTTGTTTTTTCAAATCGGTTCAAAGTGTTATATTTTTTTTCACAAAAATGATTTAGTGCTATTTATACGCATATAATTTTTCCCTATAGTTTGTATCGTTTACAAATGCTAGTATGGTTAAAACGAGACTCAACTTGTGGTCTTTAACTTGAAAAAATATATATTTGATGAAAACAAAGTGTTCTTTATTTGACTTTAATCTGGGCCATTGGCAAATTCTGGAATTTATGCAAAAACCTGAAAAAGTCGTGGAATTTCTGAGTCAATAATGCGTAACAACCCTGTTAAAAGCTCATCGACGCTTTTTTCGAAACGGTGTGTACTTTGCCGAAGTCTTCCCATCGCAAACAGCTCAGACTGCATTGGACGCTGTCGGCATGATAAAATTGGCGTCTTCGTATGCTTCGTTGGACGAAAAAACTGATCAGGATCTTTGGACGTTTCAGCCACCTACGCTGTTGACAAATTTGCAGAGAGGCAACACGAAAACTCAGATACCGTTGTTGTACGCCAGCAGCGACATCACCTTCCATACTCTGGCCGGCCAAGGCGAGCTCACTCCCGAGAACATTAATTCCGGTAAGAGTCTCCGTTCACCGAGCTCAGGAGAGATCTAGAGACGCCCTCTGAAATTTCAGATTCTCTCGACGAACCGGACGAGCAGGGTTTGACGGGCCTGATGTGGGCAGCCGCTTACGGTCAACTGGGCAGCGCGCGTCAATTGTTGAAAGCCGGAGCGAACAAGAATTATCACGGCAATAACGGAGAGACCGCGCTTCATTTGGCCGCAGCTTACGGTCATCACGATCTCGTGAAATTACTCATTCATTACGGCGCTGATTGCAACGCCAGTGATCAAGTACTCTTTTTTTGCCATCCTTTCTTTTCACCCGGCTCACGTGTTGAGTCTCGGACGCTGAATGCATGTCTCTTTCGCAGGAAGGAAATACGCCGTTAATTTATGGCGCTATCGGCGATCATCCACACGTTTGCTACGAATTGCTAACTCGAGGCGCCGACGTCACGCACAGAAACGTTTACAACATAAGTGCTTATCACGCGGCAACGATGAAAAAAGCTACGACCGCCAAAGCCGTAATAGAGAATTATCTGATACAACAGATTGTCCTTTGAGGACACTCTCCTATAAAACACGGTCGAAAAGTAGCTATTTTTTGCAGATTTTTTTTTCTATTAAAAACTACTCTAGATACTGAGCAAATAAAACCCTTTAAGGCCTTAGGCCTTACAGTAACGGGTATAAAATCATGTGCGAATTTAACAATTTTTTTTCGTATGAAAAAGTGATTCGCTCATAAAATTAATTACACATCTACTTACTATGAATGTCAAGCTGTTAGAAAAAATGTATATATATGTATATTTTTCGGTATACAAAATGGCCGACTACTCAAAACTTCTCGAAACAGCTTTTTTCCAATTGGCGTGACAAATAACTTCAACAATTTTGACTTGGCTTACTTCCAATTTATAAGGTATGTTCCTAATTGAATTTCGCAGCGAAGTACGTACGGAATTTCTGATTAATCGACAACTTTTCATTTTATGAGCAATTATAACGAAATTTTTCACTGAAAATTCATTTCTTAAGTTCAAATACCTACAACTTTTGAATAAAACAATATTTTTTAAATTCCCTACGTACTTCTCTAGCTATTCTAATGTAGATTGACGGGAATTTTTGTTTTTTGTTCTAGGTAAAAAATTGTGGATGCTAAATGTCACGCCGCGGAGCGCCTGAAAAAAAAGATAACAAAATCAAATATTAGTAGTCGGCCATTTTGTACATCGCAAAAAAAATATATATTTTCTAACAGCTTGATATTCATACTAAATAGATGTATAATTAATTTTATGAGCGAATCACTTTTTCATACGAAAAAAATTGTTAAATTCGCACATGATTTTATACCCGTTACTGTGGCCTGAGGCCTTAAGCTTGTTTCCCATAATTCAAGTACACAAAATAATTTGCAAAATAATTGTTTCATTGGGTTCTTCTCTTGATAAGTTTCTACAGCGCTGAGCGTTGCACGAAAGAACGGGTCCGCTCTTGATCAACGTAACTCCCCGTAGGATAGTCCGATATGGAAAATTGAGGACTATTTAAATATTCAACTGTACTTTTTGCGTGTACTACAATTGAGTAGACAACAAATTAATTTGGCAAATCCGTTTGATTTGAAAATAAAGTTTGGAATAGATGGCCCTTTTCGGGTCATATATTTGTTTAATTGGCAATTGTCGTACATGCAATACCGACTACTATTAGGAAGAGAATGAAAAAAGATTTTTCTTATCGATAGATAATGGCAGCAGTTATCGTGTCAGCCAACAAGAAAATGTCGAGAAAAACGTATTGAGTTTTTTCCCCGTCATTTTGGGTTTTCGAATTTTAGGGTCGCCCGCCTTCGAAATCTAAACTATTCTGAATATCTACTTGAGATGTAGAAGCAACATCCTTGAGATGTTGTAGGATGAATATATGAAGATAAGTTGATTTTTCGAAAAACTTTGATTGGAGGGTACTTTTAAGGTATTCCTCCGCAGAGTGCCGTATTTTCTGGGGGCATAAGAAGGGCCCCTCTGAATCTTGGTAAATTACAGTGGCGCTTAATAAAAATACGTCACAATCAGTTATTATACCCACCGATAACCTGGAATAAAAAGTTTTCCAGATTTCTTTTAAAAAAAATTTCGACTAGGCACATTTTTCTAAGTTTTATGATTAATATTTTCTTTCAACATTCATTTCAACATTCAACGAATCGTATAGGCGTCGATTTTTTAAATTTTTATTACTTCAAGACGCTGCAGCGTCTCTTGGTTGGATAGAAATGTAGCCAACATGTCATCTCCATAAAGTGCCGTATAAATGAGACGATTTTTAGAGATTTAGAGTACCGGCAAACTGGAATGTATCTTTACGTAATTACTCCGATCAACACAAATTTTGATCCTGGGTTCTAGATGTCAAACTTTTATTTCTTCCACGTAACTAATAAAAGAAAAAATATTTTTACCAGATAAAGCTCACTTTCTTTATTCAAACGTGCTACTATTTGCTGCTGATACTATCAACCAAAGACTTATCTATCAACGTAAAAAAGATAAAGGCAAATTTTACAAGTGCCATATGAACATTTTGGTCATTATTCGATATATAGAATCAACATTCATTTATTAAAATACAAATTCAAAACAAAATTTTTGTTGACTGTTACGAAAATCAGTTAATTTTGAAATATTCTCGTCTGTGAAAGGAATACCTTGACAAGCAGTTCTCCGTTGTCGCAATCCCATTCCACGCGCAATGTAAGGAATAATGAAACACATTTCGCCGTGACAAGTGTGCGTGAGTGGTGAAAAAAAGCCTTTTGTATCAGTCGTTCTTTCAAATTTCTAAGAGAGAATCTTTCAAATTTGTTTCGCGTATTAACGAACTGCTTGCGAACGAATTATCGCTTACAGTGCTTCGCGATTTTTTCATTTCTAAAAAGAGACGAACAATAAAGCGTTTTTCCAACCACCCTGGTACACATGTGCATAGAATTGTATATATTTTCGATTGCGATAAACCTATCGTTTTTCTTTTTTCTTTATCAATGTATGTACAATACAGCATTATATTCACCATAGGACATAACAGCTTGCGATATTTATTAGTCGAATGGCAAAAGTCTCTCGAGACTTCGATAACATTTTTGTGTCTGTTTTTTTTTACTCGAAGAATGTATATATCTATATATAGTAATATAAGTGTTCGTGTAAATAGTTTCCCGTATTCTTCGTTCGGCAATTAAAACGTAAAGTTGTGAAATTATTATGAACAATTTCGATTTTTCTTTCCGGAATATCGTGAAAGTTTACCATATTTTCATTATACATAGTTGTTCCACGTTGATGGAGAATGTTTCCGAGCGGTCTTGCTTCCTTCGCCCGATGGAATAGCAGTGGCTCCAAGGACGCGACTTCAACTTTTCATTTGTCTTCTCACCTTCGAGTTATTATCAATGCGCGTAGACAGGATTGTTCACGGCCTTAGACAATTTCGTAGTTGTCGGTGAGGAATACTGTCTCGACGGAGTGCTTGACGGGACTGTCGTCTTCCACCAGCAAAACGTCGCTCACCTGGTGACGAAGCCAACAAACGAGTGGATTTGAATACGGAAAATGTTGGGCGAAAAATGTGCACCACGAGTGTTTCGATTATAGCGTACCTTGATTTTCGCGTATGGAGTTTTCGACGAGAACGAGACGTGTAGGGGGAAAAAGTCGGGAGGAGCCGCCGTGGGAGCTGAGAATTCCATCGAGCCGGATTTCGTGGACGCATCGATGATCGGCAGCGACCACACGAGCATGTTTCTACGAGGGTCGTGAGTGTACTGCCCGTCGTATTCGCTGACTATCGGTGTGCATCCCTTCGGCAAGGGTATATTGATCTGTACGTCGTTCAGCTCGAGATCCGTTTGCTCGAGTTCGTACTCGATGTTGACGTCGCAGCCGGACTCCCCGTTCCTCGAGGGCCAACAATTTATCGACAGTGGCAACGAGGTCTCGTCCTGTGCCTGCAATCGCCACTTGAGCACGCCAACGTCGGTATTGAGGGGAAACGGCTTCGAGGGTATCTTCAGGCCGATCTGATTGTGTGTCTTGAACAATTCTTTGTCAACGTTAGGATGCGTTTGAAGTTGAACACCGCGGGTGTTCTTGTTCTCAAACTGTACGCGTATTCTGCCCCACTTTTCGTCCGATATGTGAAGTGTGACGAGACCGTGTAGCTCGAAATGATGAAGACCACCGTCACGACCAATTCGCACGTTCAACTTCTCCTCCTGCTTGAGATGCACGGGCTCGTTGTTGTTCGTTGTTTTGTGGCTCGAAACGTTGGACACTTCTGTGCTGCCCGACGTGGAATTCTCGGTAGCCGCAACGTTCTCACCCTCTTCCTTCAATTGATCGACGAATGAATCCACGTCGCGCGCCTTTCCACCGAGTTTCATCGCACCGGGCCCCGTTGACGAGACTTTCGGCGACGGATTGTAACTCGGCTTAGCGGGCTCGGGTACGAAATTCGCCGAATCACCGACGCTCGGCGAACTCGTGAGATTCCCGCTGTTACCGTAACCACCGCCGAAACCCATGTTTTTGCCGCCTCCTGTGCCACCGCCGCCTTTCTTGCTCGCCTCCATTCTCTGCCTCTGCAACTCTTTCGCTTTCTCCCGCATCTTGTTCTTCGCCTCCCGCTCCTGCATCGATCTCACCGCCTGATAGAGCTGCTCCTCGTGCGAATCCATCTCTACGAATGTACGAATTTGCGCGAGATTGACGCTCTCGCGATAGCCCAACGCTACGATCTCGTCGAACGCGAATATGAGGTTGAACGTGTTCTCGGCGACTTCCATCTCGTCCATCGACTTGCAGTATTCGGGTATCTGAGGACGCGGAGAGAAACAAGGGCGTGATAAGCGTTCGACATTTTTCGAATCCTATTGGGCAAACACAATTTTGATTACAGTGGAGCGTCGATTATTCGAATGGCGATTTGGTTTATCCGAAACGTCAGTTATCCGAATGACGATTTGGGTTGTCCAAAATATCAGTTATCTGAACAATAATTTTGTTTATACGAATGCTCAGAAATTTCTTTTTATTTTATTTTGCCCACCATTTTTATCGTTATCTAAAATCATTCTCGATAGATTTAGGCTGTCTTTAATGAGAATCTTAAAACAACCCGTGGCGTAGCTTTGTTCTGACAAAGAAAATTGGCAATTAGAAAAAAAAAAATTATTTTCGTTGTTTTCCAACGATGCAAACTCCAGTGTCATGTTATTCGAACGGTTACGCCCTGTATATTGTTGCACGATGTATACATTTTTGTATGTCCCCTCCGCTTTCTTGGCCTGCGCTAAGCGCACTTTGCTTACCGTTAGCAGTTGAGATTTGGCAGCAAAGAAACGAGCTTCCGTTTTGAAGCAGTAGAAAATTGTCGACTTTTTCAAAAATAAATAGATAACTTAAAGATTTACGAATGTTGATTATTTTTAAATACATACTTAACTTCGTTCTATATTATTAAATGATACAATGGCTATTTTCAATTCACCAAAAATGTACTTGTATGATTAACATATTGATGTTCATTGTATATCAACGTTTTTTTCACCCACGGAATATCGCTGTTCGGTTATCCGAATTTTCGATTATCCAAAAGGCGCCCGGTCCCAATCGATTCGGATTATCGACGCGGTATTGTGTTTATAATTGGACGGATGCTTTGATACGTGTCATTTTTAGAGGATGCGATAGTAAAAGTTTTAACACGCTGCGGAAGGCGATTTCGTTGAGTTACCGATGGTAAATGCAACTGAAACTAAAGGAGATACGGTCTGCAGACACGATCGAGCAGGGCTTTAGGAAATAAGTGGCTATGGGCATTGGCATGGCCAGGGAGAGATATAGGTGGGCACGGCCCTACTCAGAAATCCTGATGCCCCCAGGAAAAAGTCGATCCCCGATAATTAAATTCGAATAATCGATTAATTTCTTTTGTTTCACCTGAGCAAGCATACAGAATTAATTGAATAAAACTTGAACTATTTTCATCATCGTTATTTCGTAACTTGTATAAAAAGTAGCTATTTTATCACGTAGATTGAAAAGATATTCCAATTTTACAATTGAGTTAACTATGGGTAAAAGAATTACATTAGATTTGTCGGCCGATACAGAACCAGAAGAATACTGGAAGATCAACATTTACTACAAAGTAATAGCTGGCAAACAAAACTGGAATTGTCCACACTGCATAAATTAGAAAAAAAAGTTATACATTATTTTGTCTGTGCCTATAAACAGCCTATTTGGTTGAAAAAGCAGTTTTTCAGCAATTTTCCGGTGTTTAGGGCTTGATTTTAATCAAACATTTTGGGAGCTCGTGTTTTTCAAGGTGTGCTTGCAAAACATGGAAAATTAAACAACTTTTATGTAGTGTGGACAAGCCTGGTTTTGTTTGCCAGCTTTTCAGATAATATCCCCCCAAATATATAAAATTCCCCCAAATCGAAAACGACAATTTGAGATTTTACCGTTGTCGCATGCAGTTGACGCATTTTCCAAATTGAATATGAAGAACGTAGAGAATTTCATCAAAGCGATAGTCATGAAAATCCTTTCATTAAAAAATGATGAAATAAATGCTGGAAATGCAAGAAAACATATTACAATGGAGTACTGCCCTAACTTATATAAATGTTTCCTAGCAGCAATAGTTTTCCCAGTGAGCTCTACTTCTTTCCAGCGTTGGGCCGCTTTGCAGAAAAAAATAGAAAGCCAAGACGTATTTAATTCAGTACCTACTGATAGTAAAGTTTAGAGACTGGATACTGGATTAAAGAATGATGAAAAATTAGTTGATTATTTTTTAAGGTATTGCCAGAGCTTGATATTAATTTCAACATGAATGTGATTAAAGCTTCATATTTTGTATGTTTGTGATTATTGACTATCATGTAAATTTTATTTCTAAAAGGATTATTGTTACTGGAACCATTCACCCTCCCCCCCTTGGAAAAAATGCTGGCCAGGCCTATGACTGTAGGCGTAGTTAAAGTAAAAGAGGCTGGATCATAAAAACCTACAAGGGCAAATGAAAAAAAACATTGCAAATAGTTTAAATTGTAACTTCCAATTGCACAATTCCAAATTCCAGCACTGGAAGCTAGTTTCTTATTACGATCGTTCAAAAAGACCATTTGACCGTACGTGTTTTTGATCGTTCTAGTAGAGACGCGTATGCAACTTTATCATTTTGTTCTTACCACTCTGGCAAAGAGTCGGAGAGTCTCCAGATCCTCCAGTATGTTGCTGGCTTTCGTCGTTATGAGAAGCATGTAAAGTTTCTCGAGCGGCTGATACACGTATCGTACAGACTCGGTTTCGACGAAAGTGTGCTGTTTACCGGTGCTCATAAGCTTGGGAAAAGCGGCAAGGAGGCCCTCTATCCTGGCCTTTGTCATCTCCACGAACTGACGGGAAATGATGGCTGAACAAAGCGCAGCGAGGATTTAAAAAACCATAGGAAAATTAACAAAAATTGAGCCCCGTTAGTGGTCAAAGGGGAACGTTATTTCCGGTCTATATCGCGATGCATGACGTCACACACGTGACAATGGTACTTACTTTTGCCCGCTTTCGTGCATACCGCTGCCGCAATGAGGACCTGTGATTCGAGAAAAAAAAAAAAGACAGAAGACGGGAATGAATGAGACGGGCGACAAAGGCGTGTCGAGAAAGTGTAAGCGAGCGAGAAAATTGTTGGCATCGTCGATGTCAAATGACACTCGATGTGTGCCGGAGCCCCGTCGAGGCTGTCTCTTTTCCCGTTTTCTTTATTTTTAACACCGCAGCTCCTCGTTGCTCATCGACTCACCATTTTTCGTGCGTTAAAGAACGTTGGATCGTTCGCGAATTTAAAATGTCAATAACCTAAGGGAAATGTTGATTTATGCCAGCGTATTCTCAACATTACACCGAAAACATATCGCAGCCGTAATACAGAGGGCGCGAGTGCTTTGATGACGTGTGCAGACGTGTGAGATTGTAGGTGTGTGGTGATGATGACCGGTGGCTCTCTACTCCCGTAAGAATAAGTGTCGATCGTGTCCCTGTAAGGTCGGTAAGGTAGGAGGCAGGAAAAGGAAATTCCGTTTCTTCTCAGGTACAGTGACCACGGTCTTACATACAGGTCTTGCAACGAAACTAACTTTTCGTGGTGGGGGTAGGCACACTTATCGGCTTCACTTTTCGATTCAATAGGCGTCGCTACGCGTCGCTACTAGCAAGGGGAAGTCGTTTCCCCCTTACCTCTTGCCGGCGAATGGGACCAAGGTGTTTACGTATGTTTTTTTGGCGCGATTGTCGAAATAACCTTTATTTGCGACCATATACCAGAAGGTTCTACGCGATTTACCGTGATACATTTTTTATCATGTTTTTACGCTAAAGTGTGCATTTTTTTTGGTAGTGTTTGCGAAAAAAATGCGAAATGGCTAAGGGTTGCGCGGTTCGCAATTGTAAAACGGGGTACAAATATTGTAAGCAGAAATGCTCCGTGTTTCGCGTGCCCAGAAACGTCGAACGATACAAGAAATGGCTCGAAGCTATTCCGCGACTGAAAGTCTCAGTACGTGTGTGGGAAAAATTTCGAAGAACGATGTATTGTGAGACATTGGAGAAAAAAGGATGTAAATGGTCATAGTAATACGTGCTGGTATGAATTAATGTATTCAAAAAGTTTTCGATTTTTTTAGATGAAAGGTCATCTTTTTTCAATAAACATATTTTTTAAATTTTCGTATATTATGCAGTTTACACGACAGTACGGGTCGTGTTCGTTGGGTCTCATCATTTTGATACGAACAAGTGTGCATGCGCATAATGATGCGCAACGCGCCACTGCGCTCGTTTCATTGCGCAGTTGGGCGTTGCGCATCATTATGCGCATGCGCACTTGTTCGTATCAAAATGAGACCCAACGAACACGACCACGGTAAATTAAGTTGGGGAAAACGGCGCTTGCTTTGCGTTCAGGAGGGAAAAAGACAGAAGAGCTATTTCTCTCTTCGTCGCACCACTACTTCCCCTTGCCGTCACGCACCAAGCGGCAGAAACCGGAATAAAAAACAGAATCGCTAAGGGTGCCGACCCCCACTACCGCCGTTGTCAGACCTGTATGTAAGACCGTACTCCTAACCCACGGTCGTACATACAGGTCTTGAAACGGAGCCGGTGGGGATGGTTCATTTCACGGGCGCTAAATTATCTCACCTTGCGACCACCAGGGTAGCGCTGTGATCTACGGATGGAAATCAGCACATGCGCGGTGCAGCTCAACAGTGTAAAACGGTGCGAAAATCGTGGCTTGTGCGTCATACGTAACGCATTTCCATCCCCACCTTTGTCCATCCCTAGATCACAGCGCCGCGCCCCGGTACTAAAAACGAGGAAAACAAGCGAGCCAAACCACGCTGTAGGAAATTCGCGACGTTTCAAGACCTGTATGTACGACCGTGTCCTAACCCAGCCTACCTCATCATATATCATATAAATATCATATAATCATGTGTGAATTTAACAATTTTTTTTTCCTATAAAGAAGTGATTCACTCATAAAATTAATTACACTAATATTTAGTATGAATATCAAACTTTTAGAGAATATATATATTTTTTTCGATGTACAAAATGGCCGACCACTAATATTTTCTTGTGTTATCTTTTTTAAGGCGCTCCGCGGCGTGACATTGAGCATACACAATTTTTTACCTAGAACAAAAAACAAAAATTCTCGTTAATCTACATTAAAATCTCTAGAGAAGTACGTACGGAATTAAAAACATATTGTTTTATTCAAAGGTTGTAGGTATTTGAATGAATTTTTAGTGAAACATTTCGTATAAAACTGCTCATAAAATGAAAAGTTTTCGTTAAATCAGAAATTCCGTACGTACTTCTCTGCGAAATGCAATTAGGAACATAACTTTTAAATTTGAAGTAAATCGAGTGAAAATTGTTGAAGTTATTTGTCACGCCAATTGGAAAAAAGCTGTTACGAGAAAAACGCGTTTAAAGTTTTAGGTACTCTATGGCCGTGCCAGAGGTAGGCTTACGTTATGCGCTCAAAGTCGGTGAAAAAAATTTCTTTCTATAAGTCAAATAGTAACTTATACTTATGATGATAAAGCACCGGTTTAGCGAAAAAAAAATCGATTTTTCGAAAATTCTACTGGGCCTTACCCCTTAAACCATTTACAGTGCCAAAAATTCATGACCCGTCATTTGACTCAACTGGACCGCTCCGACCTCCCGAACGGAAGTTCCTCTTTTCCGGAAAAATGTATCGCTGGAAGAATCAGCAACTTGTAATCCGTAAAACGGTTGCACTCTTCTTAGCTGACACAAGTTTCTACGTTATCTACTTGGGGGGCGTACGAAAATTACGTGACGCAACTTGGTGGGGAGGGGCGTTACGGATGGCGTACGTGGGGGGAGGGAGGTCAAGGTTTGCGTTACGTCACGTTTTTAGAAGTGCCAGGAATGGCTGAATTCCTGCATTTTTAATTTAAAACTAGCGCGCAATTTTACCACGGAAAGTTGACAGCTTTCCATACGAAATGTCAGTTAAGGGGGGAAGTCACTGTGCAAGAACTTGTTGCTTTCCCATTTTCCCCAAGCAAAATTTGAAGAAAAAAAAAAATTATTTTCTGTAATTCTTGGAAGTACATATATTCAAAAATATGTAGGCTACATTTTTATTCACAAGTCCTAAAGTTGACGGTCACCTTAGTGAGAACAGGTAGCGCGGCCGGTGCCCTCAGTCCCTACAGGTGTAGCGTCGTTCACAATAGATTAAGTGCAGGCTCTTATTATTTTGTGAAATATAATAAAGATGAAGAACCGTCATTGGAGCTATGAAAAAAAGGCTATTTTCGCGATTTTTTTTTTGAAGATTTTATAAAAGATATGAATATAAAAGTTGTCGGGCTTGATAAATAGAGTCTTGAAATACATTTTTTTAAAATTATTCATTTTTATTCATTTTTAAGTACAAAAACTATAGTTTAACGTAACGCCTCAAAAATAGGTGGGCTAGGTCTGAAACAAAAAAATCAAAGTCCATTAGATTCAGTATGGCACCCGCTACAAAATGACCCTTGGATATAAAGTTTTATAAAAAAAAAATGTCAGATGAAAAACGAAAAAAGTAAAAAAAACGCGCAGTTTTTCGCAAAAAGAGTAAAAATCAAATTTTTTTACCATCAAGGGTCATCGTGTTGCGAATCATGTTTACAATATGTGGTTCAAATTTCAAGAGAATCGGTTTATTAGTTTTAGAGATACGATAGAGCTAGATTTTGAAAACGTTTAGAGAAAAACGCGTTTGAAGTTTATACTATGAAAAACTCTTAATTAAACTTAATCGGCAATTTCTGTACCGTACAATACATAGACGAATAGCTGTCAACCTCTTAAATTTTCTGCATTTGAGAAAAAAAATGTAGATTGGCTTAAGCGAATTTAGTTTTTTTTTTCTCAAATTCATAAAACTTGAAGGGCAGACAGGTATTCGTCTATTTATTTGACATCGTTTGGCAAAGTTTCGACGGGATCTGAAGAGCCGTTTCAAAGATTTTTGGGAATCTATAATTGTTCTACCATACCGACCGCGATAAGGTGTCATTTCCTCTTAAGAGTCAAATGTGACGGAGGAAAAAAGGACAAAGCTATGTCTCCATGTTGGCGCTTGGCGTCATCCTTAGGAAAAAGATGTGTTCCTAAAAAACAGCTATCTACCGGTAAATAATTAGAGAAATCGTAAATAAATGAATGTTTGACCGTCTGGTTGAAAACAAACGCTCAGACACCGCTCGCTCGGGCTGTGCTATGCTAGCGCCGCCAGTGACGAAAAGTGGCAGTTTGACTTCCCATAGCAACACCGTAACTGAAAAATGACCAGAAGAATTTCCAGTTCCGCGCTACACACCGTGCTCCGCCATACGACATTACCGACCGAGTTCTCGCAGTAAGTTTTCGCAAACCGGATGTAGTCGAGTGAAATGCTCCGGAAGCCGTAAAAGACCCATTAAGTCGACACTCTTGCGTATCGATTGATCAGTGATCCTGCTCACTGCACAATGTTCTACGTTACGTGAAAACATTCCGCATTTCTAATTAAGAAATATCCGGGTATCCGGTTGTACGCTGTCTCCTTTCATGTAAAACCTAAATTATTATGATATTACCGTTGTACTTGTGCCACTTGTGCGTTCCTCGGCTTCGTTGAAACTGCAACTCGCCCAATTTTTCTCCACCCCGTAACTGCCGTATATGCATAATATCTACTTCGCTCTGCGTGAAAAAGCAGAGGTGGCGATAACGACGAGAAAAAACGTGCAAAGGATATTTGACGACGCAACGAGAAAAAATGTCAGTCTTCAACAAACCGAAGCGAAATATTAGACGGCGTTCTTTCAATGACGATTACGAGGACAATGAGAACAGGATGGAGTGCGAAGATTCACAAACGATTAAAATAAAACCGAAGAAGAAAGATAAGGCCAAACAGACGCTCCTCAGTTTCGGAGAGGAGCTCGATGAAGGTTAGTCGATATGAAAAATTCGTCTTCCGCGCTATACGTGTACTCGTATATATGATCTTTCGAATTGTGTCTTGAATAACAATTCTCATGATTTCTCGCATGCCAATTTTTTTTTACGAGCCAAGAAAAACTTATTTACTTCAATTTAGGCAAATGATCGTGAAATCGTTTGCGAAAATCTCGGGCCTGTTAAAAAAATCTGGAATATCTTTGTTACTGCAAAGATCGAATAAAAGATTTGAGTTAAGGGCTTACACCTAGTCGAAATTTTTGAAAATATCGATTTTTGGTTTTCGACGCATTCTCAAAATATAATATTAAAAAAAACATATCTGAAAATTTGCAATTCAAGCTCTTCAAAATTGAGCGAGTTACGGGTGTTTATAGGCAGGCTCGTTGAACCGCCAAACTTTGAATGTATTTTTCTCAAAATTAATTTCCAAAATCAAATTAAAAAAAAAACAAATTTCCAAAGTCACTGCACCATTAAACTTCAAGTTTCACAAGCTTTGACATATCAGAAAGCAGTGTTACAACGAATTTTTTTTTCCAATGCATAGTTTTTTGTATCCATGAAAATGGAGTGTTTTTTTTCATAATAGATCAATACTTTCACTATGGCAATGTTTTCAAAAATAAATATATTATTAAGGGGAGATATACATCTAGGAGCCTGAAAAAAGGTCATTTTTGTGAATTTTTTCAAAGGAAACTATTTGAAATTTCGGATTGGGGTTTTAATTATCTAAAAGTATATACATTTTAAAAAATGTTTAATTTTCTTTATTTAAAAATATCGAAAATATAAAAGGATATTGTATGATCCTTGGAACGTCGTAAAAAAACCTGCATATACGGTTTCCACTGGCGTTTCTTCAAAAATCATCTGAATAAAAAAAAACAAAAAGATGATTAAATTCGATACTATAATCTAGTACTTGTCATAGCCGATTTTGAAAATATCGATTTATGACAAAATGGCGGACGCTTGAACATAAATAGTGATTTTTGGGCCAAAAATTAGTTATTATTTTGCCTATAAAACAAAAACTAAGTAACGGAAAAAAAATCCCATGACAAGTACTAGATAATGGTGTATAGAATAACCACAAAAAACCTTCAAGGCAATCAGTTCATTGGTATTCGAGAAATTTTGGGTACTGATTTGAAAAACGTGGTTTTTGAGAAAACCGCGATTGAAAATTTCAGAATGAATAAATCATGAAATTTGTCAACTTATATGGAATCATCGATACCAGGCCCACAGTATAGGTCTTGTACGGTCACGGAATGTTTATAGCTTCTGAATCCTCGACCTCCACCTTCTAGGTGTATATCTCCCGTTAAATCCTTCGTCCATGCATTAGCTAATTTCATGCAAAAACTGAATGCATTGGAATTTTTTTTATTTTGGATGATTCGTTTCTTAGCAGCATTGATCACCGCAGTGGACGTTTTTCGACCAGTGTTTTGTACAAATCATTGTATCTACCAAATTTATAAACATTTTCAATACAAATATCCCAGAAGATACTCAAAACCATACTTCCTACTGCAAAAGAAAAAATTGAAAACCCGTACACGTTTTCCCAGAATAATTCACGAAAATTCGTCTTTTTTTTGGCCACGAGCTAGGTGTAACCCGCTAATCCATTTCTATAATTCAATATATTTATCGTAATTGTACTCGTGACGTTGATTCTTGCGGTACCTCCGGAGGGCACCTCCGAGTGCATGCATTAACTGTTGGTTTGTTCGTAGCAGACGACGGGGAAGTTTTTAAAGTGAAGAAATCCTCTAGGAGTAAAAAACTGATGAAACAGCTCGACCACGAGAGGAAAAAAAAGAAAGGTGAAGAGAAAATGCAAGTGGACTCTGAGCAAGCGAACATGTCCGTTAAGCAGGAAAAAGATTTAGAAATAAAGACAGATGATCTAGTAGTAAGCTATCTCTATGATGTTTTATTATTATTATTAATATAACCTTGGCTGTAACGATGATCCTCCCCATTGACCGACTTACAAATCGAAAAAGAAAAAAAAAACATTACGTACGCAAGACCTTATCCCTGTCTCGAAAATTTTGTAATGATTCTTAATTTTACGATCGTCTCGTTTTTGGTCGTGCGACGCATGAACCGTATACTTTTTGCGACAGGTCAAGATAAAGAATACCGGACCGCTGATATTGAACGGAAGAGCGGCCCTGACTGCGGGAAAGGACGACTATACGTCGGACGAAGAGGAAGATCAAAAGACGCACACTTTCAGAAAGCACAGCGCTAAGTCGGACACGATGAAAATACTTTTAGAAAGTATGACCACGACGAGTCTCATTTCGAGCGTTTGTCCCATAATCGAAGGGCGAAGGGGCCAACGAATGAGAAAATTGTAGAAGAAAAATCGAGTATCGCCGTAACGAGCTTTTTCTTATATCACCAGGTGGTTGTATACCAGACGCGGCGATGATACACGCGGCCAGAAAGAGACGCCAGAAGGCACGCGAATTGGGAGCCGATTATTTACCGATCGAAGAACACGGGTAACTTTTGCGATACGCAGCAGCAAAATACGAAAACAATGTCGCGCATGCCATTCAAAGATACAGTAAGAGAGCGTTTAGGGGGGGGACTCGCGCTTACTTCGTGTTAATTTGTTCGTTGAATTTCAGCGACGAGAAGGGAAAATCGAGACTGATTCGCGAGGACGATCACGATAGAAGCGACGACGACGATTCTCAAGATCGAATCGATATGACAGTTAACACGGAAGCGCGCGACAAGGAGATGAGACGCGAAGCGTTTCTCGCTTCGCAAGTGCCCGCAAAACGTTTGTTCACGAAAAGTCATTCCCCTCGGGATCTTCTTTTCATTTCTCGCGTATCGACTTTCTCTCATGCTCGATTTTACTTGCAGTCTCTGACGACGAGAGCGAACACGATAACGAGGAGGACGAGTGGGAAGCGCAACAAATCCGAAAAGGCGTCACCGGGGCCCAGGTAAGCGATTGCTACGAGCACCCGAGAGAGTGCGAGTGACGTTCGATAAATGTTTCACGATTTGCAATTACGCGACGATTTTTCGCGACAATTTTCTCATCGCGACAATAGATCGCAGCTGCCCAACAGGATTCTATCATGCAACAGCAATACTCGATGGGCATGAATTGCAATCAGATGATGCGAGTTTCCGGTGTACCTCTGGAAATGGTACTGATGCCCGCACCGCCACCACCACCCTCCATCAATCCACCGGATCCCACGAAGATAACGCCGGTCACTCCGCACGAGGTTATCGAGAAAATGCGAACAAGGTGCGACCAAGTAGATACGTACTTTTCTAGGACACACGGGGAACGATATCTCTATCCTATTCTTGTTCTTAATGCTTCTTCGTATGTTCTTCCGGGCTTTTAAGGGGTTAAGCTTTGAAAAATTAATTTTGAAGCAATTAGTGAGACGATCGAAAGATCGTTTGAACATTTATTTGTATGCATGTTAATAAAGTTGGGTACCATATTTGATTAAAAAAATATTAATATTTAACGAAGTTGTGAACAATTTCGTGAAGGACCTTTGAACGTGGAGGGCTCAACAGTGTACTTGATTTTGGCCACTCGGTTGATCTCAAACGACAAAAAAAAAACGGTTTTTTTTAAATGGATAATATTGGCTAAGACTTGACCGAGCTTTTTGGTCATCGTGTTTCAATAATCGAAAACAAATTTTGAATTCATTTTCAATGTTTCGAGGAAAAATGACAGTTATTGTTAATAACTAATGAAAAAAGTGTTGAGAAGACAAACATCGGTCAAGACTAAACTACTATTACACTGAAAAAGTGTACTATATTTCGAGTCAATCCGTGCGCATGGCTGTTTCGCATATGAAAAAACGGGGATAACTCAGGGAATTTCTCTTTTTCTGGAATTATCGGGAAAAGGTCAGGGAATTTTAAAAATTCTCTTGAATTTATCTACATTTTACTTTTTGCAAGAATTATGAAAAATGAAACCAACTTGAAAAAAAAAACTGAAAAGTATTAAAAAAATATTTTTGTACATTTTTAATATTCATATTATTCTTCATTATATAAAGAAAGTGATGTCAGTGCCAAACATTGAAAATTCTAAAAACTAAAAAATAATTTACTCCAAAGCACATTTGCATTCCATTTGTTGATACACAACCACATAATTATTATTCTAGGTAAATGTTAAAAAAATTGTTATATTTATTGACACCGACACATAAATTTCTGTTTGTAATAAAGAACAGGTTCTGTACTTGTTTGCTTTTAATATATATTTTTTTACTTTACAATATTTAAATTATTTTCCGAATTTCAGTTTGTTTTGTAATAATTTTAACATTTAAGATTTTCATATATGTGATTTTTAAAAAAATGTTCTTTATTTGACCCCAATCTCCCTGGAATGTTTGCAAAACCTGTGTGTAAAACCTAGAAAGGTTGGGGATTTTCTGAGTCAATAAGCGTAACAACCATGGTCCATTAGATGTGAAAAAATCGTGTACACCGTTTTGAAAAACATACTTTCGAGAAAAATCGCGTTTAAAGTTTCACGAGCCGTTCTTTCGTTGTAACCATAAGTTTACCTTCAGTCTGCGATTCCTGCACCGTATGGTGTACCTTCCTCTTTAATTTCAGTTGCCTCGAGCGACGAATGAACGTTCGTCATTTTTACAGTAGCCTAACTCCTCAAAAACCTTTCGGTTCCTCGTCGGTCGATCTTTGATTTTTTGTTTTCTTTCTTTGGGCGTATGGAATTTTAGAAGGATCGTGAGATATTTATTTGATAATTTTTTAGACAAGGGACTTTTCCGAAAAACGAGGCTGACATTTTTTTTGCCATTTTCTCATTTATTGCGTTATAAATGATGATATTCAGTCGGGGGAAGCTGACCATCCAAACAAACCCAAACAAAATAATTTCGTATTTTTCAAAAACTCCTGTATTAAAACCCTCACGCCGGAGGGGGTTGGGTTTGTTTCGGTTTCTTTGGATTCGGGAAGGCTTTTTTTTATAAATCCCCCCACCCTTCACCCTCAATATAGGCGTCGGAATGTTTAAAAATGCCCTATTTTCACTTTAAACCCTTCAAACATCATAAAACCCCATCACTTTTTATGGGGAGGGTTAATTTCAACTTCCCCCGACTGAATATCATCATTTGTAACCCAATAAATATTGGGTTATAGTTTTATTTTATATTTGTTATAAATTTTTATGACAAATATAACAATTTATTTATTACAAGTATAACAATTTATTTTATATTTGTTATAAAATATAAAATTAATTGTTATAAAATATAGGGTTATAGAATAATAAACAAAATTGAGATTTTCGGAGATCTTGAAGTGATGGGGGTTTTAAAAAAAAGTTATGGGGTTTTTGAAAAAATAGGAAATTTTTCGGAAAAGTCACTTATCTAAAGAATGTCCATCTATTTTTCCAGAACCCCTAATCATTTCCGCCATAATATATCTTGGTAATTACAGGCCACCGAAGTTCATCCGAAACGGTATATTAATTGCTATTGTTCTCTCCCTTCAGAATTTCAACTTTGCGGCAGGTGCATCAACAGCATCAGTCTGATCAGAAACAGTTGGATGAGGAGTTGCAGCAAACGGTGAAGGAAATGGAGGAGTGTGAAATACGCGCACCCCAACTGGCACAGCGCTTCAGATATTACCAAGAGTTACGTGGGTATGTCACTGACTTGGTAGAGTGTCTTGATGAGAAGGTGGGTTTATACGCTGTCACGTTTTTTTTTTTCGTTTTCCCCCTATCTCTATATAGAGATAACTCGAGGCCCGCCATGCTATATCGTCACAAAACAAATCCGGATGCCCTATCCGTTGAAATGAAAAAAAAATTTACGACCTCTGCATCGTCCGTAATTTGAACTCAAATCCGTTGTAGATGCAATAAGGACTCGAGCGATTCACCGATGTGTACTTAAGGAAACGGATTCTTTTTCCAGACACGACCAATAAATGTCACATTGAAATTTCATTGATTACAACTAGTTCGTTTGATAGAATAATATAACTAAAATCCAAGCAATTTACTAACGCCTTACGTGGCTCGCCGAAAAATCAGACTTTTGGGATTTTTTTTTGATAATACCCGAAAAGCAATCAAAATGAGGTTTTGAGGATTTATTCAACATGTATTGACGTATATAAAAATAAAATTTCATGGAAAAAAACAAGTTTCTAGGCGTTCTGCGGCAGGACGCAGAACTTTTATGGATCACCACCTAGAACAAAACAAATGTCATTTATATCAGTTCTGCTAGAGAAGTACACACGATTATGGCAGGATTCTACTTTGAAACCATGAAAAAAACGCTATTTTCGTGAATTTTTTCTGAGAATACTATTAAAGATATCGATATGGGGTTTAAACTGTTCAATAAATGCACTCTTTAAGTACATAAAAAAACATTTTTAAATGTATTTTATTCATTTTTTGTACACGTAAAATATGTTTAAAGCCAACGCCTCGAAAAGCAGGTACCGTTGCCGTGGTCGTGAAATCTTCCCGACGGATGGTCTGAAACAAAAAAATCAAATAGTTTCATGTTCAGTATGTCTTCAGGAACCGACCTAACTAGAATATTTTATATACGTGCAAAATTAACTAAATGGCGGCTAAAATACGAAAAAAAAATGCGTTTTTTTTGGGTCTTTTTTGCAATAAAAAAAAAGTTCTAATAAAAATTTTAAGTTGATTGTAGTTAGGTCGGTTGGTACACACATATAGAATATGTGTTCCAAATTTCATAAGGATCGGTTCAGTACTTTTTGAGTTATCACGACCACGGTACTTGAAAATGTCGTTTCTAGAAAAACGCGTTTAAAGTTTTGGTGAGTCTGGGCCGCGCGCCGGGCGGGTCACAATAGCGCACTCAGGTAGGTGCGTGCGAAAGGCGAAAAAGGATAGTTAGACTGCTTGGAACTTTATAAAATTTTGACCGAACATTCTTGAACATATTTACTTTCGAAAAATGTAAAAAAAAAAAAATTTTTTTTTCAAAGTTTCAAAGTAGAATTCTGCCTTATTAAAAAATATGATTTGTTTTTGCAAAATGGCACCATATTTAATGAATTTTTTGTTTCGCTAAATAATTGGCTTTACTTTGTTTTAAAAAACGAGAATTGTCGATGAATCGTGAAAATCGTGTGTACTTCTTTAGAAAGTCAATCTGAGAAGTTACGGTTGAAATTTCAAAGCATTCGGATGAAAACTGCCTGAATTATGCGTTCTCCCGATTTAAAAAACGTGGTTTGGGAAGAAAGATAAAAATGTCTGAACTGATTTAGGAGCTATTGTCCATACGACGGAATTGAAGCCCTCATTTGAATTCTGCGTGTACCCACCGAGGGATTTTGATCGTAGGTCTTCAAATTCTCTAGATCGAATATTTTTTGTAAAACGACTGGACTAAACGACTCCAAATTGTTACTTGCACCGTCTCGGTGTTTTCGTGCGTTTCGTTGCGCGCTGAAAATAAAAACAATTCGCGTTAAATTTTTCTTGCGACGTTTACACATCATTCAGGCCAATAAGAAAAACGGTGAAATTGAATCCCCGTTCGCGCAAGTGGATTCAAATCCATTGATTTTTGTTAATTTTAAATTGAAATTGAAAGTTCAAAGTTCAATTTCGAATGTAAAAATTTGAATTTTGACCCTTATTCGGTTGCCCAAATAAAGTATTCAATAGTAAATAAAAAATGTTAGACCATATTGTCCATTGTTTACTCGAAAAATCTTTCGAGTAAACAATGCATAAAATTGTTTAACATTGTTTGTTTATTATTTAATACTTTATTTAAGCGACCGGATAACGTTAAAAATTCAAATTTCCAAATTCAAAATTGAAAGTTCAAGTACACTTGCCTGAATTTAGATTCGAATCTGTTCGAATTCGGCGTTCGCTTGGACGCCGAAACTACTGTGCTATTGTTTACTCACCCTTGGGCTCAATTCCAGCTCAATTGGCGATCTTCATAAAAAGCCTGTATTAAGGGGTAAGGCCACTGTAACGACCCAAAAAAAAAGGTTTTTTCACTAATTTTTTGCTCCCGAAATTGAAGGTATTTGAAAAAAAACTTTTAATGGTGTTATCGGGCATACATTAAACTTTATTATAAAATTTTTTTACAGTAAAAAAAACAAAATGGCGGTTCCACAGCTATCTTCCCGGGACATGTTTTGCTTCCAGGGCTCCGCGGCACGCAGCACCACTGGTGCACTTTTGAATCTAGAACAAAAAAAACCATTAATCTAGAGGGCTATAGCTAGAGAATGTCGATCGGATTTTAAAAAGTATCAATTTTTGTGGATTTAGCGTGCGTTTGAAAAAAAAAATTGATTTTTGACGAAAAAAACGGCAAGTTTTTTGTTAATAAAAAATCAATAAATAAAGTTCTTGAAAATTCCGATCGACATTCTCAAGATAATGTAAATGTTCACATCTGGTTAAAATTTCAAGTAAAAAAAATGAAAATTGTTCGAGTTATGCTGCGTGCCATTTTGAAAAACCATGTTTCGAGAAAAACGCGTTTAAAGTTTTGCGAATAGTTTTTTATTGGAAAAAATTAAAAAAAGAAGAAGCACAGGACCTTTTTTTTCTTATTCTAGAGGGTTTAAACTATTTTTTAAGCCAATAAAAAAAAATCGATTTTTCAAAAAATTTACAGTGGCCTTACCCCTTAAATGATCTACATACATTTTTCCCGAAAACCGCGTAGTGGAACTTGCCCTGGATGTATCGACGTCCAAAAAGAGAATCAGTTTCCTCTCCCATTCATCGGTAAAACGCTCGATCATCCTTAAAAGACTGATTCTCGAAATACGCGTAGATTAGTCTTGTGGAAACGAAAAAGATCCTCAACCGCATAGTCGCAGATGCGGAACCTTTTTTCCTCACTTTGCCAGGGGTCTCGATCTTCTCTGTACCGTTTTAACGATAATTGCCAAACTAATACAATTTCGCATACACGCAATACACATGCGAAAGTGTAAAGTTAAACAAAGAATACCCTCATTTGGGTTTGGTGAGTATCGCGTCGCGATTTTTTAATCGACGAATTATTCACGAGCGTATAATACGATGGCTTTGAAAGTTAACACTTGATATCAAACGAGTAGAAAACAGTTTTGTGCGCAAGGATCCGCGTGTCTCTGTGGTTTAACGATTGAGACGCGTGGCGATTGTTCGGAGAGCGCGAATGTTTGAAGGATTGTCAATTTTCAAAGTTATGGGAAGCACGCTTTTCGTGTACGTGGAGAATAATTCTTGGATCTCTTTGTTGTTTAGCTGCCTCTGGTTATTGGATTGGAGGAGCGTTGGTTGGAGTTGTACGGTGAACGGTCGAGCGAGCTGATGGAGCGACGTCGACAGGACACGAGGGACCAAGCCGAAGAAATCACCACCGCCGCCAGTCAGTTTTTCCCTTTTTATCCCAGCTAAACCGATTATTTTTTTCTTACAATTCTGGAATTATTTCGCCTCTCGTGTACGATTCGTCGTGACTGAAAATGAAAAAAAGAGTATAAGCGTATTGACAAGGAATAGCCATTGGTAGCGGGGAAGTGCGAAACTTGAGCGATTGATACTATTTCGTTTATCGAATGCCCTTTGAAGGAGGCCAACCGACGAGGCGAGGTCTGGAGGATGATGCGCGCATCAGACGTGCAGCCGAGCGGGAGGGAAGACGCGCGAGGCGCAGAAGAGCCCGGGAATTGACGCCCACTCTGCCGAAACATATCGACGGTATGTCCAGCGATGACGAGGTCACCAAACAACAGAATCTGGCGTTTCAACAAGCTAAAGGTAATTCTTTCTCACCGCCGTGGCCACGTGAGAACATTGCCGTATTCAAAAAATATTTTATCCTTGACCATTGCTTAACGAGGCTGCTCAGGGTCTTTGCGGGGCAGGCGGCAAGAGGGGAACGCATATGCACGGGCGCCTGTAACGGCTGCCAACCCCGAATAGTCAAATTTTCGGTTACGTGAAATAAATAAATTTCAGCTAATATGTGAAATGCATATAATTGACTGTTTAGAAATGTTATTAAGGGGAGATATACACCTAGGAGCCGGAAAAAGGTAATTTTTGTGAATTATTTCAAGGAAAACTATTTGAAATTTCGGATTGGGGTTTTATCTAAAAGTATATACATTCAAAAATATGTTTAATTTTCCTTATTTAAAAATATCAAAAATATACAAAGATATTGTATGATCCTTGGAGCGTCGTAAAAAAATCTGCACATACGGTACCCACTGGCGTTCCTTCAAAAATCATCTGAAAAAAAATCCAAAAAGATTATTAAATTAGATACCATAATCTAGTACTTGTCATAGCCGATTTTGAAAATATCGATTTATGACAAAATGGCGGATGTTTGAACATAAATAGTGATTTTTGGGCCAAAAATTAGTTATTATTTTGCCTATAAAACAAAAACTAAGTAACGGAAAAAAAGATCCTGTGACAAGTACTAGATAATGGTGTATAGAATAACCACAAACTCAAGGCAATCGGTTCATTGGTTTTCGAGAAATTTTGGGTACCGATTGGAAAAACGTGGTTTTGAGAAAAACGCGTTTGAAAATTTGGGAATGAATACATGATGAAATTTGTCAACTTACATGGAATCATCGATACCGGGCCCATAGTGTAGGTCTTCTACGGTCGACGGAATGTTCATAACTTCTAAATCCTCGACCTCGACCATCTAAGTGTATATCTCTCCTTAATCTTTTTTGTTTATTTGCATCGCGAATATGTTATTAACCAAGGTGAAATGTGGCAAACGCGCAATTCAGTTTTTTTGTTCGGCAAAAATGAAGAGATGGAAGGGAAAAATGCAAATCGAAAAAACAGTATAATCGACGGTTGGAGCAAGTACAACCTGGAAAGCGGCGGAAAAAAGTAATTGAACAGGAAAATGAATGCACAGTCGAGGGACGACGCGTAATTTTTGTAGGTTATGTCGAAACACATGCACTGCAGCTTCTGTAAACAATGATTCAAAATATTAAAATACTCTTTATGAAACCGCGGTAAGAAATGTATAGCAAAGAAGCAATAGTTTGTGCGTTTCAAATTTTGGCGCTTATTCAAAATGGCCGACTTCACAGCAGCGTTACCACGTGCCGTAGGGCGCTTTGTCTTTAATATCTCAATAACGAGAGGGACAAAACGCTGTACTCTTCGTTGAAATTATTAACGGCGGGGTAAAGTTAATTCGGCGAAAAAAGGCATGTTTTTAAGATTTTTTTTTGGCGTAACGAATAGTGTTCGTTTATTGAAAAATTTACATATAATAAACTAACATTTGAACAACATTCTCCTAAATTTGCAAAATATTCAAAATTGAGCGAGTGAAAATTAAACCCCGGAGGCGCCTCGAAAAAAAGTTGGTTTGCGGTGTGCACCATAACTCGCAACAGAATCATTTGATACAAAAAAATCAAAATGCATTTGTTAAAGGAGATGTTTCTCGAAGTAATGACGGGAGGATTTTTTTTTTTCGATTTTTCGATTTATCTTGCACTTGGGAGCCGAAAACCCATTTTCGCTAAAAAAATCGGCTAATTTGTTGTTGAAAAATTAGTAATTATTAAAAAAAAAACAAAAAAACTCTCGACCATACCTGGTGAATTATGTGAAGAAGTACTGTGCAAAATTTCAAAGCGATTGGTCCAGTAGATTTTGAGTTATCGTGCACACGGACTTCAAATATGACAAGTCTCAGAAAAACGGTTTGAAAAACACAGAAGAGAAGAGAACGGCATGGAGCAATAGACGCTCAAATACTCATAACTTCGTCAATTTTACTCCGATCGACTTGAAATTTTAACACAATATTCTTGATATATTATGCATTCATTTAAAAAATGAAAAAAAAATGAAAAAAAAAATTAAATACTTTACCCCGCCCTTAATAAAAATCTAAAGAATTTGTTCCGCCTATTTCCATTCAATTCTTACTATTTTTACCATGTTGCGACAGCCGTATTAGACTTCTCATGAAGCTTTTGCTATGTCGCCCCTGTATAAGAGCCTGACTTCAATAATCAATCGCCCGACAATCACGCAGAGTACTTGAAAGTTTACACGGAGTCGTAACACCTGTTCGCAAATATTCTCAATAAATTCCAGCAAATTCTTACTATTTCGCGATAGCTGAGCAACCCCCTTAAGCAAGGTCGATATTATCGAAGAATGTTGCAGAATATTGATCTTTTTTTTAGACGTAGGAATGACCGATAGAAGTTCAACTTCGACAATTTTGTAAGGTTAAATCGTTTTTCAGAAAAAAAATTAATAACTAAGCAATTTAGCGTCGTTGCTCATGAAAAATCGTGTATTTAGCCGTCATTAATATCTCTCGGTGACATATTGACTGCAATTATCTTACTAGTATTATAAAACTGTAGTGTTCGTCTGAACATTCGTTTTTTTCAGACAGACGATCGCCTTTTTGAGCGAATGTCAAAATAACGCTTCCACAATTCAAATTTTAACTTTCATTCGACGCACCTCCGTCTAAAAAATCGAAATCAATGACTTGGATTATTTACTAATTAATTCAGCATTTCGAGTATTTCGATCGTGTGCAATAATTTACGAAAACTTTTTAATGCACGAGTTTTTTTGTTTATTTTTGGATTCAACATCAACGATTGCGTACTTTTCAGACGACATCGAAGCCGAGAGCCGTGACGCATTTTCCGACGTTGTGGACGACTTTTGTACGGTCCGAGGAATTTTGTCAAAGTTCGAATCGTGGAAGGAAATCGATGCAGAGGCTTACACCGAGGCATACGTTTCGCTCTGCATACCGAAGATCATAGCCCCGATCATACGGCTTCAGCTTCTTACGTGGAATCCTCTAACGGTATATGCTCTTGCGTAAAGCGATTGCACACGTGCGTCAGTCGTAATTGACATTATCCGCACAACAATGAATTTTCTTCTGAAAGCGAAAACGTATGTTTGATCAGGAGAGCGCCGATTTGGAGCGCACGAAGTGGTACAACGCCCTGCTCCTGTATGCCCTGAATCAGCACGAGACGGAAATGTCGCTGAAACGGGATCCCGACGTGAAGCTCATACCTCTAACAATCGAGAAAGTTGTCGTGCCCAAGTTGACCGGTAAGGTTATCGGATATGACATTCCGAGTTATGTAGACAAGATCGAAATTAAGACGGTTTGAGCCTACGTTTAATGGTAAAGGGAACGGATTTTTTTATACGCAGATACGTCCTGCAAATTGGAAATTTTCGTCAATTTCCGTACATTGCGCGAGAAAAAAATATTGAAATATAAACAATTTGACATAATCTATCATGAAAAATGGCATCTAGAGTTATTTGGTGTATAAATTATTAGATAGAAATGTGGCCAGCGTGTCGTATCCATAAAGCGAGTTTTTAGAGTCGTAATTTTTCGTTAAAAATTCGGTAACTTGGCTTGAAATTTTACTAGTAAACTGCAATGTTTTTTTTTTTTACTTCGTTGTAGACGAAAATCAGTTAATCCTTGCATATTCGAGTTAGCGAAAGGAATACCCTAACTGCGGCTAGATTCACAATTTTTCAAAAGGAACTATATCAAATTGTCTACATTTTTAAGGGGTCATCACAGTGTAACGGTTCGAAAAATAGCTGATTTTCGCGATTTTTTTTCGACGGTTGAAATACGCTGATCAGTCTGATTTTTTAATGTCAAATCAAAGCACTCGTGAAAAACAGAAAATACATTGTTAAGCGTTTATTTTTGTTTGTTTCACATTTTCGTTAACGGATGAAAATGTCTTCGAAAAAAATGAGTCCTCACGGTGTACACGGTGTACACGGTTGTGGCCGTAAATATCTGAAACACAATTTGTCGAAAGGTTATTAATCAGTATGAAAGCCGCTATCTTGCTATGGAGGTTTTGAAAAAATCAAAATTGACAGTATGGCGGCGGTTTGAAAAAAAAGTATCGAATTTAGTCTATTTTTTCGACAGTTTTTCGTTAAAGAAAATATGAAGATAAAAAAACGCGTTCATAGTAAGATAAATTGAGTGTACGCCGTTATGAAAAACGACATTTCGAGAAAACGCGTGGGTCCGCTTTTTCTGAGAAAGGCTGTAGCAACCAGAATAATCCGAATTTCGCCCTCAAAAATTGAACGATATGTTTATAACCGTTTATACTATCGGATAATGCAAAAAAAATCAATTTTTCAAAAATTTTACACTGTGATGATCCTTTAATGCGTTACCCCCACTTGTAGGGTAAAAAAGGCCTTTTTCATGAATTTTTTTTAAAGAAAACTACAAAACTTTTTTAATCGATCAATATACCATCTTAAAGAACACATCTTGAAGAACTTTCAGTAATTTTTTTATGGAAAAATATTACATTGTTTAGTGGCAAATGGCCGTCAATGAAATAATGTTTTTATATACACGGTTTGCGGTGACCAACATTGCGGCGAAGTGGATCATCTGAAAAAAAAATGCGGATGAATTTAGTTAAATATAAGTATAAACTAGTCTTTAATCGAAGGATTTTGAAAAATATTCATTTTTCACAAAATAGCGGGCAGTCAAAGTTAATGGTTCGATTTTAACGAAAAAAAACGGCCGTTATTTGGCTATAAAACGGCCATTTTTTTCGAAAAAAAAATCGAACGATTAAAGACTACATTTTTATGTATTAAATAAGCCTGCAAAATTTCAAGAAGATCGGTTCATTAGTGTTCGAGTAATCTTGGTCACCGACTTCAGAAATGCCATTTTGAGAAAAACGCGTTTAAAGTTTCAATTTCCGGTCGTTTACACAACGGATTCTTCTCTTTCAACGCTCATATCTCAGTCAATTTTGTTCGGATCGACTTGAAATTTTCAGGACATATTCTCAGATACTTATACTTGAAAAAAATGCAATAAAAAAAACGATTTTTTCAAAATCGCAAGTGGGGGTAACCCCTTAATGATTTTTTTATCGATATATATGGACGTACGTATTGAAAAAAAAAAATCAGTAGCCCTTATTATTTATCCGTGAGACGCTCGATCCCCGAAGAGTGATTTTTTTTTACTAAATAGCCAACTTGTTGGATAATAAACAAACTCAATAAAATGGACGCCGTTGCAGCAATCGTCGAAAAAATATGGGATCCAATGTCAACGTCGCAGACCCTGCGACTGGTCGGTACGCTGAGTCGTCTCATCAGGGACAATCCGAATCTCAACGACTCGAGCAAACCACTGGAAACACTTTTCAATGCGATCCTCGAAAAAATCAAATCCGCCGTGGAGAACGACGTCTTCATACCAATTTTTCCAAAGCAGTTAGTACATTGAAAGAAAATATCCATCGCTTCAAATTTCGCGTCCGCAACCATCGTAATAGTGTGTTTTCTTTCCTTCTCGCCTCCAGAGTATTAGATACGAGGCATCAATTTTTCCAAAGGCAGTTCGCAATGGCGGTAAAACTGCTGCGTAACTTACTGAGCTGGCAGGGCTTGCTGGGCGACACGCAATTGAAGAATTTGGCTCTCGGTTCTCTGCTCAATCGTTATCTCTTGGCTGGCCTTAGGGTTTCCTCACCTACGGACGCTCTCACAAAAGCGAATATGGTTTGTTTCGTATTTTTCGTTTGCTTTTTTCCCATTTCCAATCGCGGCTTCGCATCTCATTCACGCGAAACGCGTTTTTTTGCAGATCGTATCTACACTGCCCCGTGCGTGGTTACACGGCGGAACTATAGAACAATTGAAAATGTTCGCGGCCCTCATATTCCAGCTGAGCGAACAGTTGGACCAAGCCAATCCAGTGCACAAGTAAGCTAACGAAAACAAAACGCAATAACGATTTTTCTAAAGTACTCCTTTCACGAACCCGAATATTTAACAATTGACCGATTTTCGTCTATAATGAAGTAAAAATACATCCCAGTGTACTGGTAAAATTTCAAGCCGAGTTACCGAACTTTTAACGAAAAATTATGACTAAAAATCGTCTCATTTGTACGGCGCGCTATGGAGATCACATTCACGCTGGTCACATTTCTATCTAATAATTTATACACTAAATAACTCTAGATGCCTGATATTAACTGCTTACGCGTTAAAAAAATCTGAAAATTCCGTAACGACGATAAAAACAGGCGGTCACCTAATGTCTAAAGAAAACATTGATGATAAATCTTAAAGAAATGTGACTAACAGAAGAGTTTTCGTAGCCGCGACATTTCAGAGAAAATGTCTAAATCTACTAAATTTGCGCGAAATTCTTTATTCCAGTTTATCGTTGGGTATACAGGGTGTCCCAAAACTCAACGATAATCTGAGACCGGATGAAAGGCCAAGTTGTACCAGTTCTGGGAAAAATAAAAAAAAAATCCATATCACTCAGTTCAGCGATAATAGACATTTTAAAAAAAAAGTTGAAATTCGACACCCTTGGTCGCATTTTCAAGTCCTGTGATCACCAATGTCACAATTTCGCTGTGATTTTTTTAATTTCGTGATCTTCATTAACGATGCTATTAATCGCAACTACAAATTAATGCAAAAAACATTGTTAATTTAATAAAATAAGTTAAGTTTTAGTGAGTCATGGTTCACAAAAATATTGTTACTTTACTTTGACACTTCATTTTGAAAAAAAATGTACTACACTACCCTTGGCAAGTTATTTCAAAAGATGGCGCATTTAATCAAGATTTCAAAATGGTGCAACACTTGCCACTTTTCTTGCCATTAAAAATTTTATTTCTTATTTTTTTCAAATTGAGCTCATTTTGAACAACTCAGCATTAGGAATTTTTGTTACTAAAATTTGTTATTTTTTGTTTCTGGTCTGAAATAAAATTATTATTTTTAGTAAAGAGGTAATTGAGTCAGTTAATAACCAATTTTTATTGTAAAAAACATATGTTTATTATTATTATTTTTAGTATTATTTTTTATTATATTATAGTATTATATTATTATTTTTAGTAAAGAGGTAATTGAGTCAGTTAATAACCAATTTTTATTGTAAAAAACATATGTTTTTTACAATAAAAATTGGTTATTAACTGTCTCACTTACCTCTTTACTAAAAATAATAATTTTATTTCAGACCAGAAACAAAAAATAACAAATTTTAGTAACAAAAATTCCTAATGTTGAGTTGTTCAAAATGAGCTCAATTTGAAAAAAATAAGAAATAAAATTTTTAATGGCAAGAAAAGTGGCAAGTGTTGCACCATTTTGAAATCTTGATTAAATGCGCCATCTTTTGAAATAACTTGCCAAGGGTAGTGTAGTACATTTTTTTTTTCAAAATGAAGTGTCAAAGTTAAGTAACAATATTTTTGTGAACCATGACTCACTAAAACTTAACTTATTTTATTAAATTAACAATGTTTTTTGCATTAATTTGTAGTTGCGATTAATAGCATCGTTAATGAAGATCACGAAATTAAAAAAATCACAGCGAAATTGTGACATTGGTGATCACAGGACTTGAAAATGCGACCAAGGGTGTCGAATTTCAACTTTTTTTTAAAAATGTCTATTATCGCTGAACTGAGTGATATGGATTTTTTTTTATTTTTCCCAGAACTGGTATAACTTGGCCTTTCATCCGGTCTCAGATTATCGTTTAGTTTTGGGACACCCTGTATTAATAGGGTATTACACACTTTTTTGAAAGGTGTCTCAAATTAATGCTTAGGTAATAAACTACTAGAATTATTTCTATTTTATGAAATCGATAAGTGCGATAAAAATGCATTAAAATTTTACATTTTAATTTTCCGCGCTAAAACGCCAGCCGCCATGCCGCTTCGGTTCCTGACGTCACTTGCATAGTTAACATCGACGCTGCGCTAATTGTGAATACGTAAATTTTTTTGGTTGAAAGTGAGTTACAATCCCTATCATTGGTGTGTTGTTCCTAAATGTAAAAATACTAGTGTAAAAACACCGGGAAAGTTGTGGATTAAAATGCCAATTGATATAAATATGAGGAAGACTTGGTTAAAACTTGCGAGAAGAGATCTAAAGTCATAGTCCGAAAAAAAACTCATTTGTTCTTTTTTGAAGTACAGATAACTATTTGAAAATTTGCAATTAACTATGACAAACGAGAATATATAGTTGTTGACGTTTCCTTTGTTTACCATGTCAATGACGTCACGTCGGAATCCATTATGGCGGCTACCGTTTCGCATGTTCGTTGAGCAGATAGAAAAAGTAGTTTAGTTAGTTAAATCTCTTTATTTCCATGTATGCCCTCGCGGGCTTCTTACATTTCCTCCTTTCTCGTCTTCACAGCAGTTTCCCTTACTCCTCCGCTTTGACGCTATAATCCTCCTTTTGCTTACTTGTCTATTTAGTTATATATTTACACATTTACAAAGCTTACATGCTATCCTTATATTCTATACCTTTGTTGCTCTATCCTCTTTCTTTTTTGCTATCTTTTCAAATTGCCGAACTACCTCGCACATCTCTTCCACTATCTCCCTTCCCTCTAGGGCCTTCCTCCAACCTCCATCTGGTTTTTCTCCTTGTGCTCTCTCCCACTCCTCAAATTTTCTTACTGCCTGTTCCTCCATTTGCTCTTTGGCCTCCTCACATTCCCATACGTGTGCAAGCGTTTCTTCCGCTTTACCGCATACCCTACACTTTGTTTCTTTGAAACCTTTTCCGGCCTCCCTCCCCACGCTTCCACACCTCATCCTTGCCCACATTTCCCTGACTTCCCCCCTTGTTGCTCCTTTTTCCCAGTATTCTTCCATTCCCATCTTTTTCTTCCTTTCCTTGTATTCCTTGCAGAAGTTGGACCGGTCTATTTTTCCCCACATCTTCTGTATTTCTTGCTGTGCCATCTTTTGCACTGCTCTGCCGGCCTTCATCTTCCATTCTTCCTTGTTTCCTCTTCGTATTGCTTCCCCTATCTGTCCCTCGCCTGCCTGCTCCATTGCTGCGTTCACTTCTTTGCCCCATTTGCTCCCGTCGTTGTTTACCAAACCCCTTGCTTCCTCCATTAGGCATTTTCTTGGCCATCTGTCATTCTCCATCTCCATGATTTTACCAATATAATCTCCTGCCCGTTTCAACGTGATGATGTCGATTCCGACGCAACCTGCTTCCATCTTCCATATGTATTCTGGCGTGTTTCTTCTCAGCCCCATAGCCATCTTCGTGTATCTGGCCTGTGCTCTCTCTACTCGTTCTCTTCTCTTCCATCCCCAGACTTCTACTCCGTACAAAAGTCCACTCCTCGCGATTGCTTCTGCTATTTTCAGTCTGTCCGTCAGCGTCCCAATCCGCGCCCTCTTCGCGATCCCCCATGCCCCGTTCGCAGCCTTCCTTATCTTGCTCTCTACCATTTTTAGATGTTTTTCATACGTGTTTCCCGATGAGAAGTATACTCCAAGGTATTTGAACTCCTTTACCACTTCGAGCTTCGTTCCATTTATTTCCCATTCCCTCTCCTTCTTTTGTCTCCCCCCTTTCCGAAAGATCATGATCTTCGTTTTCTGGATGTTGATTTCCAGTTTGTTTCGTTTAACATATTTTTCAAGCTCTTTAATCATGTCTCGCAACCCCTCCCCCGTGTCCGCAACCATCGCCACATCGTCCGCATATTTTAGGGCATATATTTTTTCTCCTCCTATTACAGTTCCCCCCTCTTTTCTTTTTGTCCATCCTTCCTCCATGTCTTCAATAAAAATATTGAAGAGCGTTGGGCTTAGCGCGCACCCCTGCCGGACCCCTCTTGTCGTTCTGAAACTCCTCGAGCATCCTTCCGCCGTGATTACTTCATTCTGCGTTTCCTTGTATATCCTCTTGATCATTTCCAATGTCCTTCCTTTTATTCCCGCCCCCTCCAGCTTCTTTATCATCCCTTCTCTGTTGACAGAGTCGAAGGCCGTCCTGAAGTCTACGAAAGCTGTGTAAAGCTTTCCCCCCCTTTTCTTCAGCCTATTATTAATGAGTGCGTTTAAAACGAAGATGTGATCTCTTGTTCCTCTACCTGCTCGGAATCCTGCTTGCCCTTCTCCCATCACCCTCCTTCCTTCCAGCACGAACCTAACTCTGTTGTTGATGATCCTCGTGAGTAATTTGTATCCCGTGTCCATCAGCGTTATCCCTCTATAGTTATTTGCTATTCCCGAGTCGCCACATTTATGTATGGGGAATATTCTTCCCATTTCCCATCCCCTTGCCAGCTTCCCCTCCATCCATAGCCCATTCATGATGTCGGCTAATTCCACTCTCCCTTCATTTGGTAGCCCCTGGAAAAATTCTATCGCCAGCCCGTCTTGTCCAGCTGCCTTGCCCTTTTTCATTTTTCTCAGTTCCTTTTCTAATTCTTCTATGGTTATTTCTCGATTGGCTATTTGGTCCGTTTGGTCCGTTGAACTTTCCTGGTCTCTGCTACCGCCGTCTCCTTCCTCCTCTCGGTATCCTGACCTTGTTTCTTCTATGTCTTCTTCTGTGCCTCCCAGCAACTTCATAAAATATTGGAACCAGTCTTCTTCCGCTATCTGCCGGCTTCCAGTACCCCTTTTTCTGGGCCTGAACGGTCTCAAAGCTCGCCAGAGTTCGGTAGGGTTCTCGCTTTCGCACACTGCCTCCCATCGTTTCCTCCATCTTTCCTCGTATTCTTCTTTCCTCATTTTCTTTAGTTCCCTTCTCTCTTTTCTTAATCTCTCCTTCTCCTCCCCCCCCGGCTTTTTGAGAAATTGCTTCAGTCGTTTCCATACTCTTCCTTTTTGTTCTCTTACTCTCTCGCTTGTCTTCATGCTTTCTGTTCTATTTCCCCCCACCCATTTTGCCATCCCCACCTCCTGCGCCGCCTCTTTTATGGCCTCCACTAGAGTGTCCCATCTGTCCAAAACTTCACTTTTCTTTTCTTTTGTTCCCCAGATTTCGGCGAAACATTCTCCGTACGCCTCAGCTTCTTCTTGCTTCCACTTGAGCTTCATTTCTCTTCTTGTTTCCTTTCTCCGTTTCGGGTTGTCTTGTTGTCCCTCTTCTTGTTCCCTGTTGCCCCTCTCAAAAGTTATGACTATCGGTAGATGGTCTGATTCTATCCTCCCCTCTACTTCTATCTTCCTTATTAGCCCTTCCGCCAATCCGTTCACTACTACATAGTCAATGACTGATCCTCCCTCCCCTTGGTGTCCTACGTATGTGAAGTTTCCCTGTCTATCCCCTTCCCATCTCCCGTTTGCCACTGTTAACCCGAGTTTGGCACATATCCCAAGCATTTTCTTCCCTTCTGCGTTTTCTGTTTTGTCCTTCGATGTCCTCTCGTTTTCGTGTCCTTCCCCTCCTGTTATACCCGCTTGTTGTTCCCCGATTCTGGCATTAAAATCCCCCACTATTATTACTGCCTGACCCTTTTCCTCTGCTTCCTCCACTATTCTCCCTAATTCACCTTCCAGTTCCTTGAGATTTTTGTTATATATGCTTATTATTGTTCCCTTCTCCTCTCTTGTTTTCCCCAGTTGTATGTCCCGTATGACCATACCCCCCTCCCACTGACCGACTTTCCCCTCCCTTAATATATTTTTCCTGACCCCAGCTAGATGTCCTCCTATCGCCCTCCCCCTCCTCTTTTCTCTTATCGCTGCTTTGGTGCCCCATGTATAGTTCTTGTCCAGCTTGCCCTTCCATTCTTCCTCCTCTTTTTCTTCCACCCAAGTCTCTTGGACTGTTAGAATGTCGTGTTCCGCTAACCAGTCCCACGCTTCCTTCATGGCTCTCCTTCCGGCTACGTTCCAAGTTATCGCTCTTAACTCTCGTACCGCTCGTGTCCCTCGTTGTTCCGCTGTCTCCACTGCCGCCGGCCCATCTGACGAAACCCCGTCGTTGCTCGACGTTCCTCTCTTCTGGGCCCACCGTGTTTGTCGGCATCCTCGAGGTCGCCGATGCTCTCATTCCATACCTTCCATTTCCCTTCTACCTGGACCTTGAGGTATCCTATTCTTGTACTCTTCCCCTGACTCCTCTTTATGCTCGCGTACTCCTCGATCCACCGTTGTACCTCCCATTCTCGTTGGGTGGGATCCTCCCATATCGTCTGCCGTCCTCCTCTTTTCTCGGTTGCCTTCATTATTCTGATTTTATTCTCCATTTCCCTCGTTTCTACCAGGATTCCTTCCCCTGTGTCTCTCCATCTCCGGATCTGGGGTTTTATCCCTGTTTTTTCCCATACCGTCCTTTCGATGTCCCACCCCATTCCGTTCTCGGATCTCCGGACTTCTTGTACCATGATGTTCTTCTTTCTGTCTCTTCTTTCCCTCCATTCTTCCTGCCACTCTTTATAGGATAGACGTTTCGGCTTTGTTTTTACCAGATGTCTTATCCTCTCCCCGTTCGCTCGCTCCGTTCTTTTTCCCTCCGTATTTACTTCCCCCCATCCTCCCTCTGCTTGTGCATCCTCGTAAGGCTCTTGTTCCTCTCTCGTCGCTGTATCCCTTCGATACTCGAATTCCATCTCGTTCTGATTTTCATCCTTCCTCGTGTTTCCCCAATCTGCTTCCAGTCTCCTCTCCTCCCCTTTCTTCTGCTTCCTCGTCCCCTCCACTCCCTCTAGTTTTCTTTGCATTTCCGCATTTTCCCGCCGAAGCCGCTCTATCGTTTCCTCTTGCTGCCGAAATCTTTCATTCCATCTCTCCTGTTCCCCGATTAGTAATTCCTCCACTTTTTCTCTCGGGATTGCGTCACTCTCTCTCTCCTTCCCCTTTGCATCCTCTTGTATCTGCCCTTGTTTTCCCCCAAAACTTTTCACCACGGCCTCCACCGTTGTTTCCGCCGCCCTTCTTATTATTCTTTCCCCCTTCTCCTCCCATTTTTCCATCCACTTGTTCCACATCATCTCTATCTTCTCCAGGACTTCTTTTTCCCGGCTGTGATTTTCTCTCCCGCCCTCGCTGCCTCCCTGCGTGCTTCCTCGCTCCTCCTCATCCACCCGACTTTTCTCGCTGTCTTCTCTGTTTCCTTTATTTCGTCCACCTGCCCCCCAACATTCCATGATCGATCTTGCCACGATTACCTTCCTTCTCTTGAGTCCCAGTGCGCCTTTTGGCCTTCCCCTTCTCCTCTTGCCTGTCAACAATCTTTCCTCTGTTGTCTCTCTTTCCTCCTCGCTCCTTGGTCTCGGTAATTCCGTGCTGTTTTTCGGCCGCCATGTGCACTCTGTCGGTGTTTCGCAGATCCCGTCGGTCAGGCAGGATCCGCTCCTTCCTGCTCCTATCTCGTCTTCTTGGTCGGTGTTGTAGACCTCTCCTCCTACTTCCTTTTCCAGCCGCCGCTTGCCACTGTCGCCGCTGTTACCCCCGTCACTTCCGCTTTCAGCCATCTCACTCACTCTCATGCTCCGTCTCACCGCTCTCGCTTTCTAACCTCTTTCGTGTCTTTCACCTATTTGTTTCTCCTCCGTTCTATTTGTGCTGTCCCTTTATCCACCAACACTTCCACTCGTTCCTCTCCCTCTCCGGCTGTCTTCCAACTACTTTTCTTCTATTTCTCACCTCTACACTTCGATTTGTACTGTTTTTATTTTCGCTACTTGCGCCACGCGTCCACCTCGTTTCGCTTTCCAACCGGAACTCCAGATAGAAAAAGTATTTTTTTTAAAAATGTACTATAACATTTATTTTGCGTTTTGAAAAATTAAAACCGACATTATTCGATTGCTTATTGCGAAAACTACCTTATTTATACATTCAGAGTATTTTTCTTTTGAGAGTAAAATGCCCTATTGATTGTGACTTATTTTTATTAAGGTAGTCCTATCGCCAGGCTTCGATCCAACGGATTTTCATCATTTTTTTTTGAGCTTCACTAAATATATTAATAATCGTCTCTGCAAAATTTCAGGATCGTTTATCGATCTAATTACAGAGAAAAGAAATATTAAAATTGCGTATTTTTGTGAAGAAATTCCGAGACGACATACACAAACCCAATTTCCGGTCGCTACCAAAGTGTATATCATAGTGGGAATCCGTCAGATTCTTAAAAATAATTAGATTTACATACTTAATACTTGTAGTAATCCAGTGCTCTCCGAAAAAAATACACTTATTGACCTAATTTTTATGTACCATCAAGTTTAATTTGAACTTCCGGTATTGGATTTATTACCACTTGCTACGATAAAGAGACGTGGCAGCAAGGCAACAGCTGACTGTAGTCCTAACCTCATCTCACTCATTCGAATTTCCACACATATTTCATTTTTAAACCGACATATTTCGCCGACACAAATTTTCCACGCTTTTTACCAGTCGTGGCCCGAATACAATGCTTTATATTTCCCGCACCTGACATTGTTTTGACAGATCGACGTTAAAGGGCATGGAGGTTAAACTCGCCTGGTTGAGTATAAAGAGATGGAGATAGAACCAATATTGCCAAATATCAAACCTAGAAATACTGCGCGAATCTTTGGAATAACTATTTCTTAATTTTTCTAATTAAATGTGAACGTTAATTAAACAGTTTACACGTGGAAAATTTAGTTATGACCAATTTTTTTGTTGCATATGTTACAAATGAGGCATTCTTTATCAACTGGGCCACTTTTTTTCAAACTCTCCAATTTTTTTCATAATCTGCCAGTTGAAAATATTAGTCAAAGGAACGTCTGTGATTTTTTAAAGATTTTTTATTTTAGAATATTAGAAAAAAATATTCATCAAACAAAAAAACACGAGAATAAAAAAGTTTTTATTTTTTCCGCTTTATCGAAAAGAATCAAAAACATAATTTTTCTGCATTGCGAAAATTGAAATTTGGCAAAAAAATGAGAATAACATTTTTTTAAACCTAATAACACACTTTCGATTTCGGTACAAATTTTACAGGATGTCTGTTATTGGGTAAAGAGTCTGCAAAAAAATTTCAGAATGGTACCTACAATGGTCAGGATGAAAAAAAATAAAAACCTTGCGAATTCTCATGACCGCATATATGCGGTCATGAGATTTCGCAGGGTTTTTATTTTGTTTATATGAGATTTCGCAGGCTTTTTATAACCGCATATATGTGGTTATGAGATTTCGCAGGGCTTTTATTTTTTTTCATCCTAACAATTGCAGGTACCATTCTGAACATTTTTTCGCAGACTCTTTACCCAATGACAGACACCCTGTAAAATTTGTATCGAAATCGAAAGTGTGTTATTAGGTTTAAAAAAATGTTATTCTCATTGCTTTGCCAAATTTCAATTTTCTCAATGCAGAAAAATTATGAATCTTTTTTCGATAAAGCGGTAAAAATATAAAGTTTGTATTCTTATGTTTTTTTTGTTTGATGAATATTTTTTCGAATACAGTGTTCGTAATGAAAAATTGAAAATCCTGAACGACGGCCTAAAAAAAATCTAAAAAAAAATCACAGACGTTCCTTTTGACTAATATTTCAAACTAGCAGATTTTGAAAAAAAAATTGGCGAGTTTGAAAAAAAAGTGGCCCAGTCGATGAAGAATGCCTCAAATATAAATTGTACGAGTCTCAAGTATGATCAGTGGTATGACTAGTGTGAAGCGATAGGACTACCTCGACCGCCACTTTAATTTACCAATGATTAAGAAGGGCCATCTTTACGCTCCCCCAAATACGGCCCTCCGCGAATACGTTAAAACTGAAGCCGCGGTATTCATCGATCAATTTCATGTTTACAGCGAAGCCTGGGAGTATTCCAAGTCCATTCTGAAGATCATCAAGCCACTGTAATTCCTTTCGAATCGCCAGACGTCGAACAAACGATAGTGTCGTAACGACATAGTTAAAAACGCCGCTTCCACTCAATCAAGGGGGATAAAGGGAGGAAGCTGACGATGGAAGGGTAGCTGGTAGTTTTATATTTTCCGAGCGCAAGCTTCGTATACACACACAAGGCGACACGAGATTGATCCTAGAATCGATTGAGCGATTTGATCTCGTTCGACAACGAACACGTCTCGTTGTCAAACGTTGAACGATAACTGTATAGCGATTGCACCGAGACATAATATTACCGTAATGTTGCGAAATAATGTTGATGACACACACACACACAAACTCACACACTTGTATATAAAGAGACACGAGTTGAAGAATGAAAAAAAAATACTACATTAAAAAAAATGAATAAATCAATTGAACAATAGAAATCTTCGTGAGACGTGCGTGTGTTTATCTCTGGTGTTTTTATCTCACGTTTGAGATGACTCGATGTGCGTCATCCCAAACGCTCATCTAGGATATAATTTACGATGTGTGATAAACTGATTTAGAGGGGACAAAAAAACGGAAAAATTTCGTGCTCTTCGAATGTAGTTAGTAACGATATTCACTATCGTTGAACATAGTAGGAGTCAGAGGTCAGCTTATCTGTACACTTCCCTGTTCTATACCGAAAAATTCGTCGTATTATCGCGGAGGGAGCATATTTAAGTTTGGCCGACCAACGGAAGTCGCAATTCATTCTGTTCTATTTGTTCGACTGTTATTTACATTTGAGAATTCACAGATCATTGCGATTGGCCGAATGACGAAACGAGGCGGAAGAAAAAGGACAAAAAATGAGACAATAACAAATCTGTTGTTTATGTCCCGGCTGTTCGTTACGGTTTCCGCAAAGCGGTTACTGGCGATTGTGAATATTTTTTGTCTAATCAATTTGGTTTGTTTCGATGCTCGAAAAATGTGGACAGATTTTTTTGCGATCGCTGAAAGGAATTCTTCGATCGTGCAACGAGCCTCTGTACCAGCGATCGAGTCGGAAATGACTAGCGACATTTTCAATTTGGCGCTTGCACCATCAAACTAGATCGAATAAGATCTATAACAATAAACCGACATATTGCATCTTGGAATTTGCACTGAATTTATTTGGGTATAGGAGCGTCGAAGGAAATCCTTTTCTCATCAATAATCGCAAGCGCGTGGTAATCATTTTTTTCATTTTAATGGATCTATCGGCAGAAACTTTAAGAAATTTTCGGTTAAGGGGAGATGTACACCTAGATGGTCGAGATCGAGGATTTAGAAGCTATGAACATTCCGTCGACCGTAGAAGACCTACACTATGGGCCTGGTATCGATGATTCCATGTAAGTTGACAAATTTCATGATTTATTCATTCGCAAATTTTCAAACGCGGTTTTCTCAAAACCACGTTTTTCAAAGCGGTACCCAAAATTTCTCGAAAACCAATGAACCGATTGCCTTGAGGTTTTTTGTGGTTATTCTATACACCGTTATCTAGTACTTGTCGTAGGATTTTTTTTCCCGTCACTTAGTTTTTGTTTTATAGGCAAAATAATAACCAATTTTTGGCCCAAAAATTACTAGTTATGTTCAAACGTCCGCCATTTAGTCATAAATCGATATTTTCAAAATCGGCTATGACAATTACTAGATTATAGTATCTAATTTAAGGGGTTACCCTCACTTGCGATTTTGAAAAAATCGATTTTTTTTATTGCATTTTTTTGAAGTATAAGTATCTGAGAATATGTCCTGAAAATTTCAAGTCGATCCGAATAAAATTAACTGAGATACGAGCGTTGAAAAAGAAGAATCCGTTCTTCGTGTAAGCTGAAATTGAAACTTTAAACGCGTTTTTCTCAAAATGGCATTTCTGAAGTCGGTGACCAAGATTACTCGAACACTAATGAACCGATCTTCTTGAAATTTTGCAGGCTTATTTAATACATAAAAATGTAGTCTTTAATCGTTCGATTTTTTTTTTTCGTTAAAATCGAACCATTAACTTTGACTGTCCGCCATTTTGTGAAAAATGAATATTTTTTAAAATCCTTCGATTTAAGATTAGTTTATACTTATATTTGACTAAATCCATCCGCATTTTTTTTTTCAGATGATCCACTTCGCCGCAATGTTGGTCACCGCAAACCGTGTATATAAAAACATTATTTCATTGACGGCCACTTTTCCACTAAACAATGTAATATTTTTCAATAAAAAAATTACTGAAAGTTCTTCAAAATGTGTTCTTTAAGATGGTATATTGATCGATTAAAAAAGTTTTGTAGTTTTCTTTAAAAAAAATCATGAAAAAGGCCTTTTTTGCGCTACAAGTGGGGGTAATGCCTTAATAAACTTTTTGGTTTTTTTTTCACATGATTTTCGAAGAAACGCCAGTGGGTACCGTATCCGCAGATTGTTTTACGACGCTCCAAGGATCATACAATATCCTTGTACATTTTTGACATTTTTAAATAAAGAAAATTAAACACATTTTTAAATGTATATTCTTTTAGATAATTAAAACCCCAATCCGAAATTTCAAATAGGTTTCCTTGAAAAAATTCACAAAAATGACCTTTTTTCCGGCTCCTAGGTGTATATCTTCCCTTAAGGCATGTAGACGGTTAACATAACCTCACAAATTTTCCAATCCAATTTTCTCATAGATTGGTAATTTTTAGGAAAAACAAAGCATTCGGCTCTGGAGAATTTCCTGTCGCAGAGCTTGATGATTTCCTTTTGTCCTAAATATTATTCACCTCTGAGAAAACTGTTCGAAAATTTCAGCTATCTCTCGCACTCATATGTCACGTGGTAGATCTACTTTGCCTTTAGGAGGGAAATCCCTTTAAACGCCCGGAAATGAGTCATTTTTCATGAATTTTTTTAAAGGTGATCAAATAATCGCATCATTTTAAAATTTTGACATTATCTTATTACAACTGTCAAGTGGTCAATTTTTTTCTTTCTTAAACAAAAGAAAATGGTGGTGTTATGAGGTATTCCTTTAGATAGTTTGAAAAATTGCTCATGACAGCTGAAAAAGTTATTTGATCGAGCTGGCTGAAATTTTGGGAGGTTCCCTGTCATTTTGGTCAACCGGTTGTAAAAGACAGTTGAGTCAACGTAAAAGTTCAACGGTTGAATTTGGACAGCTTCTCAACTGTTCATCTTTGAAAGTCAACCATCCTGTGTTTTCTGTGGATGGTTGACTAGACGGTTGACTGGATGGTTGGACTCGGCGGTTGATTGGATGGTTGACTCGACGGTTGATTGGATGGTTGACTCGACGCAATATATTTAATGATTAATCAAATTATACTGTCTTGATAATTAAATTGATGATTCGCGGAGAATTGAGTAATCAAACACAGGGGGGGTGGGGGGCAGAGAACATCCGCAGCAGATTGTGCGACGGAGTGAGACAACCACCCGGCGAAAACAAAGAGGCCGCGGTTAAACAACCGTTGAATCAACCATTAGAATTTTTTTACGGTCGAGTTTATAGTTGTAAAGCTGTCCAAATTCAGCCGTTGATATTTTCGGTTGACTTTGCAGTTGCGAAAATTGCTAGGGTTTCTCACTATAAGATTGTTGGAAGGATATACGTATAAAATTTTAAAAAGTATAAAGTTAAAAATTTCGTAGGCTTTGTAGTCAAATTTTCATATTTTTGACCATTTTCTTGACACTTTTTACCCCAAAAGTAATTTATCTACGCGATAATCTTAAAACTTTAGGTATATCGTTCCAATGATGTTATAGTGAGAAACCTCCCAAAATTTCAGCCAGATCGATCATTAACTTTTTAAGCTATAACATGAGAATTTTCTCAAAAGACGCCAAAGGAATACCGCATAACGCCGCCATTTTGTTTTGTTTGAAAAATAAAACAAGTTTTTTTAACACTTGAAAGTTGTAATATGATAAGTTCAACATTTTAAAATGATGCGATTATTTTATCACCTTTAAAAAAGTTCATGAAAAATGTTTCATTTTCGGGCGTTTAAAAGGGATTTCTCCCCTCAAAGAAGTAAATCTTAAATATATTTAAAGGAATTTATTGTACCTGTATTACCGTGGATCAACAAATTTTTTTGATTCCCATCAAAATCGCGGCACCGAAGCCTTGTAAGTGTATTTTTTGAGGCTGATATTCCGAGGCTTGCAGTATAAGTGTCGCAAATATTGACTTTGAACGAAAGTCAACATTTTCTAGAATCCGCATCAAAGTAGCCCAAAAATATGTGAGGGATTTTCAAATATTATTTTTTTTTCCCTATAAATGGCAACGAGTTTGATTTTCAGAAAAAGAAATCGTAAAATGGGTTGCTGACGAGGAGAGTTTTGAGCAAATCGAAAAATCCTCATGTATTTTTGCACATAATTTAACTCGGAAGATAGGGTGAACATTTGAAGTACATGGGATAGAATTGATCAAAACTATTTCGGGAAAAATGCGTCTGAAGGTTCGCGTTACATTATTTTGAGTTTACTGGTGAAATTTTAGTGCTTTAAGGGGTTAGGCCACATTAACGGGTATAAAATCATGTGCGAATTTAACCATTTTTTTCGTATGAAAAAGTGATTCATTCGTAAAATTAATTACCCATCTAGTGGGAGTACAACTTTGCAGTGACCATTTTTTTCAAAAGTTTAAGGCTTTATTATAAAAAAGTGGCTACATATTTTTTAATCAAAGTACTGCCCGTCGCTAGCTACGACCTCGGCCCATCTTTCAGGTAGCATTCGAATCCCGCATCGATAAAAGTCTTGGTCCTTGGAGGCAATCCAGGAATCGACCCAATTTTTGACTTCTTCGTAAGTACCGAAGTGCTGGTCAGCCAAATCGTGTGCCATTGACCGGAACAAGTGATAGTCGGAAGGGGCAATGTCTGGAGAGTACGGCGGGTGGGATAAAACCTCCCATTTCAGCGTTTCCAAGTACTTTTTCACGACATTTGCAACATGGGGTCGGGCATTGTCATGCTGCAGTATCACCTTGTCATGTCTTTCGTTGAATTGTGGCCGTTTCTCTTTGAGTGCCTTACTCAAGCGCATCAACTGACGTCGGTAGAGTTCCCCTGTGATGGTTTCGGATGGTTTGAGCGGCTCATAGTACACAACGCCCAGCTGGTCCCACCAGATACACAGCATCACTTTGGATCCGTGAATATTCGGTTTGGGCGTCGATGACGAAATATGACCAGGCAGTCCCCATGATTTTCGGCATTTAGGATTATCGTAGTAAACCCACTTTTCATCTCCAGTCACAATCCGGTGCAAAAATCCCTTCCTTTGTTGTCTTTGGAGCAGTTCCCGCAAATGCTGAGAATTCGGCTCGTAGGTTGCCATGTTTGAGTGCCAATAACTTTTAATGCATACACGTATCCGTTAGCTTTTTTAAATTGTTTACATTGGCAGAGCCTCTAGTTTAAAATGCCACTTTTTTATTGAGCTAGGGCCACTACTTCGGCCGCAGTGGCTCTCTAAGTAAAACGGTCACTGCAAAGTTGTACTCCTAATATTTAGTATGAATATTAAGCTGTTAGAAAATATATATATCTATATTTTTTTTCGATGTACAAAATGGCCGACTACTAATGTTTTCTTTTGTTATCTTTTTTTTAGGCGCTTCGCGGCGTGACATTTAGCGTCCACAATTTTTCACCTAAAAGAAAAAAACAACACTTCTCGTCAATCTACATTAGAATACCTAGACAAGAACGTACAGAATTTAAAAAATATTGTTTTATTAAAAAGTTGTAGGTATTTCAACTTAAGAAATAAATTTTCAGTGAAAAATTTCGTTATAACTGCTCATTAAATGCTCATAAAATGGAAAGTTTTCGATTAATCAGAAATTCCGTACGTATTTCTCTGCAAAATGCAATTAGGAACATAAGTTTTAAATTTGAATTAAATCGAGTGAAAATTGTTGGAGTTATTTGTCACGCCAATTGGAAAAAAAGCTGTTTCGAGAAGTTTCGAGTAGTCGGCCATTTTGTACATCGAAAAAAATATATTTCCTAACAGCTTGATATTCATACTGAATAGATGTGCAATTAATTTTATGAGCGAATCACTTTCGTATACGAAAAAAATGATTAAATTCGCACATGATTTTATAGCCGTTACTGTCCTAACCCCTTAAATAACAATCTTTCGTTTTAGAACAACCTCTTGAAAATGACTTTACAGTATGAATTGAGACTAAAAAAAAGTTGTATTCCCATTCTCTGGAGTGATGATCCTTCCTAAGGGGTTAGGCTACTGTGACGACCCGAAAATAAGGGTTATGTTGAAAAAATAATCTTTAAGGAATAAGTAAGATGAAAATATTGTTCGGACATATCTTTGTATGTACAACAAAGTTGTGTACCAAATTTCATGAAGAAAAAAAATAATTAAAGAAGTTATAATCGGGAAAAAACGGTTTTTTTTCCTTAAAATAGATAATATTGGTTAAGACTTAACCGCGCAATTTTTGTTCGTGTTTGAATCGTAAAAAAAAGTTAGAATTTTTTTCGGTTTTTCGAGGAAAGATGACATTAATGTTAATAACTAATTTTTTTTTAAACATGTTAAGGAGAAAAACTTCGGTCAAGACCAAACTATTATTCTACTGAATAAGGGTACCAAATTTCAAGTCAATCCGTTCATCAGATGTTGAGCAATCGCGGACACCGTTTCGAAAAACATAGTTTTGAGAAAACCGCCTTCAAAGTTTTACTAGCAGTTCTATTGTTGTAATAATAAATTTACCTTCAATCTGCGATTCTTGCACCATATGTTGGACCTTTCTCTTCAATTTAAGGGGCTATACCAGTGTGACACTTAAAAAAATCGATTTTTTTGTGTCTTTTTCGACAGTTTATACTTTCAAGAATATTATAATTTATATCATTTATATCAATATCATTTTATCTTGCAAAAATCGATAGTTAAATCTTCAAACGCGTTTTTCGCGAAATTAAGTTTTTCAAATTTGCTGACATTGTAACTCAAAGAGAAGAATCCGATTGACTTGAAATTTGAACTGAGTACTCTTGAAAATATTTACTCTACAATGACGTAGGATATTTTTGATTGGATGAAAATTGACGATTTGGCATTGAAAAAAACGACCATTTTATAGGTAAGAAAACATACTTTTTTCATAACTACGCCATTTTGTTAGATATTGATGTTTTTCGAAAATCATACGTCATTCTACAGGAAATACCTTCCAGCTTAACGACATTTTTTTCCTTTATCGGTTTCAGCTACTCAATCGGCCGGAATCATGTCAGCAGTGGAGGAACTTTTTTTTGGCGCCTCCGAAGGCAGCGCACAAGTCGCTTGGATCTCAATATTTTTCTATGAAAAAATTATGTAATATAGGTCAAATATAGCCAAATATATTCTTAATTTTCCGAAACATTTAATTGAGTTCTTTTCTTCCAAAAAATTGCCGAATATCACCCAAATTTTCCGCGTTCACACTGGTATAGCCCCTTAAGTAGCCTGAAGCGACGAACGATTTTTTTAAATTTCCACCGTAGCCTAACCCCTTAACGTATGAAGACCGTAAACGTTTATTTTCAAGCGTGCATTAATAAAAATACGATTATTATTCTTTCTCACATACACACACACACACATAATGGAAGAGAATGATTATTGAATCTTATTTTTAACCCGCTCGACATCAAACGTTTATTGCACCCACACACACACACACACATAATTCGTAACAATTAATAAATCTGTCTATATATTTACACACGCATAGATAAATAATACTACAAGAATAAACAGATCGAGAGAAAGGAGATAAGAAGTGGCTCGACTTGGTGACGAAGAACGCGATGAAATTGAAGATAATCCGTCGATGGGATAATTTTCTGACCAACACGAAGCTATAAAGAGGCTAGCGTGTACATACGCATTCGTTAACAAGATAGCAGCCGTTAAGGTCATCGCTGCTTGACTTCTATGAACTCTCTCAGTCGGCTCTCAGCATCGTGTGCGCCGCACTGCCACGATGTACTTCCCAGGTATTATTAGTTTTTCTCTCCCTTTCTTCCTTTGAAATGAAGGAAGAGAAGGACGTTTCGCTGTTTGTAAAACTGATCGCGAAAGGATTGACGCATCTCAGGAGTGAAGTGACCGTGGAAAGGATCTTATTTATTATTTTCGTAACAGATGCTGCATCGCGCGGGATCATTCCGATACATCGAGTGCTACAAGTTTTTCTTCTCTTCTGCGTACTGCTGTGCTGTGAAACTTCCGACGTACACTTGTTCAAGCCGGGAAAACAATACACGTACAAGTACTACGCGGAAACGAATACGGGTGTATTGTTGCCGTCAAAGGCAGCGTCGTCGTTCGGTATAAGTGGCCAATTGAAGATACAGGCTAAAGAAAACTCAACGATTATTCAAGTACGAACGAACGCGCAGATACAAGCGAAGAATATAATCGTCGGAAGTATCGAAACTTTTCTCCAGTCGAATTGCTACAAATTTTGTGATTTGTCGCCAGTTGGAATCCGTCCGAACTTTCGCCTGGAATGGAGAATACGAAGAAAAAACGCACAGTATGCATCCTAGCGTGCAAACCGAAGAAATGTCTAAGCCTTTTCGCGTTGTATACGCCAATGGTTTGCTCACGAACTTCAGTGTTAAAGACGAGGCTGTATGGGCGACCAATATCAAACGCAGCATCGCTGGCATTTTGCAATTGGATCTCGTCAATTTGCAGAAATACTTCGCTTTTCAGTCCATCGAGGTAGTATATGCGACAAAAAAAAATCCTCAAAAATGTGAAAAATACAATAAAAAGGAATTTCGTTTAGGTATACATAGTTTCTTTTTTCCTGAATTTCGATTACGGTAAACAGCTCCGAAATATGTATTTCGATATAATTCTCGCTCTCCTAAGGATTTTCCAAAGAATCTGTACATGGTTCGGAATTTTACGGGATATTTAATTTTTTTAGCTACTTACTAATAACCGTATTTACTAATTTTTACTAATTACTAATAACCGTATTTACATTTTCATCATTTCAACGGCTTAGGCTACTCTAACGACGCGAAAGCGAGGATTATTTTCAAAAAATTTGAAGGAATAAGCAATATGATAGAAAAATCGTTTGGATGTTTATTTGTATGCACATTAACATAGTTGTGTACCAAATTTCATTGAAAATATCAATAATCCAGTGAGTTATAAACAATGTCGTGAAGGATCTTTAAACGTGAGAAGCTCAACGGTCTTAAGGGGTCCTCTCACTTTAGACACTAAAAAAGGTTATTTTCATAATTTTTTTTGATGGGTGTATATTATAGATATTGATATAAAAGTTGTTACACTTAATAAATACACGTTCGAAGTACATTTAACAAACAAAAAATTATGTATTTATGTAACCCAAACAAACTTTAAATGCGTTTTTCTCGAAACTACGTTTGTTGACGGCTTGTTGATAAAATCTTCGAAAGTACTGAACCGATTCTTATGAAATTTTAGTCACATATTATTTACAACTATAGCTCTAGCGCATATCAAGGACTTTTCTGAATTTTGATATTTACTCGTTTTTTTGTGCCAATAAACGGTGAAAAGACACGTTTGTTGGTTTTTTCGAAAAATGTCCGCCATTTTGTTATTTTTGCATATATAAAAAATCGTATGATACACGCTATAGCCATTAACATACTGAACCTAAAACCGTTTGATTTTTTGTTTCGGAATCTCCAAGATTTCATCAACAGCGCAGACCTACAATTTTTTTAGGACATTTTTTCACCTACCATTTTCGTCTATAAATAGTGACTTAAATAAATAAATTAAAATTCTTAATGTATTTCGAAAGTGTATTTATTAAGTGTAACAACTTTTGTATCAATATCTATAATATAAATCTATTTAAAAAAATCATGAACATAGCCTTTTTAGCTTCTCAAGTGAGAAGACCCCTTAATTCTGGCCACCTGGTTAATCTGGATTAAAAAATCGAGCTTTTTCTGAAAATCGATTATATTGGCTAAGACTTGACCGAGCTTTTTCTGTTATCGCGTTTCGATCGTCAAAAAAAAAAATTGTTTGAATTTTTGTTTCGATTTTTCTAGGGAAATCATATCATTATTGTTAATAACTAATGAAAAAAATATTAATAATAAAAACGTTGGTCAAGACTAAACTACTATACCGCTGAATAAGTGTAGCAATTTTCAAGTCAATCCATTCGTTAGATGTCGAGAAATCGTGTACACCGTTTTGGAAAACATAGTTTAGAGAAAAACGCGTTTAAAGTTATACTAGCAGGTCTATCGTTGTAATCATAAGTTTACCTTCAATCTGCGGTTCCTGCACCATATGGTGGACCTTCCTCTTCAATTTGCGTTGCTTCAAACGAAATTCGAGACTTTCGAAACTTCCACGGTTAGCATATCACCTCAAAAGAACTTGGAGGATTTGTCACCGTCGTTACATGGAAGATCTTTAATATTCGAATCGGCAAGCAGTAATAAACAGACTTATTTACGAATTCCCTCCTATGAATTTTCTGTAAATTTTCTTCCTGTTTAAGACATTTAAAAAATGATTTTTTCATCCAGCAGGATAGCGAATATTGAAAGTAAGAAACCTACCTTCATCTGTGAGAAAGTTTTTCAAATTGCGTTACACGCTGTACATCTATTGATGTTGAAAAAAATCATTTGCGTGCAATTATTTTTCACGCTGTGAATAATGCGATTTAGAAATATCCTAAATATACATTACAATATTAGTACAACGTAAAGAAATATAAGGAATATTCCTTCGAAATGCTTATCAATATTCGTTCGAAATGCTTATGAATGTTCCTTTGGCATGCCATGATTTTACATTTTCTTTCCTCAGAACAATCATTATGGCCAGTGCACAATCGAGTACGTAGTGACGCCCGAGGGCAACGACGAGAAGTTGGTGAGAAAATTTTCTGATCCTCGAGTGTGCGTCGGTCACCCTGACTGGACGTGGACCAACGTTCCTCGTATGAATTGTCCGAACGATGACAAGGTACGTCACGATTTTTCGGTATCCCAGTAGAAAAACAAAAAACAAACCAAAGACCCCAAAGTGAGGCCGCAACGTGGAAGAATTTTAATACATATTAAAATAGTCTTAAAGTACTTTCAAGTACTACTTAAAGTACTTTTAAGTACTACTTAAAGTACTTTCAAGTACTGCTTAAAGTACTTTCAAGTACTGCTTAAAGTACTTTCAAGTACTGCTTAAAGTACTTTTAAGTACTGCTTAAAGTACTTTTAAGTACTGCTTAAAATACTTTTAAGTACTACTTAAAGTACTTTTAAGTACTACCTAAAGTACTTTTAAGTACTGCTTAAAGTACTTTTAAGTACTACTTAAAGTACGCTTTTTCATTTTTAGAGTCCTGTAATAAAATCCAGCGAGAGATTGTACAAGATTAAGAGCGACGGTAATGGCAGTACAATCGTTTACTTGAATGCAACGGGTGGCATTTACGTACAACCGTTCCAGAGCCTCGGAGAGTCGCACTTTGTATTCAGCCGGTAAAATTTAATGACAAACAAAGCGATCCACATTTTCTCTGCAATGTTTTCGTTGTATGTAAATTGCATAAAATATTGCAGGCAATCTATCGAGTTGATCTCCACCGAAGAGATTACGAGAATAATCGAGGAGGACAAATTTCACCATGTTGTTCTTCAACACGAACTACCAAGCAGTGATTTGACCCAAGGAAGAAATACCCACGACAAGCAAGCCATATTCTCGTCGGTGGGTCAAGTTCTCTTCAAGAACGTCGACCGTTATAAAAGTTAAACTTCGAAGTTTCGATACTTTCCACTACATCGTTTCTGGGAGGAAAAAAATCCAAGTCTGAGCAATTTGATACAAATTGTATGCAAAAAGCATGAATTTAGTCGCAGTTAATATTTCTTGTTCATACATTGACTGTGCTCTTTGACGATAATAAAATGCCTCGGTCCTTCGCGTTGATTTATAAATTATGTAGAATCCAATTTTTTGCTTTCGTTCGAAACGATGTAGCGAAATTCACGAAAACTTCGGAATTGAACATATGAACGTTAAGGGAGGAGACCACTGTATCGGGCCGGAAAAGGTTATTTTGTCCGATTTTTTGGGTCTACTAGATTCATTATTTGGTATTTGGAAGAACGATATGTTATTAAGCATACATTGAACTTATTTGGGTTACTCTTTAGATAAGTGAATTTTCCGAAAAATGAGCCTGACATTTTTTTTGCTATTTTCTCATTTACTGGGTTATAAATGATGATATTCAGTCGGGGGAAGCTGAAACTCATCCCCCCACAAAAAGTTATGGGTTTTTGTAGTTTGTTTGCGTACCCAAACAAACCCAAACACACCGACATTACACCAACTCCGATCTCGATCTTCTATTGTTGTCTATATATATATATATATATATATATATATATATATATATATATATATATATATATATATATATATATATATATATATATATATACATACATACTGATATATTATATATATATTTTACATATATGATTATATTATTATAAATTATATATTATATATCTTATAAATAATTATTTATCAAAAGTTCGGGTGTTTAGGTTTGTTGGTATGTTTTGTATTTTCACAAACTTCAAAACCCTTTGAAAGTTGGGTTTTGAAGTTTGTGAAAATACAAAATATACCAACAATACCAATAAACCCAAACACCCGAACTTTTGAAAAATTATTATTTATAAGATATATAATATATAATTTATAATAATATAATAATATAATGATAAAAATATATATATATTGGAGGTGGGGCGATTTATATAAGGGGGGGGGGGGGCGTCACGATTTCTCTTCGGCATCGTATTCATGAAGGCTTTTTTTTATAAATCCTCCCACCTCCAATCCTCTCCGACGTGAGGGTTTTAATACAGGAGTTGTTGAAAAATTCGAAATAATTTTGAACCTTTTTGTGCTCGTAACAGAAGTGTTGATAAAAAATGTCTCCTCCCCGCGACTGATTATCATCATTTTTAACCCAATAAATGAGAAAATAGCAAAAAAAATGTTTAGGCTCATTTTTCGGAAAAGTCACTTGTCTAAAGAATTACCCTTATTTGGTGTGAATCTTTATTAAAAAAGTTAACAATTAACAACGTGATTCAGATATAATAGAGCCTCTGTGTAAAACATGTGGTCCAACGCTCGGATCGATAACTTGACGATGGTTGGTCTGAAAAATAAAAGTAAAAGTTTTATAGTCTATATAAATGTGGTTCTCGATGTACGTAGCCGTGTTTTAAACAAAACAAAAATCACAAAATGACGGGTCTTAAAAAAGTGTAATTTTGGCGAAATTTTTACTTATATTTGGGGGTTAAAAAATACTAAATTTCAAACAAACACAAAACGGCTACGCACAACGATAGCTACTGCTATTACGAAAAAAATTGTTTTTTTTTTAAATTGAAAATAGGACTATAAATGGTGACTTTTAAACGACTCAACAATGACATTAAAATTAGTAACTAATTTTAAAAAATTAGATATTGTACACCTTCCTTCCATCTAGAGTTCCATCTAGAGCTAGAGTAATGATGTACAATAACTAATTTGAAAAATTAGTTATTGTACATCACAACTCTAGCTATGTCTAGAATCATAGCTAGAGTTATGATTCTGACGAGGTCGAGAAAAGTCGTTTTGCGAAAAACGCGATCGAAAGTGTTGTATGCATAACAGAGATGGGCATACTCCAATACTTTTAGTATTCGCGTAGGAAAACAATACCGAATACATGTCAGATGGATATTCATTTTTTTCGATGATGACTCCAACTCGATTCAGTATTCTTTCTGAGAATAAATAATGAATCCAGTTGGATTCAGTATTCGTTCCGAAAATGAATAATGAATCCAACTGAATTCAGTACTCATTTCAACATATGTAATGAATCCAATTCGATTCAGTATTCATTCCGTATTCGGATATCATCAAATTGAATAATCTGGAAAAATTGACAGAAAACATGTTTATTCTATTGAAACATTATCGTCCGGTTACATTATATTTACCCAAGGGAAATCGCGCTCTTAGTTTCTAGTAACTGAAGAAATGGGCGTAGAAATGGGACATTATATTTGTCCCATTTCCATCCTCCATTTTTCCAGATTATTCAATTTGATGATATCCGAATACGGAATGAATACTGAATCGAGTTGGATTCATTACTTATGTTGAAATGAATACTGAATTCAGTTGGATTCATTATTCATTTTGAAATGTATACTGAATCCAGTAGGATTCATTATTCATTTTGAAATGAATACTGAATCCAGTAGGATTCATTATTCATTTTGAAATGAATACTGAATCCAGTAGGATTCATTATTCATTTTGAAATGAATACTGAATCCAGTAGGATTCATTATTCATTTTGAAATGAATACTGAATCCAGTAGGATTCATTATTCATTATGAAATGAATACTGAATCCAGTAGGATTCATTATTCATTTTCGGAACGAATACTGAATTGAGTTGGATTCATTATTCCTTTTCGGAATGAATACTGAATCCAGTGGGATTCGTTATTCATTTTCGAAAGGAATTTTAAATGAGTTTCTTTATTATTCGTGAATAAAAAATTCGAATATGCCCAACCCTGATGCATAAATCGTTGCGTTACCTGCTCTCACTAAATCGTCTGTAACTTCGTCAATTTTCAATACTGTAACTTGACATTTTTTTCACATATTCTTGAATATGCATCCTTTGAGAAAATGCCCCCAAAAATCGTTGTTTATCACCCATCACAATGGTGGCCCCCTTAAAAAAATCAGCTCTAACTTTGATCGGTGTAAGGCCCGACCCTACTCACGATGTATTCACAACTCGCAGATTTTGTTTCCTCAATTAGCGCCTGTACCTCACGTTCGTAACGTATCGTCCTATTTATTTTTTCGCTTTCTGGTCCGCAGATTTCGAAATTACTGGACCGTCTGAGTCAGCGTCTCGAGAATCCCGGCCTCGATACCGACATAAACAATCTTCACAATACGACGATTTCCATTCTGCTGTATTATCTCGGCATGCTGGACCAAAACGACTTGAAAGTAGCGTACAACAAAATCGCCGGGACGAGTTACAAGGAAGAAACCGTCCGGTAATAGTTGCAACGCTCATAAAAAAAAAAAATTACAACATGGCTTAAGATGAGAGATTTAATCAAGCGTATTGTTTCTCTCGCAGGAATATGTTTCTGGAAACATTGCCGCAAGTGGGAACGAAGCATTCGGCGTTGTTCGTTCTCGATCTAATAATGAAACAAAAGGTCTCGGACATAACCGCGATGCAAATGTTGACTTATCTTCCGTTCAACATTCGCAAGCCGACCGTCGATTTGCTCACCAGTATGAAAGTACTGCTCGATCTGCCGAAAGACAAGATATCTCTGGAGGTGCGAAACACAGGGATACTCACGTTTGGCACGCTGATATACAAGACATGCTTGTCCTATTGCCCATACGAAACACTCGATGATTACGTGAGGCTCTATCTCGACAGATTCACAGGTAAATTATTGCCACGACGCGAACAGAAATTAGTATTAGGCAGTGCCAGGGCTGGGCATATTCGATTTTATTTTTAAATTCTATAATAATGAAGAAACTTATTCAAAATTCGTTCCGAAAACGAATAAAGAATCCCACTGGATTCAGTATTCATTCCGAAAATGAATAATGAATCCAACTCAATTCAGTATTCGTTCCGAAAATGAATAATGAATCCTACTAGATTCAGTATTCATTTCAAGATGAATAATGAATCCTACTGGATTCAGTATTCATTTCAAAATGAATAATGAATCCTACTGGATTCAGTATTCATTCCGAAAATAAATAATGAATCCTACTAGATTCAGTATTCATTTCAAAATGAATAATGAATCCTACTGGATTCAGTATTCATTCCGAAAATGAGTAATGAATCCTACTGGATTCAGTATTCATTTCAAAATGAATCATGAATCCTACTGGATTCAGTATTCATTTCAAAATGAATAATGAATCCTACTGGATTCAGTATTCATTTCAAAATGAATAATGAATCCTACTGGATTCAGTATTCATTTCAAAATGAATAATGAATCCTACTGGATTCAGCATTCATTTCAAAATGAACAATGAATCCTACTGGATTCAGTATTCATTTCAAAATGACTAATGAATCCCACTAGATTCAGTATTCATTTCAAAATGAATAATGAATCCTACTAGATTCAGTGGTCATTTCAAAATAAATAATGAATCCTACTGGATTCAGTATTCATTGCAAAATGAATAATGAATCCTACTGGATTCAGTGTTCATTTCAAAATGAATAATAAATCCTACTGGATTCAGTATTCATTTCAAAATGAATAATGAATCCTACTGGATTCGGTATTCATTTCAAAATGAATAATGAATCCAACTGAATTCAGTATTCATTTCAACATAAGGAATGAATCCAACTCGATTCAGTATTCATTCCGTATTCGGATATCATCAAATTGAATTACCCGGAAAAATGGACAATGGAAACGGGACAAATATAACGTCCCATTTCTACCCCCATTTCTTCAGTTACTAGACATTAAGAGCGCGATTTCCTTTGGATAAATATAATGTAATCGGACGATAATATTTCAATAGAATAAACACGTTTTCTGTCAATTTTTCCCGATTATTCAATTTGATGATATCCGAATACGGAATAAATACTGAATCGAATTGGATTCATTACGTATGTTGTTATGAATAATGAATTTAGTTGGATTCATTATTCATTTTGGAATGAATACTGAATCCAACGGGTTTCATTATTCATTTTAAAATGAATACTGAATCCAGTAGGATTCGTTATTCATTTTCGGAACGAATACTGAATCCAACTGGATTCATTATTTATTCTTAGAACGAATACTGAATCGAGGTAGATTCAGTATCGAAAAAAAATGAATATCCATCTTACATGTATTCGGTATTACTTTCCTACTCGAAAACTAAAAGTATTCGAGTATGCCCATCTCTGGGCAGTTCTAACGATCTTCAGATGATGATAACGCAATCGACAACTAAGTGAACATATATCCTGTGTCCATTAACGTAGCCAGGAGCCCCCCCCCCCCTCCTAGAAATCTCGGTGCACCCTAGAAAAAAATCGATCCAAAATAATTAAATTCAAACAATCGATCAACTTTATTTGTTTCACCCAAGGAAGCACGAAGAAATAATTTAATGGAACTTGAATTATTTTCTTCGTTGTAATTTCGTAACTTGTATAAGAAGTAGCTATTTAATGACGTAAATTAAATAGACATTCAATTTTCACAATTAAGATAACCGAGGGCAACAAAAATTAGATTCAATACATTAGATTTGCTGGCCGATACACAACCAAGAGACTACTGGAAGAACAACATTTACTACCAAGTAATAGACAATATCATTTTAAATCGAAAACGCCCATTCGAGGTTTTTTATCTGACGAACGGAGAGAATTTTATCAATCGTTATTTTAAAATCTCAATAATTGATACGATGTTTGATCTCAATAATTGATACAATAATTGATTGAAGCGATGGTCATGAAAAACATACTTTCATTTAAAAATGATGGAATAAATGCTAGAAATTTAAGGAAGTATATTAAAAAGGAGTACTGCCCTAACTTTCATACATTTTTCCAAGCAGCAATAGTATTCCCAGTGAGCTCCGGCGGGTGTGAGAGGAGTTTTTCACCCATGAGGCGGATGAAGATGTGGCTTAGAAGCACAATGCTTCAGGGACGACTCTCGTATGTCATTGCTAAAAATAGAGAATCACATTGTCAAAAAAAAATTTCAACAAAAAAAGTGTTGCTCCGATTCGCAGAAAAATGATAAATCTAGGAATTATTTAAGGCGGGATATACATTTAGACAGGAAAAAAGCAATATTGAGGGCGTTTTAAACTAAGAAATAATTATTCTACAATGATCAAACTTCAGGTACACTTGAATAGTATATTTAAGTATACGAAACAATGTTTAAAAATTAATTCATCATCAAAATGGCGGAGCTGTGGCAGAGTGTTACAGCCAGGTCGCCGCGGGAGTTGCGAATCGGCGTGCAATCTGACTTCCCGTAGACTTTGATTTGCAAATAAGTTCAAACATTTTTTCAATTAGAACGTGTATAGTTTCTATGTGACGGTAATTAAAATGAACAAAGTGCAAATTTGAGAAAATGGCACGCATTTACAAAAAAATTAACATTTCACGCAACATTTCTGTAAAATGTGGATTAAAAAAGTAGTTTTTTTTTCAAATTTTTTAAAAACAAGTTTCGTCAAGTAGAAGAAGAATCAATATTTCTACAAAGTTTTAACTCAATCGCCTTAATAGTTTTTGAGTAATTCTGCACGCCAATTTCGATAATGCAGTTTTGAGAAAAACGCGTTTGAATTTCACCCCCGCTCCGAATTCGAGCGGTGAGGCACAGCGTTGACGGGCTGTAACGTTTGAAGTTTTTCGAATTTCGCTTTGAAACTTTCGGAAAATATTCTACATATATAATTCTATCGTTAAAAAAAAGAAATCGATTTTTTGACCGTTGTAAGTGTACATCCCGCCCTAATTGAGTACCTACTGAAAGTAAAGTTTCGACTGGTAACTGGATTAAAGAATGATGAAAAATTAGTTAATCATTGTTTAAGGTACTGCAAGACTTTGATACTCGTGTTAACATGAACGTGTGGATAAAACTGCATATTTTGTGTGTTACGTGATTATCGACTATTACGTAAATTTTTGTTTAAAAAAAGATGATTGTGAACGAAACGATTTTTCTTCTAACTCTCTCCCCCCAGAAAAAAAATCTGGCTCTGTCAATGCCTGTGTCGGCGCAGGTTTCCCACACTTTCCCTATGCCCTCGTGCAAATGCGATACAGTAGTGCATTGGGAAACGAGTGGCTGTGGACAACACCCCGGGGAGGTCTCCAAGGTGCTGGAAATAACTAAGCGACAATAATGGGTTAAAAGTGAAGAGATGGGGTGGTAAAAGCCTGACGAAAAAAAAACGAGGAGACACAAAAATAGATAGCATCGATTAAAAGTAAAACTCATGTTCCTTGTGGCATAAACAAGATCGTTCGTTGAAAATTGCTGGATTTTCAGAGAGCTCGAATTACGACAAGAAGATGGTCTGGTTGGAGGGTCTCTCGAATATACAGCTGGGACGAGTGGTCGAATTTTTGGAGCCAATCGCCAGTGGCAACAGCGTCGAGTCGAGGCACTTGAGAGTTCTGGCTGCTTGGGCTTCTTTGCCTACTGCACCTCTGAGACCGGACGTGGTAATTTTCGCATACGCTCGAAAAACAAATCCTCTCGAATACCGTCAAAGAGACTCCTCAGAAATATCCTCAGAACGAGAAGCACAAAAGCAAAATACAAATTTCAGATCTACCCCGTATATTGGCCAATTTTTGTGAACCGTACCGAACATCTGGAGCTCCGAATAGCCGCCTTGACGCTCTTGATGGTCTCGAAACCCTCGGCAAATCGAATGATATCGTTGTACTGGTACATGCACGACGAGCCGGATCGCCATCTCTACAATTTCTTCTACACCACCCTGAAATCCATGGAACGAACCAATTTTCCATGCTACAAGCATATGTAAACACTCATCGAGACTTCCTACTCGAACAATGACTTTTCTTCAGTGTCTGACGAATGCTGAAAAATAATCGTTCATTGCAGAGGTGGTATAGCTGCTCAATTTACTCGGGTACTTCGCAAGCCCTCTCCCAACGAGAACATCGTCACAGGCAACTATTTGTTCGATTATCAAGACACGAAGCGACACTTTGGCGCCATGGTACAGAATCTCATAATAGCGAATCCTCGCACCAACATACCCGAGGTCGTCTACATCACGCTCAACAGTCACGGGAGTGGCACAAACCTGAATCACATATCCGTGAGGAATCCAATATTCAAATAATTCGACCATCTCGCCACGAATTTGATCTGGTGCTATTTCTTTTTTGTTTGCGAAAATACAAATATAGCTGTACGTGAAAGCAGAGGGATTGGTACACTCGTTGTCGTCCCATTTGGAGAGCCCGACGAGGGTGAAGGACATTCTGAAGGACTTCAAGATCGAAGAAAAGCCGAGCGGCGAAGTACACCTGGAGATCATAGCTCGCATTCAGCAGAAGGCAGTTCTTTGCTTGCACTTCAATCAGACGAGTATCGAAAAAGGCATCTCGTGTGAGTCGGCCTTTTCTTCACTGACAAGGAACATCCCTCAGGTGTCCGCCTCCGATTTTGTTGAAACTCATATATGTGATAGAGCATCGAAAACTTTGAGACACGTATTTTTTTTTATCGGCGGAAAATCGGATTTAAGGGGGGAAATCGCCCCTCAAAGAAAGGCGCGTCGAGGGGTGATTTTGCAGTTTCACCCAGAAGCAATCCACCGATCTGAACGAAACAAAAAAGAAAATTCTTCTAATGAAAAGCGATGAAAAATCCACTATGAAAATGTTAAGAAAAAATTCAATTAGGGGGTTAACCGCCCCTCAATTTGCCTTTTCTTCACCCCACACTTAAGAGGGTTGTATGCAAATTAATAAAACAGGTATCATTTTGAAGGGCAATTAAAATTCAAGTTGACGGGTTTTTGCGTTTTGGCGGCATAGCAAATTTAAGGGGATAAACCACCCCTAACATAAATTTATTTATCATGGTCATTTTTTCCGGGCTTAAAGTATATCCGCTGATTTTAAATATTTCTATAACCTACAATTTAATGTTTTATCATATTTCAAAATTATCTTAAGGGGTCTTAAGGCGTCTTAAGGGGTAACTACCCCTCTGACGAGAAACATCATCGAAGTATCCGCTTTCGATTTCGTTGAAACTCATATATGTGGTAAAGCATTGTAAACTATTAAACATGTTTTTTTTTGTATCGGCAGAAAAACGGTGTTAGGGGATGAAACCACCCCTCAAAGTTTCTCCCACAAGCAGTCCACCGATCTGAATGAAACAAAATCGAAAATTCCTCTAATATTAAGCGATGAAAAATCCACTACAAGAGTGTTGATTAGAAATATAATTAAGGGGTAAATCACCCCTCCATTTGCCGTTTTTACCCCACGCTTAAGAGGGTTGTTTGAAAATTAATAAAACAGGTATCATTTTGAAGGGGAATCAATATTCAAGTTGACGCGTTGTTGCGTTTCAGCGGGACAGCAAATTTAAGGGGGTAAACCACCCCTAACATAAATTTGTTCATTTCCATTCATTTAAAAAACCAGAAGATTTTGAAAATCCTGTGAAATTTTGTGAAATACCCGGCTGCAATAATTTGGCCATTATTAGATGTGGATGATGCAAAAAGTCGTTGTGTTTAAAGCATTTTTTGACGATTATCATTATTGCAGGAATTCCGAGCCATGATTCTTGATGGTTGATAGTTGATAGACTAGAAAAAAAAGTATATATCACAAGAAAATGATTTGACGGCATATGACTGCGATACTTTTCACAAGTACTATTAATTAAATCAGCTGATATGATTCCCAAATGAAATTATATTAAAATATATTAAAAACATGTTCGCTAACCTACTGTAAAACCCTAAGTTTCATTAATATGTTTAATTAAATAAACGGTAAAATAATAAAAATATACATTCCTCCACAAAACTACGTCGCTGGCTAAATTATCGAAGTGAACCTTATAACTTATTCTGGAAATTATTAGAATTAATGATATAGTAGAAGTGTATAATTATTCCTATGGAGATGCTTAATGGACGTGCATATTAAAATTGGAAGCGTTTCGACACGAAAATATGAGTCTTATGAGTAAAGGGTAGCCCCACGTCCCCACTCCCAAAGTACCGCTCATAAAGCTCAAAACGAATATGCGGCACACACACAAACATAAAATTGATATTACCGATTAAATGATAACAGTTTAAACGAAATTCGTAAAACCTTTCGCGAAACTTCAAACGAAAAGCAATTAGAGGTGGTAGTTTACCCTTAAAATGTAAAAATTTAAAAACGTAATAATTTAAAAACGCGGGAGAATATTTTGAAACCGCGGATACATGTTAAACACGGAAAACACGACGGTGATGAACAAATTTATGTTAGGGCTGGTTTACCCCCATAAATTTACTGTCCCGCTGAAATGCAAAAACGCGTCAACTTGAATATTGATTCCCCTTCAAAATGATACCTGTTTTATTTATTTTCATACAACCCTCTTAAGCGTGGGGTGAAAAACGTCAAATGGAGGGGTGGTTTACCCCTTAATTATATTTCTAATCAACACTAATCAACAAGTAGTGGATTTTTCATCGCTTAATATTAGAGGAATTTTCGATTTTGTTTCATTCAGATCGGTGGACTGCTTGTGGGAGAAACTTTGAGGAGTGGTTTCATCCCCTAACACCGTTTTTCTACCGATACAAAAAAAAAACATGTTTAATAGTTTGCAATGCTTTACCACATATCTGAGTTTCAACGAAATCGAAAGCGGATACTTCAATGATGTTTCTCGTCAGAGGGGTAGTGACCCCTTAAGATGCCTTAAGAACCCTTAAGATAATTTTAAAATATGATAAAACATTAAATTGTAGCTTATATAAACATTTAAAATCAGCAGATATACTTTAAACACAGAAAAAACGACCATGATAAATAAATTTATGTTAAGGGTGGTTTACCCCCTTAAATTTGCTATGCCGCCAAAACGCAAAAACCCGTCAACTTAAATTTTAATTGCCCTTCAAAATGATACCTGTTTTATTAATTTGCATACAACTCTCTTAAGTGTGGGGTGAAGAAAAGGCAAATTGAGGGGTGTTTTACCCCCTAGTTGAATTTTTTCTAAACATTTTCATAGTGGATTTTTCATCGCTTTTCATTAGAAGAATTTTCGTTTTTGTTTCGTTCAGATTGGTGGATTGCTTCTGGGTGAAACTGCAAAATCACCCCTCGACGCGCCTTTCTTTGAGGGGCGGTTTCCCCCCTTAAATCCGTTTTTCCGCCGATAAAAAAAAATACGTGTCTCAAAGTTTTCGATGCTCTATCACATATATGAGTTTCAACAAAATCGGAGGCGGACACCTGAGGGATATTCCTTGTGAGAAAAACAAATTATTGATCCAATATCATTGGTGTTAACGGTGGGGTAAAGTTAATTCGGCGAAAAAAAGGCATGTTTTTAAGATTTTTTTGGCGTAACGAATAGTGTTCGTTAATTGAAAAATTTACATATAATAAAGTAACATTTGAACAACATTCTCCTAAATTTGCATTGCAAAATATTCAAAATTGAGCGAGTGAAGATTAAACCCCGGAGGCGCCTCGAAAAAAAGTTGGTTTGCGGTGTGCACCATAACTCGCAACAAAATCATTTGAAACAAAAAAATCAAAATGCATTTGTTAAAGGAGATGTTTCTCGAGGTAATGACGGGAGGATTTTTTTTTTCGATTTTTCGATTTTTCGTTGCACTTGGGAGCCAAAAACCCGATTTTCGCTAAAAAAATCGGCTAATTTGTTGTTGAAAAATTAGTAATTATTTTAAAAAAACAAAAAAGCTCTCGACAATACCTGGTGAGTTATGTGAAGAAGTACTGTACAAAATTTAAAAGCGATTGGTCCAGTAGATTTTGAGTTATCGTGCACACGGACTTCAAATATGACAAGTCTCAGAAAAACGGTTTGAAAAACGCAGAAGAGAAGAGAACGGCATGGAGCAATAGACGCTCAAATACCCATAACTTCGTCAATTTTACTCCGATCGACTTGAAATTTTAACACAATATTCTTGATATATTATGCATTCATTTAAAAAATTTAAATACTTTACCCCGCCCTTAACGAATGAAATTTCGTTGATTAAATTGTAAAATTGTTGGTGTAAATAATCGGATTTATTAGTCCAAACAAAACGCTATTGACTTTAATAACATGATACATTTTTTTTTTTTTTTCATTCAAAAGATATATTGTTAGGCGAGAACAATATATTATTGAATCTATCTAAAAACCTATCGCGAACAAATTATATAGTTTTGAATGCATTTTCTGCAATGAACAAAAAAAGCGTTTCAATTCATAACATGAATATTGTTGATTCGAGTACACAAGAAAAATGGAATTTCGCTCGTTTGTTTCAGATAAAATTTCTATTGAGTAAATATGTTATTTTTTTTTTTACCATATCCGATATTGATTTCCAAGTACATTATTCGATAAAATATTAATATTTTATTTTGATTGAAAAATATTGAGCAAATGTCTGAATTGGTGAAAAAATTATGCGACAATAAAATTTGTTTCTTGCGCATTTGGTTGAAAACAATCAACCAAATCATGGCCGAGCGCCACCGAAATTATAGGTGTGAAAACCCGTAGTTCTCGGAGTAACCGCTAGAAGCCGCACGCGCGCTCGTTTCTCGTAAGCGTAGCGCGAACCGAAAATCTACTTAAACGCCGGAGAAACTCTAAAGAGTATCGCTTCTTGGCCTGTGGCTAAAATCAAAGTGTAGTATCTGTTCTTATCAATTGAATATCTGATATTTTCTCCATGGATATTCCATTGGATATCTGATATTCTCTCCACTATTATCGTGGATGATCATTCTAATGCTCACTTTTTATTCAAGATTTAAAACAAATTGAAAAACTTACGTCCCATGGCATATTCGTTTCGATGCAGTAAAGAAACAATGAATTTTATTGATTATATTTTTGTACGAAATGAAAAATGTTGTAGCAACCGCTTAATTATTCAATCTATACATCTACGAATTGTATATAGAATGATTTCAATAGAATATTATTTTATTTGAAGGATAATGTAGATATTCAGAGAACAGAAGAGCTTTTTCAAATAAAATAATATGTTATTTAAATCAATCACATTTTTCAATATTTTATAGGATTGTAACAATCTCATATATCGGTGGCACTCCGCAGCAGCATATTTATTTGAATCAACCAATATATTTTTTTGATTCAATTCGTTTTTTTCTCAGTGGTCTATCTAATAACGCAATCATTGATTCGTCCATTCGTTGTACTTTATTCATGCAAAGCTAACGACGATAACGCTGATGTTGTTCATGTAATTTGACCGATGGTAAACGTTCGCAGATCTCACGTCCCTTCCGGTGAGCACCTACCACGTTTATCAGAACATGGAATTTCACGTTAATCAGCAACGTATCAATATACCCCTGATAATGGAATCCGTACAAGCAACGGACCTCGGTACTAATGTCAGACTGGCTGTAACCGCCACGTCCCTTTTCTCGATGAGAGGAAACTTCACTCATCAGTCGAGCGGTCGGAATAATCATGTCATTATACGGTACGTACTTCGTGATAATTGAGCGACAAAAAAATCGTATGCAAACAGGAAAATAGATTATTGTACGAGGTCTGGAAATTGTGTAAGGGAAGTTGCTGTATCTTGATGCATTTTGCGTTCAATGATACTCGACGCTGCTTACGAAAAGTAGCACGTTTCAGAATTCCTACGAAAACAAGCACGTTCGATATCACGGCGAAAACTAGCATGTTTTGGCTTGCGACACGAAAACTAGTAAGTTTCGGTTTTCGCCGCGAAAACTGGCACCTTCCGATATTTAACGCGAAAACTATCACGTTTTGGCTGTCACCACGAAAGGAAGCAGATTTCGATATTCACCGCGAAAATTAACATGTTTCAGTAACACTGGAATTGTTTCCGACTTTTCTTCCATGCTTTTTTGTGCCTTGCCTCTATTTTTTTACTCCAATTCCTTTGACCGCAATCGGAAATTTACGATTTTTTAGACCTCTCAAAAAAAATTTAATTGGACTTCAATTAAAATTGCAAGTATTCGGGAAATATTTATTCAACCTTATGTCGATACGATCCGCGTTAAATATGAGTTTGACCAAGAAGGACGAGAGATGAAAATCTTTTAAAAAAACAAAAACGTCGATGATGTTCGAATGATCCAATTAAAACAGACGTCAGATAAAAAACTGTCTCTTGCAGTAAGAAAAAAAAGATTTACAGGCCATGCTTGACAGAGGTTTAATTCCAATCGAACATCAGCAAGATTTTTCAAACATATTTGACGATAACCATTTGTAAGATTACAGTAAATTTGTTGAATGATATTTTCAATAACGTTATTTTTGTAATAGAAAATCACAATAAATATTTCATTATATTTACGATTTCGGTATTATTTTTTTTATAAAAATTACTACTATCGATTTTAATTGAAAATTATTATCAAAATGTTAATAAATGCAACGAGTATAAAATTAACATGTCATTACGCAAAAAATTTCCATATTAAAAAAAAATACTAATGTTTTATTTTTCAAGATTTTTACCTGAGCACGAAAGACTTTAAATTCTCACCAAAACTCTTTTTGGATAGATTGCACGAGCGATGAGATCCTTAAAGTTTTAAACTTACTCCTTTTACACTAGTTTTTACAGTGAACATCAAACATGCTAGTTTTCGCGACGAAAGCCGAAACATGATGGTTTTCGCGGTGACTATGGAAACGTGCTAGTTTCCATGGCGAAAGCATAATCGTGCTATTTTTCCTAAGAATTTTGAATCGTGCTACTTTTCGCAAGCAGCGTCGATATATAAAACTGAAAATATGATACATATTACATATTACTTTTATAATATGATACTGATGAAATAAATTGTATCGCGAAGGGCAACTAATTGGGCTCATAATATAAATTACAAAAAATTATAGACAGATATTTTAACAGTTTTTACGCAATCGAAAAAAAGTGGAATGTTGATCAAGATACAACACTGCTGATGTACCTTGATCCGCATATGTTGTACCTTGATCACAGTGAGAATTCAGTGAAATAAAAGGCAATTTTTCGACAAATTTCAATATTATTCACGTTTCATTTAAAGGTTATGATATTTATGGTATCTTTATTCAATTTATGTAATAACAGATATCTGTATTTTAACAAAAAAATATTCAGCAAATATACGTTTCTTTCAAATTCTTTAGTTTCTAAGTTCAAAATATAGAAAACTATTACGTTTTTTCTTAAAATCTAAATTAGGAAATTTATAATCAAATTATGCTTTTTTTTTCTTCTCTCAAACTAATTATTGTTCTCAGAGGTTTCTTACTCAATAGGTAAACCCCCAATATTTGTGCATTCCAGGAACGGAATAGAATTTCGCCCTAGAATTTGTTTTTTAAGCTTTTTTATTTTCTCTCCAATATCTGACCAAGGATATTCAAATATTTTTTTTCTGGCCAGTTAGAACAAATTAAATGATACCATAATGTTTAAAGGCACAAAAAATACCAATATACGTTAAGGTTTCTCTCGTTTCGTGCAAACACGAAAGCCCAAATCATGAAATCCAAAATATCTGTAACATGCCGATCAGAAAATCATCTCTAAAGATATGTGCTGTGCCTTGACCGCGATCAAGGTACAACGGGTTTGCCAGGATCAAGGTACGACACCCCCACATGTTGATGTTTACTCACACATTAAAATATTGAGGCTGTGTTTAGCTAAAATCAGCCTAATACGCCTTGAACGCTAATAAAGTACCTTCTTAAAACAGCAAGTGATGAATAATTATGTAGCTAATAAGGCAAGTTATGAAGGAAGCAAAAAAATCTTATTTTTCGGCACCAGACATTTCAATATCGTCTCACGTCTAAACGCCGAGGAGTGACTGTCTGCAAGTGACTTTATGTTGATTTGCCTTCTCAAAACTCCACCGCACCTTAAGCAAACATCCGTAAAAAGGGTGGGAACATTAAAAAATTAAAAAATAGATAAAAATTAAAAAATTAAAAAATAAATAAAAATTTAAAAATTTAAAAATCGAGTGGCTCAAGGTACGTAGATATCAAGGTACAGCAGCTTTTCCTACTGACAAGTTTCGGGTTAGAGTCAAAGCGATTCGATCGGAAAAACCAAAAAAGGGCATGCTTTTGGCAAAGTTGTCGTTACTCGAAAATCTCAATCTTTAAGGGGTTACATCTACCTAGAGGCCCGAAAAATGGGCAAATGGGCAAAAAAATCATTTTTCCAACAAAAAAAATTTGGTTTATTCAAAGCATTCCATCGCGCCATCCATGAACTGCTCAGTCGACTGAAAAATAAGAAAATCCACTCTGGTTGCCTCTCACATTGTTTTGTAGTTCAGAACTCTTGCGGGGGCAACCACAACTCCAAAAAAATTATTTTTCCGAGTAAAAAATTTGCTTTACTCAAAGCATTCTATCGCTCCATAAATCTACTGCTCAATCGGAGGAAAAAAGTCAGTTCTGGTTGCTTCTCATATAGTTCTGAAGTTCTATGTACGTTTTCTCTATAGCTCTGTTGTTAGCAACGATTTCATTTTCGTTAGAGGGGCCAACTTAGCAAAATGTATTCCAGTGTACCGTTGTGAATATTTGTCTGAGGAGGAAAAGTTGTAGAGATATTCAACAGAACACTTGCGGGGGCAGCCAGAACTCCACAAAAAAAAATCATTTTTCCGAAAAAAAAATTTGGTTTCACTCGAAGTATTCCATCGCGTCATCAATCTACTGCTCAGTCGATGGAAAAAATCAGTTCTGGTTGCCTTTCACATAGTTCTGGAAATCTATGTACTTTTGCTTGATAGTTCGGTTGTTAGTAACGATTTATTTTCGTTCTGGGCGGTGGGGGGGACATAATAAAATTTTGTCGAGTTTATTGTTGTAAATATTTGTCTGATGAGAAAAAGTTGTAAAGACATTTTACAAAACTCTTGCGGGGGCAATCGAAACTCTGAAAAAAAATTCATTTTTCTAACCAAAAAATTTTGGTTTATTCAAAGTATTCCATCGCGCCATCCATGAGCTGCTCAGTCGAATGAAAAATAAGAAAATCCGCTCTGGTTGCCTCTCACATTGTTCTGTTGTTCAGAACTCTTGCGGGGGCAACCAGAACTCCAAAGAAAAAAATTTTCCGACTAATAAATTATGTATACTCAAAGCATTCTATCGCCCCATCAATCTACTGCTCAATCGGAGGAAAAAAGTCAGTTCTGGTTGCCTCTCACATAGTTCTGAAGTTCTATGTACGTTTTCTCTATAGTTCTGTTGTTAGTAACGATTTCATTTTCGTTAGGGGGGCCAACTTAACAAAATGTATTCCAATGTACCGTTGTAAATATTTGTCTGATGAGGAAAAGTTGTAGAGATTTTCAACAGAACACTTGCGGGGGCAGCCAGAAGTCCAGAAAAAAAAATCATTTTTTTCAAACTCCTCTTTTTTACGGAAACGGTTGCTGAAAATGAAACGCATTTTTTTAATCACTAAGATAAATGTTGCCCGTTAAATATTTTCGTACGAGCGTGATGATCGCTCGGACATACGGCAATAATAATAACTTTTTTATTTGTGTATTCCAATCAAAATAAATCGGTGGAAGCTCTACGATCGTACGATCGTAGAAGTAGACCTACGATCTGAATTTCTCACTCTATCCGCGCAGCACCGTGATTCACGGACGTGAAGATATCGAGGCGTACAATCCGCTCATCGACGTATGGCACGGTGCCGAACGAGCCCAATCGATTCACGGCTACTTGCCGATAAACGTGACAATCGGCATCGAGAACAGGCTCTTCCTTTTGTACAATACGCCGGCTGGTAGGTTCGATCATGAAGAACAAAAATGAACTGAAAATTGCACGAAATGTTTATTTTTTGCATGCGAATAATCGTAATCGTCTTTGGCGTATTCGACAGAATATCTAAGAACGGGTGTAACGGCCAATGTGCGCACCGCCACGTCGGTACGAGGCCAGGGGGCGCAACAAAAATTCCACCGTGTCTGCCCCAACTGCACGACTCTCCACACCGTCAGACAATCCGACGAGCCGTTGAAGGTCATTTGTGTTTTTTTTTTACGAGCTGGCAGCCGTTAGAGCATGTAGAAAAAGAGTCGTATCGATAGCTGAGTTTTGAACACAGGAAATTTCGCTGTTCGAGGCAGTGGTGCCCGAATTGGGTGGCCAATTGCACGTTAAAGTGTTCGACTGCGAGGCGTCCGTTGATCAGGAAAATTATTTGGGCGACGTGCTGTCTTCCCACAGGAGCAATTATCAGTGAGTATTTAAAATGCCGGTGTACAAAATGGCCGACTACTAAATTTTCTTTTGTTATCTTTTTTTAGGCGCTCCGCGGCGTGACATTTAGCATCCACAATTTTTTACCTAGAACGAAAAACAAAAATTCTCGTCAATCTACATTAGAATACCGAGAGAAGTACGTACGGAATAAAAAAAATATTGTTTTATTCAAAAGTTGTAGGTGTTTGAATTTAAGAAATGAATTTTCAGTGAAAAATTTCGTTATAACTGCTCATAAAATGAAAAGTTTTCGATTAATCATAAATTCCTTACGTACTTCTCTGCGAAATGCAATTAGGAACATAACTTTTAAATTTGCAGCAAATGGAGTGAAATTTGTTGAAGTTATTTGTCAGGGCAATTGGAAAAAAGCTGTTTCGAGAAGTTTCGAGTAGTCGGCCATTTTGAACATCGAAAAAAAATTCTAACAGTTTGATATTCATAGTAAATAGACGTGTAATTAATTTTATGAGTGAATCACTTCTTCATACGAACAAAAATTGTTGAATTCGCACATGATTTTATACCCGTTACTGTGGCCTAAGGCCTTAAGGGACGAATAAAAAATGGTGACTCCAACGTGATTCCTGTGAATGTAGCTGAACCGATTCTAATGCTTCAGTCTTATCAATCGAGACCAGTTTACATTCGTTTGTTCGATGGACTCGGCAAAACTCTTGTCAATTCAAAATCGTCCACTGGTGACGTATTTTCCATTCAGAACGCGGTCAGAGCGAAACGTTTTGCCTGGTTGCGGTTTTAGACAAAAATCTCTGTTTTAATAAACAGCCATTGAAAGGTCAACTGCGTTTCAAGGCCATATGCCACACCGACCGAGCGGCCACGAGTGCGAGAGAGATAGCTGATTTACAGATTCCCAGTGTTGTCCTAAACGGTTGATTTTTTGGAAAAAAGAAAACATCTTACACTCTGTTGAACGACGGACAACGTGTTTTCCTTTGTTGGCCCGAAATGTGGTCCGTTTGAGAGAGAACTTGGCAGTAGGATTTTTACCGACTGGACGTGTGAGCCATGTTCTGAAGGCTATACATATATATATACTGTACTAGAAGGATATACATTAACACAGGAAAAAAAGCAATATTGAGGGATTTTTTAAACTAAGAGATAATTATTCTACAATTATCAAACTTTAGGTATACTTTAATAGGATATTTAAGTATACGAAACAATTTTTTTAAATTATTTCATCATCAAAATGGCGGAGCTGTGGCAGAGGGTTACAGCAAGGTTGCCGTGCAGTCTAGCTTCCCGTAGACTTTGATTTGCAAAAAAGTTCAAACATTTAATTTTTGACAAAATGTCGGCTCCGGAAAGAAACAATTTCGATTTTCGACCAAATTTATTTCGTTAAATCGTTGAACAAAAATAGAAATAATTATCGGAAATCTTATTCCTTCGATCAATACCTGAAGAATATATCTGACAAGGTCGTGTTAAAATTTCAGACCGATCGGTTGAGCCGTTTTTGAGAAATCGTGCTCACCGTCTTTGAAAACACCGTTTTGAGAAAAACGCGTTTGAAGTTTTACAAATATTTGTATATTTCCGAGAATATTCGCTGGATCGATTTGAAATTTTCAGGGAATATACTCACATATTTGTACATTCCGAAAATGTAATTAAAAAAATCGATTTTTTGAAATTTCTAACTACGTATAACCCGATAAAGTATAACTAGCAGTTCTATCGTTGTAATAATAAGTTTACCTTCAATCTGCGATTCCTGCACCATGTGTTGGAGACTCCTCTTCAATTTCGAGTTGCCTCAAGCGTCGAACTCGAAGCTCGTCATTTTTACAGTAGCCTAACCCCTTAAAAACATCAGTATCCTTTAACATTGACCGCTGAAACATTGGCCCCTTCTTGAAAAGCACGCGATAAGGGTGCAAAAACCACGAGACAATGTCCACGTGAATGGTTTGATTGAAAAATTGATTATTCTTGCAACAGAACTTGGCCAGCCGCACGTCTGCCCCTGTTGATAGTTCACTTCCTCGACTTCTTTACTTACGTACCGCCCAAGGGCAGCTGCGGACTGTCCATATACGTCGAGCCTATGAGCCTCATCCCTTCCGAGGTTTGTCAATGTTCAAAATCACGTTGTTCACAATGTTCACGTTCTTCGTGTTTTCCATGCACTTAATTTTTTGTTCCTCGTTGCGCTCTTGCAAAATTCAAGGTGAAATTGGAATACGTAAGGACCGGCTCGTACCACTCGTTGGCGTTGATTCGTCGAGAATTCGGCACCCTGAAAGTGCTCCAGCAGTTGGACTTGGCGGCAGTTTACGAGTCGACCAGCTGGTTGTCGAATACGTTGAAGATGAAAGCCAGTAAAACAGTTCCGGGCGAAAAAGTAATGAAGGTAAAAATCATCAGCTGGCGTTGATTATAATTTAGTTTTTCTTTTTTTTTATAGCATTTTTTCGTTCTGCTCATATATGTATGGGAAAGTATGTTTTGAAACTATTATATCTATGTAATGCTGGCATCAATGAATCTGGCTGCTTTGGAAACTCAGTCCTTAAAATAACCTGTATATTAACGGCGGGGTAAAGTTAATTCGGCGAAAAAAGGCATGTTTTTAAGATTTTTTTTGGCGTAACGAATAGCGTTCGTTTATTGAAAAATTTACATATAATAAAGTAACATTTGAACAACATTCTCCTAAATTTGCATTGCAAAATATTCAAAATTGAGCGAGTGAAAATTAAACCCCGGAGGCGCCTCGAAAAAAGTTGGTTTGCGGTGTGCACCATAACTCGCAACAGAATCATTTGAAACAAAAAAATCAAAATGCATTTGTTAAAGGAGATGTTTCTCGAGTTAATGACGGGAGGATTTTTTTTCTTTCGATTTTTCGATTTTTCGTAGCACTTGGGAGCCAAAAACCCGATTTTCGCTAAAAAAATCGGCTAATTTGTTGTTGAAAAATTAGTAATTATTAAAAAAACAAAAAAGCTCTCGACAATACCTGGTGAATTATGTGAAGAAGTAATGTGCAAAATTTCAAAGCGATTGGTCCAGTAGATTTTGAGTTATCGTGCACACGGACTTCAAATATGACAAGTCTCAGAAAAACGGTTTGAAAAACGCAGAAGAGAAGAGAACGGCATGGAGCAATAGACGCTCAAATACTCATAACTTCGTCAATTTTACTCCGATCGACTTGAAATTTTAATACAATATTCTTGATATATTATGCATTCATTTAAAAAATTTAAAAAAAATTAAATACTTTACCCCGCCCTTAATGTTTACACTTATCTAGGGGTGATTTAAAAAATATTATTTAGGTTTACATAATATTGAGTATAGGGACAATAGTAAACAATGTAAACGTCCCGGAAAGTCGAATGTCGCCAAAATCACTGATATTTATGTATATGCTGAGTCGGTTTGTTTTTGTTGGCCAGACGAAAAAATAATGAAGATGAAAAATCAGTCGTGCACTGATATTATTTTATTATGGGAAGGGTGGGTGAAAAAAAAACACTTTTTTGCGAATTTTTTTCATCTATATGGACAGAGTAAGTTTATTGAAACCTTTTGTACATTGTTAAGTGTCATTTCAAGAACAGTCCGTGAAATTTGTACGCGAAAATATCCACAAACAAGCCGGTGACAAAGCTTTTCCAAGAACGCCTTTGGAAAAACACGATTTGCGGTGTTCACTGTATCTCAACTAGAAATTATCTGAAATCAAGTACCATTAAAATTTAGCCAAAGTATCATCAAATCCTCCCCCCAACGGTCTTTGATAATTTTTTTTTTTCATTCATAAATTTTTGGTGGTCATGTAAAGTGAAAAGTGCTATTTTTCACGAAAAATTCCGCCATTTTGGGGGTGGAAAACCCCCTCAGTGCAAAAAAATCTCAAACTGACCGTTGGGGGGAGGTATTTTATATGTAGAAATTGTGTACAAAATTTGAAATAAATCGGTCATGTAGTTTTCAAACGGCAGTGAACACGGTCTTTGAAAAAGTGGTTTCGAGAAAAACGCATTTGAAGTTTAGAGAAGTCGGAGCTACAGTGTTAATTTTGGGATTATATTCTTGAAATGTTTAACTATAAGAAAAGACAAAAGAAAATCGATTTTTCAAAAGTGCAAACCCCTTTCCTCCCATTAAGGGGCTATACCAGTGTGAACGCTGAAAATTTGGATGATTTTCGGGAATTTTTTGGAAGACAAGTACTCAATTAAATGTTTCGGAAAATTAAGGATATATTTAGCTATATTTGACCTATATTACATAAATTTTTCATAGAAAATATTGAGAACCAAGTGACTGATGCGCTACCTTCGGAGGCGCTAAAAAAAGGTTCTCCACTGCTGACATGATTCCGGCCGATTGAGTAGCTGAAACCGAAAAAGAAAAAAATGTCGTTAAACTGGAAGGTATTTCCTGTACAATGACGTAGGATTTTCGAAAAATATCAAAATCTAACAAAATGGCGTAGTTATGAAAAAAGTCTGTTTTCTTGCCTATAAAATCGTCGTTTTTTTCAATGCCAAATCGTCAATTTTCATCCAATCAAAAATATCCTACGTCATTGTAGAGTAAATATATTCAAGAGTACTCAGTTCAAATTTCAAGTCAATCGGATAATTGCTCTTTGAGTTACAATGTCAGCAAATTTGAAAAATCTCATTTCGAGAAGATCGCGTTTAAAGATTTAACTATCGATTTTTGCAAGATAAAATAATATTGATATAAATGATAATGATATTCCTGAAAGTATAAAGTGTCGAGAAAGACAACAAAAAAAATCTGTTTTTTTTAAGTTTTTTAAAACCCCTTAACGGGTTCCATCTAGTTGGCGGTAGGAAAAAATAGGTGTTTTCGTGAATTTTTTTTAGGAAATGGGTGCAGGTTTTTAACTTTTTTTTCATAGTAAAGGGTATCATTTCAAGTATCTTTGACAATGCTGTTTTTGGGAAATATTTATAAACGATGGAGATACAGTAAATTGCACAGACAAAAATTGCACTGTGCAAAAAAGGTCCTTCGCGGTGACCATTCCTGCTCAGGAATAAATCATCTCAAATAAAGAAACCAAATGAATTTATTTTTTGTACCGTATTATCTAGTCTTTAATCGAAGGATTCAATAAAATAACGATTTTTGAAAAAATGGTCGTCGGTCGAAAGTGATCGTCGAAATTCCGGTGAAAAAAAAACACTCTATTTTCCATGATATAAAAAAAGTATGCATTGAAAAAAAAATCTTTCGATTAAGGACTGCCTTTTGATATATAAAAAATGTTTGTGAAATTTGAAGCAGATCGGTTTAGTTTTTTTTGCGATATTTTGGTCACCGATTCTGAAAAATTCATTCCGAGAAAAACGCGTTTAAAGTTTTTACCTGTAACGGTAAAGCGGTAAGCGGACCTACATGTAAACCCTCATGACTCCCCCAATTATCAACGGACCGACTTGAAATTTTGAGAGAATATTTTTTAAAGGTTATATTATAAGAAAACGTCAAAAACGAAAAATCGATTTTTTTCAAATTCCAACTAGGTGTAACCCCTTAAGGGGTGAGGCTACTATGACGACCCGACAGTCAAGATTATTAGAAAAAAAAACTTTTTGACGGAATAAGTAAGATGATTGAAAAATCATTTGGATATTTATTTGTATGTACAGTAACAAAGTTGTGTACGAAATTTCATGTAAAAATGTTAATCTTTGAAGAAGTTATAAACATTGTTGTGAACAGTTATAAACGTCTTTGAACCTTTGAGGGGCTCAAAGGTATACTCGATTTTGGACTCACGGTTGATCTAAAACAAAAAAAAACGAGCTTTTCTTAAAATAAATAATATTGGCTGAGACTTGACCGAGCGACTTGACTTGTTATCGTGTTTTAGTGATAAAAAAAAGGTTTGAATGTTTTTTTTTCTTTTTTTCGAGGAAAAGTGACATTATTGTTAATAACTAATGAAAAAAAAGTTCCAAAGGAAAACGTCTGACAAGACTAAACTACTATTACACTGAATAAATGTACAAAATTTCAAGTCAATCCGTTCGTTAGACGTCGAGAAATCGTGTGCACTGTTTAAAAAAACTTGCTTTCGATAAAAACGCGTTTAAAGTATTATACTATCAGTTCTATCGTTGTAATAAAAAGTTTACCTAAAATATGCGATTCCTGCATCATATTTTGGACCTTCCTGTTCAATTTGAGTTGCCTCAAGCGACTATCGATTTTTCGAACTGTTCGATCTGTGAAAAATCTGAAAAAATCAAAGCAGCGTAGATATGAGGAGAACAAAAGACAAGAGGCTGTCAGCCCCTTAAATTTTGTTCTCCTCATATCGACGCTGCTCACGAAAAGTAACACGATTCAAAGTTCTTACGAAAATTAGCATGATTATGCTTTCGCCGCGGAAACTAGCACGTTTCCATATTCACCTCGGAAACCAGCATGTTTTGGCTTTCGCCGCGAAAACTAGCATGTTTCCATATTCACCGCGACAACCAGCATGTTTCGGCTTTCGCCGCAAAATTAGCATGCTTCGGCTGTCACTGCGAAAACTAGCTTGTTTGAGTTTCACTGTAAAAAGTAGTGTGAAAGGAGTAAGTTTAAAACCTTAAGGATCTTATCGCTCGTACAATCTAACCAAAAAGAGTTTTCGTGAGAATTTAAAGTCCTTCGTGTTCAGGTAAAAATGTGGAAAAATAAACTATTAGTTTTTTTGAAAAATATGACAATTTTTTGCGTTGGATGGAATTTTATGCTCGTTGCTTTTATTAACATTTTGATAATAATCATCAATTAAAATCGATAGTAGTAATTATTATAAAACAATAATATCGAAATAGTAAATATAATGAAATATTTATTGTGATATTCTATTTAAAAAATAACGTTATTGAAAATATCATTCAACAAATTTACTGTAATTTGTAATCTTACAAATGGTTATCGTACCATTGTATCGTACCATTGTAAGATTATCGTTATCGTACCATTGTAAGATTACAAATCTTATTATTTACAAATCTTATTATTTACAAATCTAAGATTACAAATCTTATTATATTACAAATCTTATTATCGTACCATTGTAAGATTACAAATGGTACATACTGTACCATTTGTAATCTTACAAATGGTTATCGTCAAATATGTTTGAAAAATCTTGCTGATGTTCGATTAGAATTAACCCTCTGTCAAGTATGGCCTGCAAATCTTTTTCTTTTCTTGGTGCAAGAGGCAATTTTTTATCTAACGTCTGTTTTAATTGGAACTTTCGAACATCATTCATGTTTTTGTTTTTTAATAAGATTTTCATCTCTCGTCCTTCTTGGTCAAAATCATATTTAACGTGGATTGTATCGACGTAAGGTTGAATCTCTAGGGGTAATATAGCAGTTTCACACACAAGGAGTCCACCGGTTTTAATGAAACAAAAACGAAAATTCTTCAAATCCGAAGCAATGAAAAATCCACTATAGTGACATTCCGAAAAAAAATGAAGGGGTGAACCACCCCTATATTAAAGGGTGGTTTCACCCCTTAAAACCGTTTTGCCGCCGACAAAAAAAAATACGTATCGCTTACTTTTCGGTGCTTTATACCATATCCAAATTTCAACAAAATCGAAGGGTGTCACCTGAGGGATGTTCCTTGTAAGTATAGATCTTTACGTAGTTCAAACATTGCGCTAAAAATGTGGAACGTTTATCGCAGGTTTGTATAGAGGCCGAGACAATGACACCGTGGGCTTGGGATTTCTTGAGTACAGAGCCGAGTGAACCTGCGTCCGTGAAATTGAACATAATTTGGGGCCCCGGTGATTCGGCAAAGGGAAAGTGCAGCGGTTCGTCGATACTCGTGAACTTCGTTGGCGAAGTGACGCCAAAACAGTTGGAAGAAAGCAAACGCAACGTCTGGCCCTACAATGATTGTCGGCAACAATCGGCCGGAAAGAAATCCGTGCCATACACGGAAGCCTGCTATGAAGCCTCGAGGGAATTGTCGACATTACGAAAATATCAAACGTTCATTCAAACGACCAACGTGAGTTGAACAATACGTTTTTTTTCCCAAGGATTTAGAATTTCCGAAAATGCATGCGAATTTTGTAATTTTCTTTCCCTTTAATTGTGTACCTTTTTTTCCAGCTGCCGGACGGTCTGCGAAATGTTATATGGCGATTGCGAGCGTTTTACAATTTTTTGGGCGGTAACGACAGTCGCACCGCGGACTCCAATCAATTCGTCATAGGCGCAACTTTTCCGAAGGACTCAAAAGTCGCGGAAGTTCACGTGAACAAAGACACATTGTCTCTCGGTTACGAACCGAGAATAATCGATATCTTGCTCGTACGGACGAGGCTGCACAAATTTCTGGATAACTTCCTTTTTCGCTCGATGTTCAGTTAGTACTCGGTCGATTCAGTCTACTCGAATATACAGGGTGTCCCAAAACTCAACGATAATCTGAGACCGGATGAAAGGCCAAGTTATACCAGTTCTGGGAAAAATACAAAAAAAAATCCATATCACTCAGTTCAGCGATAATAGACATTTAAAAAAGAAGTTGAAATTCGACACCCTTGGTCGCATTTTCAAGTCCTGTGATCACCAATGTCACAATTTCGCTGTGATTTTTTTAATTTTGTGATCTTCATTAACGATGCTATTAATCGCAACTACAAATTAATGCAAAAAACATTGTTAATTTAATAAAATAAGTTAAGTTTCAGTGAGTCATGGTTCACAAAAATATTGTTACTTAACTTTGACACTTCATTTTGAAAAAAAATGTACTACACTACCCTTGGCAAGTTGTTCCAAAAGATGGCGCATTTAATCAAGATTTCAAAATGGTGCAACACTTGCCACTTTTCTTGCCATTAAAAATTTTATTTCTTATTTTTTTCAAATTGAGCTCATTTCGAACAACTCAACATTAGGAATTTTTGTTACTAAAATTTGTTACTTTTTGTTTCTGGTCTGAAATAAAATTATTATTTTTAGTAAAGAGGTTATTAACTGACTCAATTACCTCTTTACTAAGAATAATAGTTATTTCAAAAGATGGCGCATTTAATCAAGATTTCAAAATGGTGCAACACTTGCCACTTTTCTTGCCATTAAAAATTTTATGTCTTATTTTTTTCACATTGAGCTCATTTTGAACAACTCAACATTAGGATTTTTTGTTACTAAAATTTGTTATTTTTTGTTTCTGGTCTGAAATAAAATTATTATTTTTAGTAAAGAGGTAATTGAGTCAGTTAATAACCAATTTTTATTGTAAAAAACATATGTTTTTAAGAAACAAAAAATAACAAATTTTAGTAACAAAAAATCCTAATGTTGAGTTGTTCAAAATGAGCTCAATTTGAAAAAAATAAGACATAAAATTTTTAGTGGCAAGAAAAGTGGCAAGTGTTGCACCATTTTGAAATCTTGATTAAATGCGCCAACTTTTGAAACAACTTGCCAAGGGTAGTGTAGTACATTTTTTTTTCAAAATGAAGTGTCAAAGTTAACTAACAATATTTTTGTGAACCATGACTCACTAAAACTTAACTTATTTTATTAAATTAACAATGTTTTTTGCATTAATTTGTAGTTGCGATTAATAGCATCGTTAATGATGATCACGAAATTAAAAAAATCACAGCGAAATTGTGACATTGGTAATCACAGGACTTGAAAATGCGACCAAGGGTGTCGAATTTCAACTTTTTTTTTAAATGTCTATTATCGCTGAACTGAGTGATATGGATTTTTTTTATTATTTTTCCCAGAACTGGTATAACTTGGCCTTTCATCCGGTCTCAGATTATCGTTGAGTTTTGGGACACGCTGTATAGAGCGGGGTTATTATCACGTCATCACTTGACGTGTTAATAATTAATAATATTACAGTAACTCACATGATCACATATAATACAGTCAGGCGAGGTGCCATATCTGATCGGATATCGGCTCATATCTTCATATATCGTTTCATATATTCAGATGTTTTCATGTGTGAACAACTGAACTGCATATACGACAAGGTATGAGTGCATAAGACTTCGTATATTTTCCAGGTTTGGTATCGTATCTGATGGAATAAGATTTTATATGAACGTGCCTGCTCATATATCACATCATATATGTTCAGATATGGTTTCACGCTGCCAACTCGCCTTGGTACCTGACCAGATAAAAACATATATGAGATCTATATAGCGGAGTCTACCGTATTTGATCGGATATGATCTTATACGAACAGATACGTTCACATATCACATCATGTATGTTCAGATACGAATTTACGGTACCAACTCGCGTTAATACTTAGCCAGATATAAACAGATATGAGTTCATATATGGTTAGGCCAGATACTGTATGTGATCAGATATGATATTCTATATGCATATGTGATGTGGAATATGACCAGACCTAATCATATATGATACTGTAAAAGTCAGATATAAATATATCTGATACATGTATGACAATATCAGAAACATATATGGCAATATCTGAAACATATATGACAATATCTAAAACATATATGAACATATCCACTCACACATGAACTTTTTTTCCCGGGTCGGTAATTATCAGAGTTGGGCGTAATTCTATTTATAAATACGAATACGAATTTATTCACATTGCAATTTTCATGTGAATATAAATACAAATTTATTCATACTTTACTTATTTGTATTCACATGCATGCATACAAATACAATTCTATTCACAAATATTCTGAATATACAAATAAATTCACGGAAAAAATTGTGAATATTTACAAAAAAACCTGTGAGTTAAAAAAAATTCACATAAAAATCTGTGAATGCAAATGTCTTCACAAAAAATTGTAAATACAAAAAAATTCACCAAATAAGTTGTGATTTTTTTTTTTCGTATTTAAGACAAATTAAAATCAAATTCACAATGATTAGATTAAAATTTACACCAAAAGTGAGTTCTCACGTATTTTGAGAGAAAACGTCGCGTCGAGGCAAAGAAATTTTTGCAAAAAAAGTTGTGAGATTCAAATATTACATTATAAATATGAAAAAATTCACAAAATGAGTTGTGAATTTCTTCAAGTTGAAGAAAATTAAAATTGAATTCACGACAATTGTATTAATATTTACACTACAAGTGAGTCCTTACGCATTTTGAGAGACAACATTGTGTTGAACTCAACAAGTAAGAACTCACTTTTGGTGTAAATTTTAATCTAATCATTACGAATTTGATTTCAATTTGTCTTAAATACGAAAAAAAATCACAACTTATTTGTGAAGTGTGAATAGGAATTTTTATATTCGTATTTACAATAAGTTAAGTATGCATAAATTTGTATTTTTATTCACATGAAAATCACGATACGAATAAATTCGTATTCCTATTTATAAATAGAATTACGCCCAACTCTGATAATTATCGACGTCACAAAAAATGTTCCAGACAAAAGTTGTACGGTTTAAAGGGGGCTGTCGACCAATTTTTTTTTATTTCGCTGGACGCGCTGACGCATAGTGGAGGTCACCTCGACTTTTCTACGGCCTTAGGCCCCAGTAAATGGTGTAAAATCATGTGCGAATTTAGCAATTTTTTTGTATGAAAAAGTGATTCACTCATAAAATTAATTACACATCTATTTAGTATGAAAATCAAGCTGTTAGAAAAAAAATATATATTTTTTTTCGATGTACAAAATGGCCGACTACTACTATTTTCTTTTGTTATCTTTTTCTAGGCGCTCCGCGGCGTGACATTTAGCATCCACAATTTTTTACCTAGAACAAAAAACAAAAATTCTCGTCAATCTACATACCTAGAAAAGTACGTACGGAATTTTAAAAATATTGTTTTATCCAAAAGGTGTAGGTATTTGAACTTAAAAAATGAATTTTCAGTGAAAAATTTCGTTATAACTGCTCATAAAATAAAAACGTTTTCGATTAATCAGAAATTCCGTACGTACTTCTCTGCGAAATGCAATTACGAACATGATTTTTAAATTTGAAGCAAATCGAGTGAAAATTGTTGAAGTTATTTTTCACGCCAATTGTAAAAAAGCTGTTCCTAGAAGTTTCGAGTAGTCGGCCATTTTGTACATCGAAAAAAGTATATATATTTTCTAACAGCTTGATATTCACACTAAATAAATGTGTAATTAATTTTATGAGTGAATTACTTTTTCATACGAAAAGAAATGGTTAAATTCGCACACGATTTTATATCCGTTACTGTGGCCTTAAATGGAATAGTACATTTTTTTTCAACCATCTTGTGGATCACCTCAAGCCGCATAAAAAACATTAGAGGGTAAAAGTCGTTCAAGGTGACCTTGAGTGACCTTGAACGACTTTTACCCTCTAATGTTTTTATGCTGCTTGAGATGCTCCGCAAGATGGCTGAAAAAAATGTACCATTCCATTAAAAAAAGTGAAGGTGACCTTTACTGTGCGTCAGCGCCTCCACCGAAATAAAAAAAATCGGTCGCATTTGATGGCCCCCTTCACACCGTACAACTTTTGTCTAGAACATTTTTTTTCTGACGTGGATAATTACCGAGTTATTTCGGGTGGCAGAGATAAGAGGGACACCCTGTATACCCGCGCAGTGTTGCGTCAGAATTTTTTTTTGCCACGCAAACGTCGCTTTTTTCTCTTGGTTACAGGTGTTTGCGCCCTAACGAGGACCGTCGTAACCACAGCGGATAACGTCACGCTTCCGTTAACGGAAAATCGCGTATTGCTGCTTCTCGCCCAGTGTCACGAGAGCATTCAGAGATTCGCGCTGAGAGCTATTAGCACATCGAGCGGTATAACGCTCATATCGGACGACGATTTGGGAAGCATTAAAATCGTGCCCGACACCGACGGCCTCGCCGTTTACAACTTTACGGAACGTTTGACATTCAAGAAAGACTTCGAATGGAACGTCATTAACAACAAGAAGTTCGAAAATATTTTTATACCTTCAAATTAAGAAGGGCCGAAGGTTTTTAGCCGATTCATGTAGAACGAAATTGATTTTTTAGACTCCATACGCTCGATGAAAGTTCAACTTCGAAGTTGCCTTAAGTTGGACTATATTATTTTTGAAAGAATAAATATTTAAACCTACGTAATATAGCAGTTTTTCAAATGAAAAATCGTGAATTAAGGCGTTACGTCTATGTAGCTCACCCAAAAATGACATTTCTGGGATTTTTTTTTGAGAATACTAAAAACGAAATTAGATTGAGGTTGGAAGGTTTTATTCTACTCTAGCTTCCGTTCGCGTTGATACACGCAAGGAATTCAATTTTCCATACAAACTCTTATCCTCCATTTCACTCCCTTAGTAGTTGATTTTCGGAAAATTCTTTCTTAGCGCACCTTTGCACCTTCTCAGGAACATATCTTCCAAATTTAGGCTGTGCGTTGTCTACAGGGTGTCCCAGAAGTAACGTACGCCCTTCTAGCATCTGGTAGGGAAAAAAATTCTGAGACGAAAAGTCCTCAGTCATTTTCTTAACAGACGCAGAGATAATTAATTATGAATTTAAATCAATAGCCAATCAGGCGCGCGCTACAGCGGAAAGGCAGCGCAGAGGGGAGGGATAGGGGAATACGTTGTAATTGCGTGCGCCTGAAAATGTGTATGCGGAGGGATAATTCCGAAAGCATGTGTGCAAGTGTGCGTGTGTAAGATTGTGTGTATGCGTGTGCGTGCGTGTGTGTGTGTGTGCATACGTGTGTGTAATTGAGAGAGTGTGTGTGTGTGCTGTGTGCAAGTGTGTGCACGCGTGTGTGTGCATACGTGTGTGTAATTGAGAGTGTGTGTGTCCTAGTGTGAGTGCATTCCCCTATCCCTCCCCACTACGCTGTCTTTCCGCTGTAGCGCACACCTGATTGGCTATTTATTTTAATTCATAATTAATTATCTATGCGTGTGATTAAAAAATGACTCAGGACTTTTCGTCTCAGAATTTTTTTTCCTACCAGATGCTAGAAGGGCGTACGTTACTTCTGGGACACCCTGTATATGTCAGTCAGTCACGGAATGTTTTATACGTTGAGATGTGACGTTTATTTTTTTTATATGGAGATTTCGTGTAGATTGACGTATGAAAAAAAATGATGAAAAATACAAAATGTGGCTCAGTTTTTAGCTACACTAACAAGGAAAGGTTGCGAGGTCGATCTCTCCGATTTCGATGAAATTTGGCATGCTTGTAGAATGGGTAAAAATAGATACGTATTTTTTTTTATATCTGCGGAACCCGATTTTTAAGGGTTCCGACGCACCCTCGAAAAAATGGCGTGTTTTCCGTCGATAACGTTTTAACGGTACGAGATATGAAAAAATTTCAAATTGCAACAAGGTTTGTTTTTTCGGGTACTATACATTGGAGATGAGAACCATAACGTTATCGATGAAAAACGAAAAACACCGCTATTTTTGAGGGTGCGTTTCACCCCTTAAAATTCGGGTTCCGCAAATATAAAAAAATACGTGTCGTCTATTTTTACCCATTTTCTACAAGTATGCCAAATTTCATAGAAATCGGAGAGATCGACCTCGCAACCTTTCCTTGTAAGAGCATTTTTAGGCGCTCCGCGGGAGTACGCAGAACTTTTATCGATCAGCACCTAGAACACAAAAATTTGTTAACTGACATTAGTTTTGCTAGAGAACTGCACACAATTATTGAAAAATAATGTTTATTTTCGCAAAATGGCATAATTTGGGATACAACTTTTTTTTCGCTAAAAGATCGTCCTAATTTGTGTACAAAAACGAGAGTTGCTGATGAATCGTGACAATCGCGTGTACTCCGTTAGCGAACATATCTAAAAAGCTACAGTCAAAATTTCAAGTCAATCGGACGAAAACAGACGCGACAACATCGATTCGAGAAAAACGCGTCTAAAGTTCCAAAACTGATTTAGAAGTTATCATCTACACGACGGTATTGAAGCTCCCATTTGATTTCTACGTGCAGCTGTGCCAAACTGTCTCGATTTTAAGACGTTTTTTTTCTCGAAAACTTCGAAACTGATCTTTCATTGGACGCATTTTACAAATCGCATTTACAAATGAAGTTTACTGAACAAATCAGTATACTTCAACATTAATCGGTAAAAAGCTCGGTCCTCCTCGATCGTAACGAAAGAACATCGATAATGAAAACAAAATTACCGAACTCCGTATCTTGTTTTCAGAATCAGATTGGACGGGAAGTCGATTCATCTGTTCTTCAGCGATTACTTCATCTTTATCCACGTGACAGAGGAACAGGTGCTTGTTTTCTTCCCGAATTACATGAAAGAATCCTCGTGCGGTTTTTGCACCGCAACGAGCCTCGACGCAGCTAAATCGTACGAGAAGCAATGATTGGTCGAGAAACTTGCGTCTTTTCCAAAACTTTATCATTTTTTCAAAGTCAATTTATCATCCTTTAATACTGGTCAAACAAATTACAACAATAGACGCGTTTTTTACAATACCGGCGAAAAGATTAAACGAACTTTTCGCGGCCTATCGACTAAAACACGTTATAAAAAATATTCCGATTCTTTTCCTCACCGCAATCGGTTAAAAGTTATTCAATCGAACGTTTTTCCGTCAGACATTTTATGTCTGACATGTGCGCCTTTCGCCAAGATCTGCAACTATTCGCCCGTAGTGTACCCTGGCCACGCATCGATATCGTGGAAGCCCGGTCCACGTTTTTACATTTTATTTTACATAAACATATACGAGTGTTGAATCTCTCGACGATTCTCCGATCACTCGTGTGCGCGTGTTTCTTATATGGAATAAACCTTGATACATTTTCTATCCATTTTACACAAAAGTCAGTGTTATTTTTGACTCGCGAGACATCGATCAAGATGCTCGTTCATGAGGCTTTCCTCTATCGAGTTCATGCAAACGGGACATGGAAATTCGAACTTCGTTTCGTCCTCCAAGGTTATTGTATTGGCAGATGAAACTTCGAGGAGACTATCGTTACCGACGTCGAACGTGTCGTCGTTGAAGATAGCTTGAACGCATCTTTCGAGGTGATCGTTCAGCGCTATATCGCCGCTAACTTTCACGTTGCATACGAGACAAACGTAGGACTTGTTGAGATTCGTCTTGACCGGTCCGATCGTATTTTTCGTCGATGTTTTGGCCTTCGAAAGCGCGCCCCCTTGGCTCGGATTCACTGGGTTGCCGCGTAGCGAACATTTCTCGACGTGCCCGTCAAGCTCGGTGACGAAGAAGCCTTTGTTGCACTTTGGACAGGCAGCGAGATCACCCATTCTAGGTATGTGCTTGCTGGGTAGCCGCGAGGGCGAACATTCCTCGATGTGCCCGTAAAGATCGGTGGCGAAGAAGACTTTGCTGCACTTTGGACAGGCAGCGAGATGACCCACTCTAGGTATCGGCGATGCAAAGAAAGGAGCCTGATTGGTTTGTCGATTCAGAGGCGTCGACGAAGTTTTCTTCGTCTTTTCGTCCTTTCGCCGAGGGCTATCGGGAATTACAATAACGGACGATTTTTCGTTACTCCCTTGCGGCGCATTGTTATTCGCGAGGCATATATCGAGATGGTCGTTCAGATGGTTCGCTTCAATTGGCAAATTACAGACGGGGCAATCGTGGAACTCTCGATTTTCCGTATAACCGCCCGACGAGGATGCCCCGACGTGCTTCGACGGATCCACGATCTTTGGCCTCTTCGAGGGTGGAGACTCGTTGATCGGTGAAAGCGAGGGGGCTCGTTGCTTCGAGTCTTTATTGCTAGCACTCCAAGCGGAATATTTGTCGAGGAGGTTGCTCTTGCCTGCGCCAGAGCCTCCAAGTGCTCCTGAGAATTTCAACGTTCCAGCCGGTTGATCGTTGTTCGATCTTATTCGATTGGAAGGACCCGACGAGCCGGCCGACGAAGCTCCGGGTCCTCCTGTTCCCCAGCCGTGCACGTTGTTTGTGTTAGTGCCAAGTTTCACGAGACCCGAATACTTGTCGGTCTTCGGCTGAAAAGCATTGTACGGTCCCGAAACTTTCGGCGCAATCGATTTAATGGGCGAGATCTCCGTCCAGGTGGGTTTTCCATTGTTCCTCGTGCACCAGTCGTCCAACTTTTTGTTCGGCTTGCCACTCTTTTCCGTAGGCTTTTTCTCGTTGGCACCGCGGCGCTCCTTGCCGGCCGGTACTTTCTTCTCCGGCTCGCGAACTTTCACGAAAGTACCGTTGCACCTTTGCCGATGACTGGACCACCAAGAATCCGATGGCCCGGGCGCTCTGTTCATCGCTCGACGCACCATGCCGAAGTAAGGCGGCCACTTCTGACAAGGACCGTCGCATCTCCACCAGTGCTGCTGATAGAGTCTCACCTCGTCGTGGAAGCTGTGATAGACCTGGATGAACAAACAACGCTTATTGCAAATTCAAACGGAAATTCAATTTCGCTCGAAATGGAAAAATGGAAAGTTGGAATAATTTTTGGTAGACTCTCTACTGGATATCCCCGACGTACAGTTATGTGAGTTCCAGCCTCCTGATTTATCCTGTCCATGATCTTGCAGAATTCAGGCCCGTGGCCGTCGCGATCCCGATTGTTGTTTGTCATAAACAAATAGCCGTGGATCATTTCGTGCTGCACGGCAAAGAAGAAAGAAATCACTTTTATCAACTTGGAGATTACGCGGGGGGGAATGCCGATCAAGGATACTTGCCAGTAGCGTCTCCACCAAGTCTTTGCGCGGTCGAAGTTTGAGCAACGGAGCACTCAACGAGATAATGCATTCTCTGCTTTTGGGATGAAAGGAACACACACCCGCACATCTGAAGAACGATTATTTAATTAGGAGAAATAACGTAGCGGTGAAATAAAAAATACCGACCGGAAGAGAATGATTCATACTCATTTTTTAATATTGCTTCACAAGAAGGAATTATCGTTTTATTCAACAATGAATATCCATTAGTACTTCTGAGTACAGGGAAAGTGTGTATTGAAACTCTTAAATTGATTGGGTTTGTTTGGGTATATACGTTTAACGGATTAATTATCCGTTTGGAGAAAAGAGGGCAATCATTTGCACAGACATCTCGAGCTGTGATTTCTATGACCTTGAGATTTGTTGTAGAATCGATGAGCTTCATATACATGTCTTAGGGTCGAATTGTTTTTACGATGATACATGTACTGAAAGATTATAGTTATAAGACGTATCACATGATGAGCACATGAAAGTATTGTCGTTCGAACCACCCAAAACAATCCTAAACATGTTGATGTTGATCGTTTGAGGTTATTGTACTTGTGTTCCGTACTTGGATTCATTTTTGTGATTACTTTGTCTTTTATTATCTGTGTAATGATGAGTAGTCGATCTCAGCATGTATATATAAGTAGAAAAATACTCGTGAGGGTGAGTATATCCCTCTGGAGTATGCCTGAAGGTTACTCAAATCGACAGTCTTTACAAATAACGACCAAACAGAGTAATTACAAGAAAGTTCGAAGGGGAACTTTCATTGGGTGTATCTATGTTGAAAAAAGCAACATCCTTTGACGTGTCTGCATGTGATTGAAATTTCGAGAATATTAATTTGTTATTGCATTTTTTTATAGCCTAGGGTCTTAGCTTCAATTAGAAACAGAGATTTGGTAAACATTTAAAAAATTGACAGACTCATGGGGATTTTTGCGGGTTGGGTTGCCCGATTGTAAAAGGCTCAGCTGCAATTTACCGTGATTTCTGTCGCTGTTCAGCGAAACTCTGTTCGACTAAACAGTGTACATTGTCTCAAAATCTCAAAATCTATTCCGTGTCTCAAAATCTATTCCGCAGATTCACTTCAAATTCGGCCAGAGCATCGTCTATAACGTTTTCTATCGTATGACTAGATGATTTCTCATATGGCGACCCATTTGGTGATAACAAATTATTAAAGGTGTTTTGTCGAAAATCGAACTAACTTTTCTACAGCTTGGCATTAAGGGGAGATATACACCTAGATAGTCGAAAAAATCTATTTAGAAGCTATGAACATTGCGTCGACAGTAGAAGACCTACACTATGGGCCTGGTATCGATGATTCCATGTAAGTTGACAAATTTCATGATTTATTCATTCCCAAATTTTCAAACGCGTTTTTCTCAAAACCACGTCTTTCAAATCGGTACCCAAAATTTCTCGAAAACCAATGAACCGATTGCCTTGAGGTTTTTTGTGGTTATTCTATACACCATTATCTAGTACTTGTCGTAGGATTTTTTTTCCGTTACTTAGTTTTTGTTTTATAGGCAAAATAATAACTAATTTTTGGCCCAAAAATCACTATTTATGTTCAAACGTCCGCCATTTTGTCATAAATCGATATTTTCAAAATCGGCTATGACAAGTACTAGATTATAGTATCTAATTTAATAATCTGTTTGGTTTTTTTTCAGATGATTTTAGAAGAAACGCCAGTGGGTACGGTATACGCAGATTTTTTTTACGACGCTCCAAGGATCATACAATACCCTTGTATATTTTTGATATTTTTAAATTAAGAAAATTAAACATATTTTTTAATGTATATACTCTTAGATAATTGAAACCTCAATCCGAAATTTCAAATAGTTTTCCTTGAAAAAATTCACAAAAATGACCTTTTCTCCGGCTCCTAGGTATATGTCTCCCCTTAATACAAAAATTGTCAGATACTCTGACTATATTTTTCGACGTAAAAAAAATTGAAAAACTGCAGACGTTTTTCCAGAAAGTATTCACGAAAATTCCTGTTTTCCGGCCAGGAGCTAAGTGTAACCCGTTAAAACATCTCGTTACAAATCCATTGTCTACATCAGTCGTTAAGTTGCATAAAACAATGTGATAAACGGAATGTGTACTTACGAGGTCATCCGTTGGCTCCATCTAACTTCCACAGACAAAAGTCTGTTGGAGAAGAATCTTGTGTCGAACTGACTGAAGAGCGTGTAAATATTGGGCGTTGGATCTAGGATTTCCAAAGTATGATCGACCAACGTCCTGGGCTTGTACTTGGTGTACTGCTCCTATGTTTGCATGGGAAAGAAAGAAATAATGAAAACGCGAATATGTAATTTCGCGAAATACGAATATGAATCACAGGGTTCTTACGTTTTCGGGAAATACGGCATTTTCGGTTACTCCGAGAGGATTCAATCCCTCGTGCAACCTCAACGCCAGTTCGATATCTCGTTCCGTTTGAGCCTGTTGTGGTGTCTTTTTCAACATGATTATCTAATTTTATCGCCTGTAACTCGAATTTCGCTATTCTTATCGTCGTCGTACGAATATTTCAACTATTAAAACGGTACAGTGAACGGTGTAAACAACACGAAACATCGAATCAAATGTCGAGGCAGTGTATCAGACAATAACAAAGCACGACAAAAGGATCCCATCTCCCCGATTCATTTGCCCTCACTCACGTGACAGCACCGAATTTTGGCGCGTATTCGAAATATCCCCAAAAAATCTCAGAGGCTCCAAAAGTTACTAGCGAGCGAGTCGCTTTGTGCGACGACACGAGCGAATTCTCGGCTGTACAATCATTCGATCCTTCGTAAACAATCGCCGATGAGATATATTTGTAAAAGGGCGAAGACATTTTTTATTAGCGAATTGCGATATTGAAGCACGCGACACTAACAACTACCGATTGTCGCGGAGAAATGAATTCAAGGTGCATTTTGAGGTTATGCGACACCGGCAAATACTTCACGAATGTTCAGCACAGACTTTACTCGAACAGAAATGTCTTGAAACTTCACGAACGGGGCATGTTTCAGGACATGTTTCCCGATACCAGTACGTGAGTATCAAGATCCATTATTTCGATTTAAAAATCAAATCATAAATTTTCTTTTACCGAGTACTTTCGAACAAAGTTAGCGCGGTTATTGAAAAGTAATTAGTTTAAGGAAAAATACGAAAAGTGGTTTGTAATTTGAAAACATTGTATTATATTTTCAATGCGGTTTGATTAAAGATTGCGTGGCACATGTGGATTATTATTGCTGTTTATAAACAACATATTTATGCACAGTTTTCATAGATTTTTTATTCAACCCTGCACAGTCGCAATGGGATGATTTCGTCCCGAGTAAAATTTAACTTTGAAATTCCTGGCAAACCAGAACGGCGCTGTATGCGGTTCCCTGGCCTAAAAAAACTTAGATAATCGTGCATTCGCGTTCTAGAAGGATTTAAGAGTGTTCGTGAATTTTTTGAGACTTTTTAGAGCGTTTTAACACGTTGAACAATATAACCGGATGTTTTTGTCCCAATGTGACTATAGGGGCAGCAAAATTATAGTGCAGCGCTGCCGGGTCAATACTACAATTATTTGCACGTCTAGCAGGCCATGGAGCCCTACTTGAATGCAACTACTTCTTATTTTTCAACTCTCATAATTCACACTCTATGTAAATTTCACAATAGATCGGATATTTCTTAAGGAGCCTCCAGTGTTTCACCGATGAATGTTTAAGGATATTTTTTTTTTATGAGCCCAGATACGTCCCAGGAAGGTTTAGTTCCGAAGGATCCCAAAAATTCCACTTCATTGTACTTGAGAAAAATAAAGAATTAAAACCCAGACAATTTAATATAGTTTCTTACGAAGTTTTTATGAAGTTTAGTGGGTTGGAATTTTACCGTCAATGGCACTTTAGGAGTTATGCCTAGTCGGCACGGGAAAAAAGTGATACTTGACAATTTTTTCTTTACAATGTCAATGCATTTTTTTATTAAAAATAACATACCATTTTAACGTACATGTATTTAACTTGTTCCACAAGTCTTTTCATTAAAAAATACTTTAAAATATAGGAGATCTCTGGAAACGTCTTTGATACAACATACCTTGCGGTGAGCACGCTTTCTCCGAAACGCCTCATCTAAAATTTAAAAAAAACGAGGAAGATTTAGCTAGCAGATGACAAACAGAGCTTGCGGGCGAAGGATTTTTCAAAATTCTATTTTCAACAAAATAACAGCACTTGAACGAAATATTCACGTTTTGCAACGTGATGATTCTCGTTTTTCTACGACAAAATATGGGCTTGAAGTTTGCATCGTTGGAATGCAACGATTTTTTCTTCTCTTCCTTATTTTCATTGGTATCGAAGATTATATTTTGTAGATTCGTGCTGTAGATTCTTAAATAAGGAGCCTAGATGATGGTCGCGGGATCTTTATAGCTTAAATCTGTTGAATAAAATGTTGGAAATTCAGTGTAAAAATATTTCATTGCGTTCCAACGATGCAAACTTCAACATCATGACAATATTGAGTTTTAATTAAAATAAAAATCCTTCGTTTACAAGCTCAGTATTTTCCTCTGCTAACAGAATCTTTTTTATTTTTCTATTTCAAATGAACAGTTCCTGAGATATCGTATTCTCTGCAAGGTATGCTGAAAGAAGACGTTACCAGAGATGGCTTGGAAAAAAATTAGAAAATTAGTTGAATCCATGTACTTTTGAATGAAGTATTATTTGTGATAAAAAGATACATTGAAGTTGTAAAAAAAAAATCGTCGAATAATACGTTTTTTTCCCTGTGTCAACTAGGGTACGTCCTTAAGGGGCTATACCAGTGTGAACGCTGAAAATTTGGGTGATTTTCGGGAATTTTTTGGAACAAAAGTACTCAATTAAATGTTTCGGAAAATTAAGAACATATTTAGCTATATTTGACCTGTATTACATAATTTTTTTCATAGAAAAATATTGAGATCCAAGTGACTTATGCGCTGCCTTCGGAGACACCAAAAAAAAGTTCCTCGACTGCTGACATGATTCTGGCCGATTGAGTAGCTAAAACCGAAATAGGAAAAAATGTCGTTAAACTGGAAGGTATTTCTTGTACAATGACGTAGGAGTTTCGAAAAATATCAAAATCTAACAAAATGGCGTAGTTATGAAAAAAGTCTGTTTTCTTGCCTATAAGATGGTCGTTTTTTCCAATGCCAAATCGTCAATTTTCATCGAATCAAAAATATCCTAGGTCATTGTAGAGCAAATATATTCAAGAGTACTCAGTTCAAATTTCAATTCAATCGGATAATCGCTCTTTGAGTTACAATGTCAGCAAATTTGAAAAATCTCATTTCGAGAAAAACGGGTTTAAAGATTTAACCATCGATTTTTGCAAGATAAAATGATTAGAGATACGGCCTCGAAATTTTTACAGGATATTCTTGAAAGTATAAACTGTCGAAAAAGGCAATAAAAAAAATCGTTTTTTTTAAGTGTAGCACTGGTATAGCCTCTTAAGGGGAGGGTAGGGGTTTCAGCGTGAAAAAGAAACACTTTTTTGCGAATTTTTTTCATCTATATGGATACAGTAAATTTATTGAAATCTTTTGTACATTGTTAAGTGTCATTTTAAGAACATTCCGTGAAATTTGTACGCGAAAATATCGACAAACAAGCCGGTGACAAAGCTTTTCCAAAAAAGCCTTTGGAAAAACACGATTTGCGGTGTTCACTGTATCTCAGCTAGAAATTATCTGAAATCAAGTTCCATTAAAATTTAGTCAAAGTATCATCAAATCCTCCTCCCAACGTTCTTTGATAATTTTTTTTAACTTCTAAATTTTTGGTGGTCATGTAAAGTGAAAAGTGTTATTTTTCACGAAAAATTCCGCCATTTTGGGGGTGGAAAACCCCCTCAATGTAAAAAAAATCTCAAACTACCCGATGGGGGGAGGTATTTTATATGCAGAAAGTGTATACCAAGTTTGAAACAAATCGGTCATGTAGTTTCCAAATGGCAGTGAACACGGACTTTGAAAAAGTGGTTTCGAGAAAAACGCGTTTGAAGTTTAGAGAAGTCGGAGCTACAGTGTTAGAGGAGCGGGACTAAATAGTCAATAACTTCGAGAGTTTTGCTCTGATTGGCTTGAAATTTTGGGATTATATTCTTGAAATGTTTGACTATAAAAAAAGACAAAAAAAATCGATTTTTCAAAAGTGCAAACCCCTACCCTCTTCTCAATGTATCAGTGATAGATGTCGACTGCAGCTACGTTCCCAATTTATCACAAAAAACTGTGTTTAATTGCCGAGATTGGAGTTTCGTTTTGCTAGAAAACAATTAAATGGAACCCATTGAAATTGCGAAGTTGGACTTCTGTCTGCCGTATCTACATCTAAAAATCGATATCCTTTAGCGTTCATCGTTAGAATACTCTAGTCTCTTCAACTAGTTACAACGAATCTGCTCTCCATATTTCGGCAGAAACGACATAACAAAGCTTCTGGTGGGAAGTCCGCAATGCGTCTACGCCGGTTTCGATCCTACCGCGGACAGCTTACACGTGGGGAATCTCTTGGTGCTGATGAATTTGTTACACTGGCAGAGAGCGGGTCACCAGGTGATCGCCCTGTTGGGCGGAGCGACAGGCCTCATAGGTGATCCCAGTCACAGGACAGCGGAGCGCAGCGAGCTCGGTGATGTCGTGGCGAAGGAGAATCTCGACGGCATAGCCGCCAACATACGTACGATATTCAAGAACCACGAGGAACAGTTTTGGGCCGATGAGAAGGACGCTCTCAAAGCGCCGATCTTGTTGAACAATTTGGATTGGTACAAGGACGTAAACGTGATAGAATTCGTGCGAGGAATCGGCAGGCACTTTCGTCTCGGTGTGATGATGGGACGAACGTCGGTACAGTCGCGCCTGAACGCCGAGGGTGGCATGAGCTTCGCCGAATTTACTTACCAAATATTTCAAGCCTACGACTGGTTGCATCTCGCGCAAAAGCACGATTGTCGCTTTCAAATAGGCGGCAACGATCAGATGGGCAACATGATGTCCGGCTACGATCTCATAACTAAATTAACGAAGAAGCGAGTCTACGCGCTCACCTTACCGCTCATTACCGCCGAGGGCGGCAAAAAGTTTGGCAAATCGGTCGGCAACGCGGTATGGCTGTCGCCTGAAAAATCCTCGAGCTTTCAACTCTATCAATTTTTTGTAAGATCCAAAGATTCCGAGGTGGAAAATTACCTGAAGCTCTTCACGTTTTTACCACTCGGTAGAATCGCCGAGATCATGAGGAGCCACGAGAAAGCGCCGGAGAAACGCGAAGCCCAGCGCGAACTCGCGGAAAACGTCACTCTCCTGGTTCACGGAAGTATGAATATTTCATTAGAAAAACGCGGCAAATGACTACCTTTTTTTCTCTTGCTTCGCTATTTTTGTTTTCCTTCTATAGAGCCTCGCAGGCTTTTACGGTTTCGCCTCTTTCGCTTTTTTACCCATGGCTGTTACGCATATGGAAAACCGGGAAAAGTCAGGGAATTTTGAAAACTCTGGAATTTTTTCCAGAATTTACTTTTTGCAAGAATACGGAAAATGAAACTGACTTGAAAAACAATCCGAAAAGTATAGAAATAAATATTTTTGTATATTTCTTTTTATGTACATGAGTCTTCATTATATACAAAAATGACTCATGTCTGTGCCAAATCTTAAAAATTTCAAAAACTAAAACCTAATTTACTCTAAAGCTCTATACATTTGCATTCGATTTGTTGATACACAATCACACAGTGATTATTGTAGATAAGTGTTTATATTTATTTATTTATTGGCTCTGACATAAAAATTCCTGTTCATAATAAAGAATGGGTTCTGTATTTGCTTTTAACGTATCTTTTTTACCTCAGTGTAAAATTATTTTTCGAACTTCACTTTCTTTTTTCCATTTTTTTACCACGTTTTTATTAACTCGCTTTCTTAGGTGTCTGTTTGGTACAAGTCTGCAATCGATTTTAAACTAATTTCCGGATGAGCTAGAGATTTGAAACTTCGAACATAGTTCAGAACTGGATGACTAGCAAACAAACAGACGGACACGATAAATATGAATATAAAACATACATAAATAATAATATAACTAATATAATATATAAATAGATTTTGAATATATTTGAATAATATATACAATGTTTAACAGCTTGGAACAGGTTTCAGATTGAAGAATTAAGTGAGAAAGAGAGAGAGAGAGAGCGAGAAAGAGGAAAAATTTGTGAAAAAAAATAAAAATAAAAAATATAGTTTAATGAAAGAGGAAAAATAAAAAATTCAATACACCCGATTTTTAAAACGAACTAAAAAGTATAAAATAATATGTCCCAGCCCCATACCGATTGTCCTGAAAATTTGTGATTGTGAATTCTTAATAGCTATGGAAATACTTGTAAGGTTTGAGGTATTCCTTTCGCGGAGGGCCGTATTTTGTGGGGGCATAAGCAGGGCCTTCTAAATCGTCGGTAAATTACAATTGCGCTTAATAAAAAAAAAAATAAGTTACAATGGATTATTATACACAACGATAAAATAGAATAAAAAATTTCGTGCTAATTTAGTAGATTGAGACATTTTTACATTTATTTGAAACGTCACGTCTACGAAAATTCTTCTGCTAGTCACATTTTTCCAAGTTTTGAGATTAATATTTTCTTTAAGGTAGTACCTCCACAGGAGAGTTGAATTAAGAAATGGTTGAAATTTGACATATATGTTATTTAATACATTATCCAAACATCTGTGCAATTTGAATAAGTTTGACCACCCCAAACCTGAGATATTTACACTTAAAGTTGGCTTGGTTTACACGTAACAAATGCGTTATGATGGGCAAACAGAGCATCATTAATTCTACCGCCAAAACTAAAATTAAGAAATTGATAAAAAACGAGGATAAGCCAGAGTAAGATATCACGAATAATGTGAAAAAAAAAATGAGAATCATTCACCATCTAGTTTCCAAGATATAACCATGAGAAGCCCTCACAATTCTGGTGCAAAGCCTGGCAAAGCTTGGCAAAGCCTGGAAAAAAAACAATTGGGGCAAAGCCTGAACAGTCCCGGAAAAAAGTTCACTGGCACATCAAAAACACAATATAAAATATATTTTACGGCAATAAATGATATCCATCGTATTATCTACTAGTACCGAGTCAATATTGCGTAGTTTTTAATTTTATTTATTAGTAATTAAACCAATTATCAATCTTTTAAACATGAACATGGTATGTAAACTTTTGGTTGAGATTTTCGCAGAGGAACTACCTTAAACGTTCGGTGACCTTCTGCTTTTATTGTCGTTACGGAATTTTTAGACGTTCGATAACGTGGCTTGAAATTTTACCAGTATACTGGAATGTATTTTGACTTCGTTATACACGAAAATCAGTTCAGTGTAAAATATTTGGGTTCGTGAAAGGAATACCTTAAGGGCGGGGTAAAGTTAATTCGGCGAAAAAAAGGCATGTTTTTAAGATTTTTTTTTGCGTAACGAATAGTGTTCGTTTATTGAAAGATTTACATATAATAAAGTAACATTTGAACAACATTCTCCTAAATTTGCATTGCAAAATATTCAAAATTGAGCGAGTGAAAATTAAACCCCGGAGACGCCTCGAAAAAAAGTTGGTTTGCGGTGTGCACCATAACTCGCAACAGAATCATTTGAAACAAAAAAATCAAAATGCATTTGTTAAAGGAGATGTTTCTCGAGGTAATGACGGGAGGATTTTTTTTTCGATTTTTCGATTTTTCCTAGCACTTGGGAGCCAAAAACCCTATTTTCGCTAAAAAAATCGGCTAATTTGTTGTTGAAAAATTAGAAATTATAAAAAAAATAACAAAAAAGCTCTCGACAATACCTGGTGAATTATATGAAGAAGTACTGTGCAAAATTTCAAAGCGATTGGTCCAGTAGATTTTAAGTTATCGTGCACACGGACTTCAAATATGACAAGTCTCAGAAAAACGGTTTGAAAAACGCAGAAGAGAAGAGAACGGCATGGAGCAATAGACGCTCAAATACTCATAACTTCGTCAATTTTACTCCGATCGACTTGAAATTTTAACACAATATTCTTGATATATTATGCATGCATTTAAAAAATTAAAAAAAAATTAAAAAAAATTTAAATACTTTACCCCGCCCTTAAAACGAAAAACATGGAGCGCATGCAATAGATAATTGATGCTTGAATAATTCACCTAAGTCACAACCAATTTTTTGCACAGCAAATTATACTCACAGCTACTCCCTACACTCCGTACTATTATCTATTGCATGCGCCCCACGTTTTTCGTTTTAAATCTCACAACTATTTGCATAGCTATTAAAAATTCACAATCACAAATTTTCAGGACAATCTGTATGGGGTTATAAACCTGTACAGGGCTACGAGAAATTATTTACACTTTTTAGTCCGTTTTACAAACGTGGTACGTTAATTTGTTTTAAATTTAAATATTTTATTTTAATATTTAACATTTTCATAAATTCGATCTTAAAAAAATTATGCTATCCAGTGCAACATAATTTTTCAATATAAAAATCGAATCAAAAAACATATTTGATGAAAACAAAGTGTTCTTCATTTGACCCTAATCTGGCTGGAATATTTGCAAAACCTGTGTGGAAAACCTGCACAACTCAGGGAATTTCTGAGTCAATAATGCGTAACAACCATGTTCCCCACACTCACCACTTCGCCATTAAATCGATCGTACGTTTCAGAGAATGGATTGGACGCCGCAAAATACGCCTCGGCCATTCTCTACGACAATTCCATCGAGACGCTGTCGAGCATGAGCGCGGACGACGTTGTTCAGGTGTTCGAGGGCGCGAGAATCACGGAAATGCTACAACGCCCGGGTCTCACGGTGCACGAACTCTCCATGCATATAAGATGCTTCAAGACCGATCACGACGCTCTGAGAATCATACCCGCTGGTGGACTTCACATTAATCATCAAAAAATCACAAACCCGAGCGAAGTTATCGCCGAGGGCGTTCACGTTCTACCGAACAAATTGACCCTCCTCAGAGTAGGTAAAAAAAATTATCACATTGTCAGATGGATGTCGTGATACGTTGATTCAAATATATTACGCACCGTGCGGTATCTTAGAATGTACTTTTCGGCGTTTGAGGTCGACGTTATTTTACACGCGCGAACAAAATTTCGCGATATCCTGAGAAAATGATTTTTCGTTCGTCAGAGCTAGCTCACGTATAATTGAACGACGTGTCTAAATATCAAAATTCATCATCGACGCTACAGGCCACGCTTTACCGTTCACGAAATTTCCATGCCGAGTAATATCTTGCGAATGCTATCCTTCAGAAGCGGAAAATCACGTCGGGCTTCTTCCATGATTTCTTTCAAGTTTGAGCAAATCGTACGTTGCTTGTGCAACTCGTCGTTCAACGACAGCTCGGACTTGAAGTGCATCTTGTATCGGCCTTCCTTGACATCTTGGAGCATTCGAACCTTTCGCTGCTTTCGGACCAAACACTCTAGTTTCTGCACACGATTAATTCGAGTTCGTTTGGGTTTGCACGCAATCTTCGCCGGACGTAATTATTAGGTGTAGTAAAAAGAAACCCATTATTTTAGCCTTCAATTTTATGCAAGAATAATGGATTTCTTTTTACAATACCTAATATTTGGGTGTGTCGAAAAAATGTCCAATCTTGCCTCTGAACAATATTATTGCGTATAAAAAAATCATACCAAATTCGACCTTTCTACTCCGTTTGATTTATACAGAAAGATCGTTCTTTACGTTTAAACTTAAATAACTCGGCAACGTATTGATATTTGTCGCGTCCGGTGGAGGGTTCTTGACTGCTACGGCGTTACAAAGCTTTTGTAATTTTTCGATGTCATTATTTTCCCAAAAATTAGTTAGCTGAAAAAATGCCTTTTTTTTTTATTTTGAACAGGAATACGTCGTTTTTAAGTAGCTACAATTTGTGCAAAAATAAAGATATCGAGAATAAAAAAGCTGTTTAAAGCTATCACGTTCGGGTTTACAAATCTACCGCCGGATTTGAAAATTATTGTTTACTTGTTGAGATAGGGAAAAGTGACCTTATTTTGGCACCCCACCAATTATTGACACTTCTCTCCTTACGTACACAGTGGTCCTTAAAGTGCCAATAATTGAGCCCTTAAAGTGCCAGTAATTGGGCCTTTTGTGCCAATAATTGGGCCTTCAAGTGCCAATAATTGGGCCCTCAAAGTGCCAATAATTAGGCCCTTAAAGCGTCAATAATCAGGCTCTTAAAGCGCCAAAATTTGGGCCCTTAAAGTGTCAATAATTGGACTCTTAACGTGCCAATAATTAGGCCCTTAAAGCGCCAATAATTGGGCCCTTAAAGTGCCGATAATTGCGCCCTTATCGAGCCAATAATTAGGCCCTTAAAGCACCAATGAATTGGGCCTTTAAAGTGTCAATAATTGGACCCTTGGCGTGCTAATAATTGGGCCCTTATAGTGCCAATAATTGGGCCCTTAAAGTGCTAATGATTGCGCCCTTGAAGTGCCAATAATTGGGCCCTTAAAGCGCCAATAATTGGGCCCTCAAAGTGTCAATAATTGGACCCTTGACGTGCCAATAATTGAGCCCTTAAAGTGCCAATAAGCGGGTCTTTGAAGTGTTAACAATTGCGCTCTTAAAGTGCTAATAATTAGGCCCTAAAAGCGCCAATAATTGGGCCCTTAAAGTGTCAATAATAGGACCTTCGACGTGCCGATAATTGGGCTCTTAAAGTACCAATAATTAGGAACCTTACCCTACTCAGATTTGAATATAAAGAGCGATTTTTTTGTACACAGCAAATGGGCACAAAAAATCATCGGTCGCTGCAAAATTTGACATTAACTTATTTTATACCTAGCAATATTGTTTAAAGGGGCAAGAGTAGAATTATTCTCCGACAGTCTATTAATTATACGCGTAGAAAAAAAAACGGAATTTCGAACACGTACGTGATACTTGACGAGTTCGCCTTCGTTGATTTGCTTGTCGATGTCGGGAATATCGTCCTCGTGAGCGCGGAGTATTCGCTGATTTTCGTCCAATTGTCCGAGCAAAATTCTCTGCTGATCCTCCAGCTCCAATATTTGATTTTCCATCTGTTTCGTTTCCTAAGATCGAGAAAATTGTATCGGCAATGACGACATAGTTGCTTCAACGTTTGTACGAGCAGCAATTGCAGATTTCTCGAACTCTCGTCTCACCTTATTCATTTGCTTTATTTTGAGTCTCTGATCGTTGATACGTTTCTCAAAAACGACACGCTGATTGTGCAATCCTTTGGGATTTCTTTTCTCACGCGCCAGAGCTCCATCCACTATAACGTCCCTACGAGCCACGCAAAATTCCATATCGCGGATCATCTTTTCCTGAGCTTTTCGTAAATGAGACAAACGCATCTCCATTTTATGAATTTCGCTCTTCATGAGAGCCACGTCGCCACCGGCGCAACGGTCTTCCTTCAGTTTCCTCGCGGTTTCCGATGCCAGACGAACCTGTGGATTTCGAGGAATTACACAAAGATATATTTTTGAATATCCAACGAGCGCGTGTCGTATGTAACTTTGATCTTGCTTTGAAAACTGCCGAACGTTTCTGACTCAATGGTGTGAATTTTTATTTTGTGGGGGCATAAGCCGGGCCCACCTGAATCGTTGGTAAATAACAGTGGCGCTTAAGGGGATTACGTGGGTTTCGAAGCCAAAAAAGGCATATTATCTCTATTTAAAAAAAAATGTAATGTATAAATTATTTTATTCAAAATGTTAAATACATAAAGAGCAACATTTCACCAATATTTACAAAAAAATTCATCCAAAACTTTGGGACATTTAGCCGGTGGGACCTGGTTTTCGGAGACCCCTAAAAAAACGTTGGACACGATTTTTTTAAAACTAATTCACCGATCTTATTGAAATTTTGGACACTTCAAAATAGCATTGACTAGTGATTGAACGAAGGATTTTTTTTTAATTGAAATTTGAATTTTTTGCAAAGTTGTATGCAAAATAGTTCAACTTTTAGTACAATTTACACTACGTATAGCCTTGTAAAATCATTGTAATTGAAAAAAAAATCTTCGTTCAATCACTAGTCAATGCTATTTTGAAGAAGTGTGCAAAATTTCAATAAGATCGGTGCATTAGTTTTTGAGAAATCGAGTCCACCGTTTTTTTACGGGTCTCCGGAAACCAGGTCCCACGGGCTGAATTTCCCAAATTTTTGGATGAATTTATTTTTAATATTGTTGATATGTTACTAGTTTATGTGCTTAACATTTTGAATGAAATAATTTATATGTTATATATTTTTGTAACCTAGGAAATATGCTTTTTTGGCTTCCAAACCTACATAACCCCTTAACGAAAACACGGCACAATCAATAATACCCAACGATAAATGGGAATAAAAAATTCGCAGCAATTTAGTAGATTTAGACATTTTTACATTTTCTCTGGAAAGTCGCGGCTACGAAAATTCTTTTGCTAGTCACATTGTTAGTTTCATCATCAATAGTTTCTTTGAACATTCGACGAACGCCAGTTTTTATTGTCGTTATGGAATCTTTCGACTTTTTTACACGCGTTGAGCAGTTTATGTCAGGTATCCAGAATTATTTAGTGTATAAATTATTAGATAGAAATGTGGCCAGCGTGTCATCGCCATAAAGTGCCGTATAAATGAGACAATATTTAGAGTCGTAATTTTTCGTTAAAAGTTCGATGAGTTGGCTTGAAATTTTACCAGTATACTGGGATGTATTTTTTATTGAGGTAGAATATCCATAAGTGAGTATAGAGTATAAATGAGTATAGAGCCCAAGAGACCCAATATAAATGAGTATCGAGTACAAGAGACCCAAACAAACTCACTTATGGATATTCATACTTGTGGATATTCGTACTTAGGGATATTGGACCTATGGATGTTCGACTTATGGAGATTCGTACTTATGGATATTCGACTTATAGACATTCGTACTTATGGATATTCATTTATACTACTGTGTCCAAAAAATAAGGTGACATTGTATTTATTTCGAAAATTATTTATTTTTCCAAATCAATTTCTTCCCCTTCAAAGTAATCCCCTCCCGATGCAATGCACTTATGCCAACGGATTTTCCAATCTTCGAAACACTGATTGTAGTCACTTTCCGGGATGGCCTTCAGTTCCGTCTTCGCTGCGGCTTCAATCTCCTCTATCGTATCAAAACGGTGTCCCCGCAGCGATCTTTTGAGCTTGCTGAGCAGCCAGTAGTCGCACGGCGCCAAAAACTCAACCCATATCGTTCCGCAACCACCGTATTCACCTGATCTGGCGCCGTGCGACTTCTGGCTGTTCAGCAAGCTCAAAAGATCGCTCCGGGGACACCGTTTTGATACGATAGAGGAGATTCAAGCCGCAGCGAAGACGGAACTGAAGGCCATCCCGGAAAGTGACTACAATCAGTGTTTCGAAGATTGGAAAATCCGTTGGCATAAGTGCATTGCATCGGGAGGGGATTACTTTGAAGGGGATGAAATTGATTTGGAAAAATAAATAAAGAATTTTCGAAATAAATACAATGTCACCTTATTTTTTGGACACAGTAGTAGATATTCGACGACAGTGGTATTTTTGATTATAGACGAAAATCAGTTTATTGTAGAATGTTCGGGTTCGAGAAAGCAATACCTTAACAGAACTTAACGATACGTAAAAGTGGCTTACTTTTTTTTCCCACGACAGAGCCTCTCGCTGGACAGATCTCAGCTGTTCCTCGAGAACTTTGCGATCGGTGCTCCGTTCTTTTATATCACTTTGCAATTTCAACAATTCGGTCTCGGCCTCGCGCAGCGCCTCGATACATTCGCTCTTGGTAATGCAATTCTTGTCCTCAAGCTCGTCGCGTACTTCGCGCTGAGCAGCGAGACGCTCATTGGCCACGAGTAGCTTCTGTTGAAGGTTCTTAATGGCTCGACATATATTTTCGTCCTCCTTCCGTTGCGCCTCGATTTCGCGCTCGAGTTTCAGTCTCTTCTGCTCCATTATCGTTATTTGCTTGCCGAGAAGATCAATCTCGCGCAATTGCTCGGTCCGTTCCTCGCTCAGCGTGACCATGTACCCCTCTTGACGCAACCAAACTTCCTGAGACACGCGATTGCTCGTTTCCGTCTTCTCTATGCTCTTCTCCAGCTCCTTTATCTTGAGATCCTGCGGGCTGATTTCCTCACCGCTCGCCAACGCAGAAATTATCTGAAAATTTCATAAAATTTCACAATTTGAAGTTGATGGTAGAAAAAAGCGCAATTGACGATGTTTTTATGGGGCACTGTACTTCGTCGATTTTCTTGTTGAGAGCAACGATTCTTTGTTGCTTTTTCGCGATCATGGAGTCACACTTTTTCAGCTCGCTTTGCGTAGCGCCCAATTCTTTCTCCCTGCCCGTATTGATTCCTAACAAATCTTCGACGTCGAATCTCTCGGCTTCCACGAGGGACTTCAGCTTCTCCAATTCAAAGACGTTTCGCCCGTAGGTGTTTTCCGTTTGGAACATAGTCAGCTCCTCCTCGCGCATCTTGTCGCGCGCGTCGCGGAGCTTCCGGTTCAACGATTTCGTCGTTTTGTCGTGAGTAACTTTTCCCTCGAGTCTCGACAGTATCGCGTCCTCGAGTTCGTTCTTGGAAATCGTACATTTTTCAAGCTCCTTGTCGAGCATCTTTTCCTCGTCGACGCACCGCTGATGAGCCTGAACGTAAATGCTGTTAACTTAGGGAATATTGCGAGAGGAGAGAGAGAGAGAGACAGAGAGAGAGAGAGAGCGAGAGAGAGAGAGAGAGAGAGAGAGACAGAGAGAGAGGGGGGAGGGGGGAGAGAGAGAGGGGGAGAGTTTATTTTGCCCCAGTAAACTCTCAGGCAAATTAAGGAGCGATATAATTAAATACAATATAGATGTTATGAACAAAACTGATAATAGGAGATAATATGAAATTATACACAATTATACAACTTATACAAAATTATACAAATTATACAACAGAATATTATAAAACTAAAAATAAGGAACCTAGATAAAACTAAATAATACTAAAGTAAGTAATAATACAGTAACGCAAAATAATACAAAATAATAATGCAGAATAATACAAAATAATGCAAAATAATAATACAAAATAATAATACAGAATAATACAAAATAATGCAAAATAATATAGAATAATTCAACCCTATGAGGGAAAAATGAGAGTTGTGATATGATACAAAGCGTGCGTGCAAATTAGTTTGGGATCGAAGAAGAAAGAGAGGAAATTTGCGAAATTTCTATAATACTCTTTTTTCCGGTACACACCCAGCACGCCGTATCGAAATCGTTCTGCGTTTGTTCCAAGAACTTCGACGTCTCGATCAATTGACCTTCCACGTTATCGATCTTGTTTTTCTCGTCGGCAATCGTCATGAGATTGTAACGTATGTCGTTCTCGAGCCTCGTCTGTATCGAAGTCAGGCGCTCGTTGTTCTCCATTTCTTTCTTCGTGTCTTTTTTAAGCTTCTCTACTTGCGAGCCCAACGTGGCGAACGACTCGCGGATCTTTCTGCGAGATGGACACTTTTTTTAGACATGTTTTTTTCCTTCAATTCGACACTTTAATTTCTCAGCCGAAAATCTGTACTTTCACTTGAATGGGGTTCAATTTAAGAAGGGCCGTGCGGTTCACTGATGAGTGTCAAGGTATTCGTTCCACGAAGCCGAATATTTAAGGCGGGATATACATTTGGACGGGGAAAAATTAAGCAGTTTTGGGGGATTTTTTAAACTAATAAATAATTATTTTATATTTATCAAACGGTAGGTATACTTTAATAGTATATTTAAGTATACTAGACAATTTTTTTAAATTAATTTATCATCAAAATGGCGGAGCTGTGGACGTGTTACAGCAAGGTTGCCGCGGAAGTTGCGAACTAGCGTGCAGTCTAGCTTCCTGTAGACTTTAATTGGCAAAAAATTCTAACATTTTTGCAGTTAGAACTTGTATAGTTTTTTATTTGACAGTCATTAAAATGAAAAACACGCAAATTCGAGAAAGGGGCACGCATTTACAAAAAAAAAATGAATATTTCATGCAAAATTTCTGTAAAAATTGGATTGAAAAGTAGTTTTTTTCTAATTTTTCGAAAACAATTCTCGTCAAGTAGAACGTAGCAATATTATCAATATTCCTACCAAGTTTCAACTCAATCGACCTTTCGAAAATGCAATTTTGAGAATGCAGCTATGAGAATAACCGGTTCGAAGTTTACGCCCGCTCCGAATTCCGTGACGTTTGAAGTTTTTCGAATTTCGCTTTGAAAGTTCGGGAACATATTGTACATACATACATCTACTGTTTAAAGAAGAAAAGAAACAAATCTAAAGATTCTGTAACGACAATAAAAAAGGGGGTCACCGAATGTTTAAAGAAAATATTAATGATAAAATTTGGAAAAATGTGACTAGAAGAATTTTCGTTGCCGTGTTTATTCAGAGAAAATGTAAACATGTCTAAATCTACTGAATTTGCGCGACATTTTTTAATTCCATTTTGTCGTTGGGTATAATAATTGTCTAATTTTTATTCAGCGCCACTGTCAATTTACCAATGATTCAGAAGGGCCCTGCTGACGCCCCCACAAAATACGGCCCTTCGCGAAAGGAATACCTTTATGGGACAGCAACCAAAACTTTGAAGTTTCGATCAGTTTCCACTGCACGGTTTTTGCGAATAAAGTATTCGGTTGGCAAGTATTTCGTTCGGTTTTTGTCAGTTTTTCCACTCGAAAAAAAGTGAACGAGCTTTTCCGCGAACCCAATATTAAAATTCAAGAAATTTATCACAGTTTTATTGACAAAAATTTAGAATTTAGCCGTAATTACAATCTCTCGCCGACGTATTAATTGTGTGACGTATTGACTGTATTCAATGAAAATTAAATTCGTCAAAATTTCTAGACGTTAATATGGTTTTTTCGAACGACGTATCTACGTCTACAACAAAAGACAATAATCCTAAACATTGACCCGTGAAACGCTCGACGCTCCTTGAAAGAAATCAATATTTTTAGTGAACAATGATGGAGAAGAGTGTGTGGAATGTTGGCGTACTCGCGTTCTTTGACGAGTTCTTCATTGACTTTGTCCCTCTGGGAGATGCTGGCGAGTACGTGATTCCATTCGGAGAACAATTTCTTCTGGGTCCTTTGTAGTCCCTCTAAATCGGTATTGGCGTCCGTCACAGTTTGTCCAGCATCGGATTTCTCCCTTTCCTTGATCTCCAATTGTTCCTTGCAATCTTTTATCTCATTTTCCAGCCTGGCAACCTCTTCCATGAGATTGGTCAGTACGTAATCCTCGTATTGTTTTCTTTTCAAGAGTTCCCGCTGCACCGTAGCCTCTTTCTCCGACATTCGTTTGGAAATTTTCATATGATTGTTCATCTCCCTTTCCCATTCCTCGAAGTGACGATCCAGAGCAGCGAAACTCTCCATCTCCTGATTGTACTTGGAAGATACGTTCTTTTCGTTGTCCAGCTCTTCCTTCAAAAGTTTTCTCAGCTCCTTCGTCTCGTCTATTCGAGACTCCTTGTCCTCGCGGACTTTCGTCAACTCTGCCAATTTCTTCTCGTACTTGTCCAGTGTCTCTTGCTGACGAACTATTTCTTCCTGCGACGAGTACAATTGCGCTGCCTTCGACTCTCGCCTCTTTTTCGACTCTTTTGCATCGTTCTCCTGCGGTGAGAAAAATTGAAAGCGTTATCAAGGATGAATGTCAGCCTCGTATCCTTCGTGGCACTTACCAGACGCAGAATATCCTCCGACAATCTGTTGTCGATTCGAGTCAAGTGGGCCTTGAGGGAATCCTGGAAACGTTTCATCAGAGGATCTTCCGGGTCTAAGACCTTCAAGGATTCGCTCAATGTGTTCGTCGCCTCGCTGTTCCATTGCACCGTAGGATTGGCTACTTCCTGGTCATAATCGTTCCTTTCTTCGGAGAATGCTACTTCAGCCCTGACTGAACGTCCTATTTCTTCCATCATGCTTGCACCGCGATATCCTCGACAACACGTGCGAGGAGAGTGAAAAAGTCAATAGACGCTGGAATATTTCGCGTTTAACGCGTATAACGAATGACAGGATTATTGACGCACTTGAAGGTAAGTACATGCTCGAAGAGTAGAATTTTATCGATGCGAGGAAAGTTACCGTGGCGATAGGACGCTCGCTTTCGTTGCCGTGGTGATCGAGCTCGAGTTTAGTTCACCAAACAGCCACCAGGGAAACGAAGCACTCGACTATGCGTATAGTTACGGAAGTACGTGGTGTTTCGGCGATGGTTTATTTTTTCTAGTGCAACGTTATTAGTAATGATGTCTAGTAAAGCCATACAGCAGTCGGTTACGGCTGCGCAACCGATTTATATTATAAACTAATTACGACAGTCAACGAAATCTTTTCGATTATGAAGTAACACCGTGTTAGACCTGAACCGAGGAGTTTCAAGTTCATTCTAAACAAATAATGCACTTCATTGAAAATTTACAACGGCTTCCTCAAAATATAAACAAGATTTGCGTCCAATACAAAATGGCGGCATCCTTGCAATCTTTTCAGGAAGCCATTTTTTTCGCTGGAGCTCTCCGCGGCTTAATGTGATAGAAGCATGTCTCAATGTAGGCATATAAGACTAGACATATACAAAGATTTTTTTGTAAAATATCGATTTTTTAAGAAATAAAGGCCCCTTGCCTGTTTTGCTAAAAAAAATGTTTATTGTAAAACGATTCACCAATATTTTGCAAAAAATATTTAGTACATTCCGAGTGTTGTATATGTACATTAATTATCGCGTTATTGGGTCAGTCTCAATGGTAAAAATTACGGCGGATGGCTTCGACAAAGAAGATGGCGTCGGTCAGCAGCCTGCTAGTGTGCCGCCATTTTTTATTGAAAAAATCTTAAATATCCTTGTGGATATCGTCAGAAAATTGTAAATTTTCATTTAAGTTCGTTAATTAGTTTAAAATTAACTTCAATGTCGCCATATCAGTTTGCGACCAAGTAACACGATGGCGTTGAAGAAGCCCTTAAAGGAGACCCCTTAAAGAAGAAATAATTTCTGTTTATTTTTGTAGTCACTAAAAATGCGAATTACCATGTGTATTAATTTTTTTAAAGTAATATAAGAAGTATTTCTATAATTTTGGAACAATTATTCACTTGACTGTAATAGAATTTAACAATTTTTTTCGTTTGAAAAAGTGATTCACTCATAAAATTAATTACACATCTATTTAGTATGAATATCAAGCTGTTAGAATATATTTTTTTTTTTCGATGTACAAAATGGCCGACTACTAATTATTTTATTTATCTTTTTTTAGGCGCTCCGCAGCGTGACATTTAGCGTCCACAATTTTTTACCTAGAACAAAAAACAAAAATGCTCGGCAATCTACATTAGAATACCTAGAGAAGTACGTACGAAATTTAAAAAATATTGTTTTATTCAAAACTTATAGGTATTTGAACTTAAGAAATGAATTTTCAGTGAAAAATTTCGTTATAACTGCTCATAAACTGCTCATAAAATGAAAAGTTTTCGACTAATCAGAAATTCCGTATGTCCTTCTCTGCGAAATGCAATTAGAAATATAACTTTTAAATTTGAAGTAAATCGAGTGAAAATTGTTGAAGTTATTTGTCACGCCAATTGGGAAAAACCCGTTTCGAGAAATTTCAAGTAGTCGGGCATTTCGTACGTCGAAAAAAAAAAATAACATTTTCTTGCTGCTTGATATTCATACCAAATAGATGTGTAATTAATTTTATGAGTGAATCACTTTTTCATACGAAAAAAAATTGTTAAATTCGCACATGATTTTATACCCGTAACTGTGGCCTAAGATCTTGAAAGATAGTTCCTTAAATTTCCCAAGCCTATTTTTTCGTCGGCGTGAAAGTAATCCATTTTTCTAAAAATGAACTGCTAAACAAACGCTTCACATTATGGACCGTTATTCTTGAGGAAGGGCAGCACTGACGAGTCGAAAAAAGGTCGTTTTTTCCGACTTTTTTCTGTATACTAGAATATTTATTTAGGATTTGGAAACGAGGTACGTTATAAAGCATACATTAAACGTATTTCGTGTAAATTTTTATTCAAAAAAATAAAAAATCAACGTTATTGAGGTATGATGGAAAAAAAATGGTGGGCCAACGGTCGGATCGATAACTTCACAATGGTGGTCTGAAAAATAAAGATAAAAAAGTTTTACAATCTATATAAATGTAGTTCTTATTGTACGTAGCCGTTGTCTGGAAAAAATCACGAAAGAGCGGGTGATACAAAAAATTTGATTTTGCCGAAATTTTTACTTATATTCGGAGGCTCAAAAAATACTAAATTAAAAAAGACGGTTACGAACGACAGCTACAGCAATGACGCAAACGTTAGTTTTTCCAAAACTGAAAGTGCAAGACAAATCGATTTTTCACCCGTCGCATTGGTGTCCCGCGCTAGTGCGAGTCGCGCCATCGATCGCGACACGGAAATTTCCACATTTTCAAAATCGAAAAACTCATTCGATCAGCGTCGTACTCTTGCTGGCACTTGAACGATTTTTACGCGGCAATTTTTTATTGGAGGATGAGTCGCTCGTTTCGCCACGTTATCGAACACTCTTCGTACATTTTTCATCTTCCGATCTACTGGGATCAAGCCAGCGTGGATTACCAATGTACTCGAAGCACTATTGTTACATGCGCGTGGAAGAAAAACAGAATTTTCCACGAATATTGTAGAGTCAATAAAGGCAAATGGAAATTCAGTATCGCCCGTGGTATTAATACGAATAATTGAGCTATCGTAGCTCAGTTCGTCGAAGCGACGTGAGAGGGTATTAGCGGTGAGTTCGAGGCGGATATGTGTGGACAGTCCGTTCCGTGCGGTCCGACGAATCGTTTCGGTTTTCCTTCGCGGTTATAAATTGTCATCGTCAGTTTCACGCCGGCTGGACGGACAGAGTGATTTTTCGGGAAAAATTGCAGCATCGTTACTCGGCTGAATAAAAGCACAGCGGAATTGTACGCGCGTTGAGACGCGCATCGCTCGGCACAATGGCTTCGTACCTCCGGTGAGTGCGGAAGCTTCGAAGAAATAAATTTTAAGAAAACTTGTCTCCAAGCAATCTATCACGATGTACTCGGGCAATGTCGGCGAGCGAAGACGTTAATCGCCGAAAAAAAAGTAACACCGGCTTTCGTCTACACAACAATAGCGATTGGGGGCCGGGGGGGGGGGGGCGTCTTCGTACCGCGTTTGTGTTATTTATTTTGGGCTAATGATACACTCCGACCGCGCAGGGCGATGTGTGCCCTCTGCGCTCGACAACGATTTCACGCCGTTTCTTTTATCTATTTCAAATTTTATTACTCTCAACGCGGCATCTTATCTCCGAACCTTTGACACGTCCGAGCTATAAGTTTACGGAATGAACGAAAATTCATGAAAAAATACACGTTGCTGAAAGAAACCGTGCGAATTCTGCACGTTGCTTTTTTTTCTCATTTTTTCTTTGGCTCATGCGTGTGTGCGAGTGCTTTTGCATTCGGATGTTCATACCGATGTGGAAAAAATGCGGGGGAAAAAGCTGTGGGAGAAAACTACGAAGGGGCAATGTGCAGGATTCCGCTCTCGATTTATCTTTCGTATCTGACCGAGGCAAAACGAGAGGGAGAACGTGCGAGGAAAATGCTACCGCTTCAAGCCAATGCGAGTTACGCTTCATCTTTTTGCGGATGAAAAACTTTTTCTTTTCATTATCAACACTGTATGTTATATTCTGTATTAGATTTTGCCTCGATAACGTTTTGAAACTCTTCTTTCAAGTTTTGTAAAAATTGACCTAGAATGTCGATATTACTCAGGCGGGCTGAACGTTTCATCGGTGAATGTTTAAAGAAACTGATTTTTCAAAGACGTTGAAGCGTTCGATCAAATTTCAGATTGAAAGTTTTCTTAAGATCCGCTACTTCATTTTCGAGAGAAAAAAATTAGATTAAAACCTCCGATTTGGCAGTTTCCATGGGAGTGAAGTTTGCATAGTTGGAATGCAACAAAGATTCTTGTTTATATTTATATTTCTTTATTTTTAGTAAAATGCCAAAAATAATTGTCCATTTCGGTTGTAGATCTTCGAAGGAGCATGCAAAAAAGTTATTGAGAGATTTTCATACCTGAAGTATGCAAAAAGAAAATTGAGCACTGAGGAAAATAAACATTTATTATATTCCATCAAACTTTAATTGAAATTTATTGTATTCCATCCATTTTTGCAGATGGAAAGTTGTTTTTTTTTATTTTCAACATTTTTATAGTATATTCTGTATTATATTTTGCCTCGATATAATTTTGAAACACTTTTTTCAAGTTTTGTAAAAATCGATCTAGATCGTCAATATTACTTAAGCGGGCTGAACGTTTCATCGGTGAATGTTTAAAGAAACTCATATTTCAGAGACGTTTATGCGTTCGATAACATTTCAGTCGGAAAGTTTTTCTAAGATCCGCTATTTTATTATTGAGAGAAAAAAATTATATTACAATCTCAGCAATTTGGCACAGTTTCTATGGGATTGAAGTTTCCATCTTCGGAATGCAACAAAGATTCTTGTTTATATTTATATTTCTTCATTTTTGGTAAAATACCAAAAACAATTGTCCACTTCCATTGTAGATCTTCGAAAAAGCATCCAAAAAAGGGATTGCAGGATTTTCGAGCCAAAATTTGCAAAAAGGAAGTTGAACACAGTGGAAAATAAAAATTCATTGTATTCCAGCGATGCAAACTTCAGTCTCATCAGTTTCTGATGAAAAATTCTAAATGGTGCCGGCGTTGATTTTTCTCGCTGATGTATTGACTGTTTTCATTTATAATAAAATTCCAGCTAAATTCACGATTTTTCACAAGCAATCCATAAATCGTATAGATCTCAATGTTTCTTTTTCTCAAAAACGATTCAACGGAGCTTATGGAAGTTCAAAGTGAAACTTTTATTGAATATACGCAAGGCTAAAAAAAAAGCAGTACCTTGTAACATTCACTGATGGGACACGCGATCCTCCTTTATTTTTCTTCATAATTTTGCTTCAGTCAGAATGTTGTTAACCCTTTGTTGTCACTGTGGGTCTAAATGACCCAGCGCCACCAAGTTTTTTTTGCTACTTTCTCTTTACAATTTTTTTTTGCATATTGCTTCCTCATTTTTTATATAATAATTTTTGGCACATATTCTGCAATGTTTAAAGTATGTTCATGATTTTTTTCATGGTCATGGTAGACTGATAGGCTTGTCACCCTCGGTCAAATTCACCAGGTTGACAAGCATGTGTCTCCAGGTAAGTGTGACAATAAAGGGTTAAGGGCTATACCAGTGTGAATGCTGAAAATTTGGGTGATTTTCGGGAATTTTTTGGAAGAAAAGTACTCAATTAAGTGTTTCGGAAAATTAAAAATATATTTAGCTATATTTGACCTATGTTACATAATTTTTTCATAGAAAAATATTGAGATCCATGCGACTTATGCGCCGCTTTCGGAGGCGCCAAAAAAAAAGTTCCCCCACTGCTGACATGATTTGGGCTGATTGAGTAGCTGAAACCAAAAAAGGAAAAAATGTCGTTAGGAAGGCATTTCCTGTGTAATGACGTAGGATTAAATGGCGTCGTTATGAAAAAAAAGTCTGTTTTCTTGCCAATAAAATGGTCGTTTTTTTCAATGCTAAATCGTCAATTTTCATTTAATCAAAAATATCCTACGTTATTGCAGAGTAAATATATTCAAGAGCACTCAGTTCAAATTTCAAGTCAATCGGATAATTGCTCGTTGAGTTACAATGTCAGCAAATTTGAAAAATCTCATTTAGAGAAAAACGAGTTTAAAGATTTAACAATCGATTTTTGCAAGATAAACTGATATAAATGATAATGATATTCTTGAAAGTATAAATTGTCGAAAAAGGCAAAAAAAAATGATATTTATATAAATGATATAAATGATAATGATATTCTTGAAAGTATAAACTGTCGAAAAAGGCAACAAAGAAATCGATTTTTTGAAAGTGTCACGGTGGTATAGCCCCTTAATGACATGCAGGCCTTAGAATTCTGGCAAATTTTATAAAATCCAAAATGCTCAATTGACTCGTGTAGAGCATAGTTTATTATGACTGCACGTCTAATGTTCCCACTTCAGTTTTGGCCAATTGGTTGTTTAGTTTGTAGTTCACAAAATCAAAACAAAAATTGTATTTCTCATTGGAACACAGTACTTATGGACATTTCTTATAATGTCCAAATTTGGCCAAGGTGGACATAATCTTTTCCACGCTCAATAGCAAAGATATTCCAAATGATAAGAATGCTCTGTGATTATTAGGCTCAGTAGCTGATTATTCACTTGAAAGCGAACTTTTCAGATGTATTGAAAGAAAAATTTGCTGTTCTCTTTCGCAGATTGGGGGTTCTGGCGCTGTGTCTTATACTCGCTGTTGATGCGGTGAAGAAGGAGGACTTCAAAACATGTGAACAGAGCAGTTTTTGTCGGTAAGTGTATGGAGCCTTGAATTATCATTGGAGATTAGTGGTGAATATTGTGTTGATATTTAATTATTTTTGTTGCATATATTGCACACGCTATGTACAGTTTTAGGTAAATCGAAAGAAAAAAAACATTTCGAAACTCATCTCTTTAAAGAATATTATTAGGTACAAAAAGAATTCGAATCAAATTGAAGCTTCTTGACTCAAGATTGAGTAGTAGTGATAGACAATATTTTTCTCTGTTTGATCGACACAAAAAGACTTGTTAGTTCGAACTTGGATAACTCAATAATGAATAAATATTCATCAAATCTAGTTGAAGACTCATGAAGCTGGTGCTTGGAGGCTTGGCATTATTTTTTGTACTCTTGATATGATTTGTACACAAATTACAGCTATTTAAAAACATGCATGTTTTCCTGTTGAAAATGAAAAGGGCATTTTCTACATAGCAGAAGTTTATGAAATATAAAAATATGGAGATTATGAACAAAAAATGTTGAAGCTGTCGGCTTCACAAACATTCATCTGGATTTGACGAACATTAAGTGGTGATTAAGTTATTTAAGTTTAAGGGTAAAGAGCGAATTTTCCGTGTAAATTAAATAGGGAAAAAATTATTCAGTGTTACGATTTAGACTTGACTTGAAGGGCTAAGATCAGCATCCATTTTTTTATATCTAAAAATATTGTTTAAGGGATTAGGATGTGACGACCTGAAAATCAGAGTTATTTTAAAAACTTAATTTTGAAGGAATAACAAAAATTATTTAAATATCGTTCCGACATTTACTTGTATGTACATTGACAAAGTAGTGTAAAAAATTTCATTAAAAAATATCAGTACTTAAAGAAGTTATAAACAATTTCGTGAAGGACCTTTTCACATGAGTGGCTGAACAGTGTACTTGATTTTGATCACCCGTTTGATCGAAAACAAAAAAAGGTTTTTTTGATTCTTAAAAAAAAAATATTGGCTCAGACTTGACCGAGTTTTTTTTGTTATCGTGTTTCAATCATCGAAAAAAGAAAAAATCAATTTTTTCCGATTTTTCGATGAGAAATTACATCATTGTTTTTACAATTACAGAACTAATGAAAATAAATCTTAAGAAAAACGTCGGTCAATACTAAACTACTATTACACTGGATAAGTGTACCAAATTTCTAGTCAATTCGTTCATTAGATGTCAAGAAATCGAGTACACTGTTTTCAGGGTTGTTACGCATCTGGAAAACCGGGAAAACTCCGGGAATTTCTTTCCTCCTGGAATAATTAGGGAAAACTCAGGGAATTTTGGAAATTCTCTGGAATTTTCTCAGAATTCACTTTTTGAACGAAGTACGGAAAAAGAAACCGACTTGACAAAAAAACTGAACAGTATAAAAATAAATATTTTTGTATTTTTGAATATTTATATTATTCTTTATTATATACAAAAAAAGTTATGTCAGTGCCAAACATTGAAATTTAAAAAAACTGAAAACTAATTTACTCTAAAGCTCTATACATTTGCATTTGATCTGTCGATATACAACCACATCATTATTATTATAGATAAGTGTTTATATATATATATTTTATTGTCACCGGCATGCAAATTCTCTTTATAATAAAGAACAGGTTTTTTTACTTTACAATGTTCAAATTATTTTTCGAACTTCAGTTCTTTTTAAATTTAATTAAATTTTTAACATTTCCATATATTTGATCTTAAAAAAATTATGTTATCCAGTTCAACATAATTTTTCAACAGAAGGATCGATTTGAGACTTTCCTTTGTTTTTTCAAGTCGGTTATAAATGTTATGTTTTTTTTTCACAAAAATGATTGTAGTATAGTTTGTAACGTTTACAAATACTAGTATGTTTGAAACGAGACTTAACTTGTGGTCTTTAACTTAAAAAAATATATATTTGATGAAAACAAAGTGCTCTTCATTTGATTCTAATCTGGGTAATTTGCAAAACCTGGAATTTTTGCAAAACCTGTATGGAAAATCTAGAAAAGTCAGGGAATTTCTGAGTCACTAATGCGTAACAACCCTGGTTTAAAAAACAGTTTCGAGAAAAACGCGTTTAAAGTTTTACTAGCAGTTCTATCATTGTAATCATAAGTTTACCTTCAATCTGAGATGTCCTCACCACATGTTGGACCTTCCTCTTTAATTTGAGTCTCCTCAAGTGACGAACGAGAGTTTTGAAATTACCCCAGTAGCGTAACCGCTTAAAGGAGCAAGAGATGAATTGTTCTTCGCCACACTCTAACATATCCATTGCGACAACCCGAGCGAAATAATAAAACTTAGTGCTCTGCGCTTCTTGGATTGAAAGCGAACCCGAACATTGCCAATGTCACGTTGATTCGATCATTCCGTTGCAGACGCTGTCGCAAGGTAGAGCCAGGGAAAACTCCTTACGAATTGCGGGGCGACACGGTAGCCGTGAACGAGTCGACATTGTACGCCGACTTGTACAATCGGGACACCGGAGTTTACTTCGTTCTGCAGTTGACCGCGCTCAAGGGAAACACCTTCAGGCTTCTGGTGAACGAGAAGGAGCCCGATCAACGAATCAATTACAAGAGATACGAAGTTAAGGACGCACTGAAAGGTCCGCCAGAGACATCGAAGCTGGAAGTCATAGAGACCACTTCGGATCACGTGAGCGTGGTTAATGGAAATGGAAAAGCCGTGGTGTACTTCAATCCCTTCAGGATCGATCTTTATTCCGATAACGAGCTCGTTATATCGGCGAACGCTCGAGGCCTCATGAGGTTCGAACATTTGAGACCGAAGCCCGAAAGGTTCGTACAATTTCTTTAAACCTCCAACTTACTCCGAAACCCTTGAAAAGCTTAAGGGGTTAGGTCACAGTAACGGGTATAAAATCATGTGCGAATTTAACAATTTTTTTTTCGTATGAAAAAGTGAAACACTCATAAAATTAAGGGGAGATATATACCTAGGAGCCGGAAAAAAGATCATTTTTGTGAATTTTTTCAAGGTAAACTATTTGAAATTTCGGATTGGGGTTTTAATTATCTAAAAGTGTATACATTCAAAAATATGTTTAATTTTCTTTATTAAAAAATATAAAAATACACAAGGATATTGTATGATCCTTGGAGTGTCGTAAAAAAATCTGCGTATACGGTACCCACTGGCGTTTCTTCAAAAATCATCTGAAAAAAAAAACCAAAACGATTATTAAATTAGATACTATAATCTAGTACTTGTCATAGCCAATTTTGAAAATATCGATTTATGACAAAATGGCGGACGTTTGAACATAAATAGTGATTGTTGGGCCAAAAATTAGTTATTTTGCCTATAAAACAAAAACGAAGTAACGGAAAAAAAATCCTACGGCAAGTACTAGATAATGGTGTATAGAATAACCACAAAAAACCTCAAGGCAATCGGTTCATTGGTTTTCGAGGAATTTTGGGTACCGATTTGAAAAACGTAGTTTTGAGAAAAACGCGTTTGAAAATTTGGGAATGAATAAATCATGAAATTTGTCAACTTACATGGAATCATCGATACCAGGCCCATAGTGTAGGTCTTCTACGGTCGACGGAATTTTCATAGATTCTGAATCGATTTTTTCGACCATCTAGGTGTATATCTCCCCTTAATTACACATCGATTTAGTATAAATATCAAGCTGTTAGAAAAAAAAAAATATATATATATATATATATATATATATATATATTTTCGATGTACAAAATGGCCGACTATTAATATTTTCTTTTGTTATCTTTTTTTAGGCGCTCCGCGGCGTGACATTAAGCATCCACAATTTTGTACCTAGAACAAAAAACAAAAATTCTCGTCAATCTACATTGAATACCTAGAGAAGTACGTACAGAATTAAAAAAATATTGTTTTATTCAAAAGTTGTAGGTATTTGAGCTTAAGAAATGAGTTTTCAGTGAAGAATTTCGTTATAACTGCTCATAAAATGAAAAGTTTTCGATTAATCAGAAATTCCGTACATAATTCTTTGCGAAATGCAATTAGGAACATAACTTTTAAATTTGAAGTAAATCGAGTGAAAATTGTTGAAGTTATTTGTCACGCCAATTGGAAAAAAGCTGTTTCGAGAAGTTTCGAGTAGTCGACAATTTTGTACATCGAAAAAGAAATATATATATTTCCTAACAGCTTGATCTTCATACTAAATAGGTGTGTAATTAATTTGATGAGTGAATCACTTTTTCATACGAAAATAAATTGTTCAATTCGCAGATGATTTTATACCCGTTACTGTGGCCTAACCCCTTAAGTACCTGGCAATACGGTACATTGTTTTTCATTGGCGACGGCCGAGGTGCGACCATTGTAATTACGTTATGTGTAAATTGACATCGGAGGAGAGACTGAGTGGTTGCCGCGTGCCGCAGGAAACCCGAGGGCGAAACAACAACGGAAGAGCCGACAGAGGTCACCGCTTCGCCGTTTCCGGGTGACGGAGCCGAAAACGATCCGGGCGCTTGGGAAGAAAATTTCGGCTCGCATCATGACACCAAGCCTTACGGACCCGAAGCAGTTGCTCTCGACTTCAGTTTCCCGGGCGCTGAACACGCCTACGGGATACCCGAACACGCCGATTCTCACGCTCTTCGGTCGACCAAGCAGACCGACCCTTACAGATTGTACAATTTGGACGTTTTCGAATACGACGTTAACGAGGCCCCCATGGCACTTTACGGAGCTGTACCCGTTCTCTATGCTCACGGGTATGCACTCAGGCCTAAGTGCCTTTAAATCTTAAGGGGGAACCTCCTCCAGACAACAGGTTTTTCAATAATTTTTTACAAAAAATTGACAGCATTTATTGCAATTAATCAAATTACATAATAATATTGACGTTCAAATGAATACAAACAAAAATTTCATGAGTGAAAAAACAAAAAGGCGGCGCTAGAGGTGCTCGAACTTGGCTCCTAGAGTTTGCGCCGTGGGACGCCCAGGTCCTCGAAGTTAACTAAAATCAACGAAACATTTTTTTCTCATTAAAATAAGTTATTCCTTTTTGCATGGACCTAAATTTAGCACAAAAAATTGAAAATTTGAGGACAAAAAAGAAAAAAAACCCTTTTTTTAATAGACAAATCGTTAAAAACAATATTCAATAAAACAATTTATACAAAATTTTAGGTTTGTGCAAAGGCCGATAAGTTAAAGAATATCTGCACAACATTTCAAGTTGATTGGTTCGTTACTTTTCAATTTACATACCACGGCACGGAAAAAAAACATGTTTCGAGAAAAACTCGATTGAAGTTTTCGTTCTTAAAAAATGGAGTTTAGAGTGATTTATAATTATTCAAGCTTAATCTGCGATGCCAGGACCGTAAAGCAAGCCTTCTTCTAGAAAGTCACTAATCTGGACGGCATTTTTCTCCTTTCGTGTGAACTGTTTGTGAGAAAACGAAAAACGACGGTTACACAGGCCGAGTTTTTCTTTACAATCGTCTATTATTCAAAAAGTAAACTAGCAACCTTGTTTGGTTAAAAAATTAAAAGGTAGAGGTCGCAAAGAGCGCGCGCTCGTTTACCTACTCTCGATACTTTTGGAGGGCATCACTTCGGTGACTTCGTAGGGATCTTTAGGACTTTCTGTTGGGCTTGAAAACTTTGTAAATATATTCTTCAGATACTGAATGAATTTTCAAAGCAATAAAAACAAATTGATATCTGGAGGAGGTTCTCCCCTTAAAAGTTCGCAAGTTTCACTTGAAATTTGGATTCCGCATTCTTGGGGTGTAGATTTAAGGGGGGCCTATAGAACGCTAAATCTTAGTCGATTTTCATGATTTTTTTGGAGGCTAAGAAATGTATATATTTTTTCAGGGTCATAGGTACTTCAACTCGTTGAAACAAAACGTTTCGAGATAATCGCGTTTAAAGCTTCGGCCAGGGAAAAACGTATGATTCTGTGACTTACCGACTAGTCAGCTATTCCAGCACCATATAATAGTCCTTCAGCTTAATATTCAGCTGAATATTTCTGATTGGGGTAGAATATCCATAAGCCGAATTTCCATAACCGAATATCCATAAGTGAGTATAGAGTAGAAATGAGTGCTAGAAATGGCGGGAGGTAGAGGAAAAGTGAGTATAGAGGGTGAGGGTGGAGTAAAAACCCAAACAAACAAACTCACTTATGGATATTCGACTTGTGGATATTCGTACTTATAGATATTCGACTTATGGATATTCGTACTTATGGATATTCAACTTATGGATATTCGATTTATTGATATTCGTACTTATGGATATTTGACTTATGGATATTCGACTTATGAATATTCGTACTTATGGGTATTCGACTTATGGATATTCGTACTTATGGGTATTCGACTTATGGATATTCGTACTAATGGATATTCGATTTATGAATATTCGAGTTATTATGGATATTCGCCTTATAAATATTCGTACTTATGGGTATTCGACTTATGGATATTCAACTTATGGATATTCGTACTTATGGATATTCGTACTTATGGATATTCGTACTTATGGATATTCGACTTATGGATATTCGTACTTATGGATATTCGTACTTATGGGTATTCGACTTATGGATATTCGTACTTATGGATATTTGTACTTATTGATATTCGTTCTTATGGATATTCGACTTATGGATATTCGTACTTATGGATATTTGACTTATGGATATTCGATTTATGGATACTCGTACTTATGGATATTCGACTTATGGATATTCGTACTTATGGATATTCGACTTATGGATATTCGTATTTATGGATATTCGACTTATGGATATTCGTACTTATGGATATTCGACTTATGGATATTCAACTTATAGATATTCGATTTATGGATATTCGACTTATGCATAATCGCGTATGGATATTCGACGACAGTGAATATTTCTATGTCTATAGACGCGTTTTTAACAGCTATTATTGAATAGTCGACTCACCTCTCCACATGGTGCCTATACCTACGCGCAGGGCTCCAAACGGAGCAGGGGTGTGCCACGATCAAAAGCTCTCGAGACGTCATTTTTGAGAATTGACCAAAATCACTAACTGCATCGTATTCTACAGGTTTTAAACTATAAATTTAGGCCATAAAAATGCATATTTTGTAGCTTGTATAGAGAGCGTCGCCCTTAAAAATATGAAATATGAATATTCTTATCTATCCGGATGCGAGGGTACCCTCAAGTATTTCGTAACGATAACCTGGACAAAGAGTTTCTCCAGACCATATCATGTATTGCCAACAGAACGGAACGGACTTCCGGTATATTCTGGCACAACGCCGCAGAAACTTGGGTGGACATATTGTCAAGTGCCGACAACAACGTCGTAGAGAGTATCGTCAGTTTCGTATCACGTACAACCAAAAAGCCCCAGGTCGATGCTCACTTCATGTCCGAGTCCGGAATCATCGACGTATTTTTCCTCATGGGCCCACGACCCATGGACGCATTCAAGCAGTATACCGACCTTACGGGCACTGGCAATTTGCCCCAGGTACGCATTATTCGATATTCCTTTCTAACCTGCGAAGCAATCTCTGTTTTCTTCGAACAAGCTTCGATGTCGCGAAGATTTAAAAAATGCACAAAAACGTGAAAAAAAAAAAACAATCTGTACGCTTTCATCGGTGACACCGTCTACGTGACTAAACGACATCCGTTCGATCCAGATGTTCACGCTGGGCTACCATCAGTCGCGTTGGAACTACAACGATCAGGAGGACGTGATGACTATAGCCGACAATTTCGACACTTACGATCTGCCGATGGACGTAATGTGGCTGGACATCGAGTACACCGACGGCAAGAAGTATTTCACTTGGGACCCGCGAAAGTTTCCCAATCCCATCGAAATGATACACAATTTGACGTCCAAGGGCCGCAAATTGGTGGTTATAATAGATCCCCACATAAAGCGCGACAGCAATTACTTTTTGCACAACGACGCGACGAATCACGGTTATTACGTGAAAACCAAAGACGGCAAGGATTACGAGGGTTGGTGTTGGCCCGGTGCCTCGTCCTATCTCGACTTTTTCGATCCGAAGGTGCGCGATTATTACTCGAATCTTTATTCGCTCGAGAAGTTTCACGGCACGACGAACGACGTTTACATCTGGAACGACATGAACGAGCCGAGCGTCTTCAACGGGCCCGAGGTTACGATGCCCAAGGACGCGTTGCATTGCGGCGCGGTGGAGCATCGCGACGTGCACAACATAAACGGCCATTTCTTCACAATGGTGACTTACGAGGCGCTCTACAAGAGATCCGGCGGCTCACTCAGACCCTTCATTCTGTCGCGTTCGTTCTTCGCCGGGAGCCAGAGATACGTGGCGATATGGACCGGTGACAATATGGCCGAGTGGGCTCATCTGCGCGTCAGCTATCCCATGTGCTTGTCGATATCGATCGCGGGTATACCGTTTTGCGGCGCTGACGTTGGCGGTTTCTTCAAGAATCCGGACTCGGAACTCTTCATAAGGTGGTACCAGGCGGGCGCTTGGCTATCCTTTTTCCGTGCCCATTCGCACATTGAGACGAAGAGACGGGAGCCTTGGGTCTTCAACGACGAGACCACGCAGATCGTTCGTGACGCGTTGCGCATGCGCTACTCGTATCTGCCACTTTGGTATACCCTCTTCAAGGAACACGAGAGCAACGGTTATCCGGTTATGCGGCCGTTGTGGGCGCACTATCCCACCGAAACGGCGACCTTCGCGATCGACGATCAGCTCCTTCTCGGCGATGCGATTCTCGTACGTCCGGTCTTCGAACCGTCGGTCTCCGAGGTCAAGGTTTATTTCCCGGGCATGGGCCAAGTCGTATGGTACGACGTTGACACTATGCAACCGCACAAGCAACCCGGACTCGTATCCATTCCCGTTACACTTCACAAAATACCGGTCTATCAGCGTGGCGGCTCAATAGTGCCGAGGAAAATGCGCATACGTCGTAGCACCGTACCCATGAAGAACGATCCTTACACACTCGTCGTGATAGCCGGTAACGATGGCACGGCAAACGGCACACTGTACATCGACGACGAAGTCAGCTTCGAGTATCGTCACGGAAAATACTTGTATCTCCAATTGGTTTTCGACGGACAAAAATTAACCTCCACGTTCATCAGCAAGAGAGCCTCGTACGAGACCAAGAGCTGGCTCGAAAGGGTCGACATCGCCAATCCACCGCAAGGAGTCGTTTCCGCCAATCTCATCTCGCAGCGTACGTCGTGTTTTCTTACTCACGCTTATACGTAATTGCCTCAGGGATTATTATGACGATGGTGAAGTTTGCATTGTTGGAATGCAACGAAAATTTTTTAGTTTCCTCATTTTCGTTGTCGTCCAGAATCTTTACGTACATATTTAGGCTGTCGATCTTTGATGAAGATTCCGAAAAACGTTTGAGTGGTTTTGGAGGGCGAATGTGCCGAAAAATTCGGCTGTGAAACTTTTGTTGCGGTCTAACGATGCAAACTTTAAGGAGAGATATACACTTAGGAGCCGGAAAAAATGTCATTTTTGTGAATTTTTTCAAGGAAAACTATTTGAAATTTCGAACTGGGGTTTTAATTGTCTATAAGTATATACATTCAAAAATATGTTTATTTTTCTTTATTTAAAGATATCAAAGATATATTTAAATATAAAAAGATTATTAAATTAGATACTATAATCTAGTACTTGTCATAGCCGATTTTGAAAATATCGATTTATGACAAAATGGCGGACGCTTGAACATAGATAGTGATTTTTGGGCCAAAAATTAGTTATTATTTTGCCTATAAAACAAAAACTAAGTAACGGAAAAAAAATCCTATGATAAGTACTAGATAATGGTGTATAGAATAACCACAAAAAACCTCAAGGCAATCGGTTTATTGGTTTTCGAGAAATTTTGGGTACCGATTTGAAAAACGCGGTTTTGAGAAAAACGCGTTTGAAAATTTGGGAATGAACAAATCATGAAATTTGTCAACTTACATGGAATCATCGATCCCAGGCCCATAGTGTAGGTCTTCCACGGTCGACGCAATGTTCATAGCTTCTTAATCGATTTTTTCGACCATCTAGGTGTATATCTCCCCTTAATATCGTAAATTATTCAGAATCAGATTTGGAATTCACGGCCTTAAATACATATAAATGGTAGAAATTTGTAGGATTTTTTATTGTACATTAGAAGACATGAAAAACATTTTTTTAAATCGACAATAAGTGTTCATCAGCAGCCAATTGTTGCTGGACGAATTTTCCTCGCGATGTCGAACTGCGGCAGCTGTAGTTTTATTGAGTTTATTCGAAGCAAAAAATTAAAAAACCATGACATTCTATATGAAAGTACGCTGTCGATGAACCAAGAAAAAGTTGAATATAGTAATAATGGCGGCACTCAGAAAAAAGATCGAATTTTCACCGAAAATTTTCGTGTATTCAATGCAGAAAATGATTGTTTAATTAATTTTTTCATTGAATATGGAGGTTTATCGACGAGAGTTTGCAATGATGTGTCTAAAAACCTTTCGTTGTAATGAATCGGATAAATAGTTTTTTTTTTATCGCTGCCGCAAATTTCTAAATTGCGTTCAGCAACAATTGGTTGCAGGCTGCTGATGAACACTTATTGTCGATTAAGAAAAATGTTTTTTATGTCTTCTAATGTACAATATAATACCCTACGAATTTCAAAACGATTGGTCGAATAGTTGCGTCGGAAAAAAATCCCGAATTTTTTTCGTTATTTTCGAGTCCAGTTGCGTTGGAAAAAAATCGCGAAATTTTTCGTCATTTTTGACAATTTGTATGTATTTCCTCCCTTAAGGGGGCTCATGCATTTTACCGATGACTGCTCGAGGATACTGATTTCATTGAGACGTAAATATTTTTAACAAGCGACTTCGAGGTTCCGTAGGATTCACTACATTGTTCGGGGTTAAAAAAAACAATAATATAGAAAATTTAGTACTGTTTCTTTGTGAAAATCGTGAATCCAGGTGGAATTTCATTGTCAACGCACACAGTTAATATCTCAGCAGGAAATACTAACTGCTAAGTTAACGGATTGAGACGTGAAATTGTTAAATAGCACGATTAAAAAAACTCTCCTGGAAAACGATCTAGTGGATTTTGTGGAAACTTCCAAGTGGAACCTTCATTGGACATCGTTTAAAAAAATTAATGACCTTTAATATTCATCGGCGATACGCCTGATCCTCCTTAATTTGCTCTGAAACGACTTTGATAAAAGCGCTCCATTATTACGATGGAGATTTAAGGTATCCCTTTCACGAACACGAATATTTTACGATTAACTGATTTTCGTCTATAATAACGTAAAAATACATCCCAGTATACTGGTCAAATTTCAAGCCAACTTACCGAACTTTTGACGAAACATTACGCCTCAAAATCGTGTCGCTTGTACGGCATTTTATGGAGATTACACGCTGGCCACATTTCTATCTAATAATTTATGCACTCAATAACTCTAGATGCGTGGTACAAACTGCTCGACGCGTGTCAAAAATTCTTAATTTTCCGCAGCGACAATAAAAACGGGATCGCCGAATGTTCAATGAAAATATTAATGATAAAACTCAGTGAAATGTGGCTAGCAAAAGAATTTTCGTAGCCGCGATTTTGAAGAAGAAATGTAAAAATGTGTGAATCTACTAAATTCGCGCGGCATTGTGTATTCCAGTTTATCGTAGAGTATTAATAATTGATTGTGACTTATTTTTACTAAACGCCACTGTGATTTACCGTTGATTCATAAGGGACTTGCTTATGCGTCCACAAAATACGGCCCTCCGCGAAAGAAATACCTTAAGAATTTCGTGACATACCATAGGTACGATACTTGTCGATTACTTTATCGCACCAGCCCTAACCGGACTTACGGGCCGACTTTTTGCTACCTCATAGAGAAGATTTTCACGAAAATGTCCGGAATGTTAAAAAATCTTAGAAAACTCCGTTTGAAAAAATAGTGTGCGCATGGACGCATTTTTAGTTCTGAAAAACGAAGCTATTTTTACAAGGGAGCTGAATTTAGAAAAACCGAACCTTATATTCCAAGTTTAGAGAAAATCAACTTTTCTTGAATGATTTTCTTATTTTTTTTAATCCTATTTTCTATTGTACAGGGTCTTCCCCCTTATTGCATTCCCCGCCATATTCCACTTCCTTATCCCCTTATTTTCTTGTTTAAAGCTATAGTTTATTCATGAAGAAAAACTATGTTTGCAGAAATGGGAAAAGTGGCCCTGGAAGCCAAGTACAATACGAACAACAACGTGCTCACTCTACGTAATCCAGGTGTAAATATGGGCGAAGAATGGACAATCGAGCTAGTTCATTAGGATAATACACGTTTCTTCTCCGATCGAGCAAACATCTCAACAACGGACTTAGAAGACACGTCTCGTCGTCAGTTACTTCTACCGCTATTACAATGTACCACTGTTTCTCCCACTCATTATCGAAAAACTCAAGTCAAGCGAACCCCATAGAATTCTGTGATTCGAGACAAGAGCGCACGAAACTAAGAAGAGAGAACACGAAAAATGTATTCTACGGGGCAAGTGATTTTCCCCACGCGCTCTTGTCTCGCCAACTTCGTATAATAACAATGTTCCCGAAGTTTCACGAGTGTCTCGCCGCTCGGAGAATTTTATTCGCGTTATTAAGCACGTTACGACGAATTCCAGCATTCAACATCACATTACCTCGATTTTGATCGTCAGCATTTATAAACAGCGGGAAAAGAATCGATTTGCGGTAAACCCAATGGAATAATCAATGTTTTTTTATATATATATTTTTTTTGTCTTACACAGCCATTGATAGAATCAGACTCAATAAACTTTTTTTTACACCGGGAGAATACACTTTTCTGCACGCGTACAGCGACGCTTCACCGGCAAAAGAAAAAGGATAGATACCAATATCGTTCAATTTGACGTGACATGACGCGCTGTATAATTCACGCCCGCTCCGTCGGCGCTTGCTTGTGCGCCAAGTACAAGAAAACAATCGACGAAAGTGCCGACACTAAGAATATAACGTCGAACCAACGATGATAAAAGTTGAATTGCAAGTCGCCCAAAACTTGGGTTATTATTATACGATACTCGGCGGGCATGTTCATTCTCATCAGAAGTACCGACGAGACGAAGTACATTCCCTGAAACGAAAGAAAAAGTTTAATCAATTAGCCTCGCCAGTGTGTAGAGAATTAATAAGGATGTTATCGAAAATACTTATCGTTACAAGTGCGTTACAACATAAAGAGGAAAATAATTTGCTTTGCTTTTATTTTTGAGCAATCTACGTACCATTATCTGTGCCAGTATGAGAACGATGATATTCGACGATTTGCTGCTCGATATCGCGTAGAAGAACTGTAGGACAATAAGCAAGATAGGACTTTGAGGGACGAGCGTTTCCAGAATGGAGTTTGAAGCTTTGAAATTTTTTTTTAATTCACATTATGATCAATTTTGGAATTTCCGCGAGTTTCGTCGGGCCGTTTTCGAGAGCGAAATAAATTAACATTTCGACAATTTGAAACAGTTTGTTATGAGGAATCGTGAAGTGAACTTTTTTCGTCAATGAGCACATTGAATATGGCAGCAAGAGGCTGCAACTGAGTTTGAAATTTTTAATGAGAAACTACGCCAAATTGTTTGAATTTTAACCCTGGGAACTACACTCGTGGGGGGCCGAGTTGAAATTCCGAACTTGGAATGATCAGAATGCTCAAAACTCCGAAAGAATTTTACACGAAAGACCAAAACTCGGAAAATCTAAACACCGTCAAAATAATTCGGCTGTGGAAGTTTTAAAAGTGTCAACATTTTCAATAAATCGACGAATTATTTAAAGATTTTTTTTTATTAAGAAGTGTTTTCACGTAAATTTTGAAATTTTCCTAAACAATGTTATAGGTTCTGCATAATTTACAATCAACTGTGTAGACTTTGGCTGGCATGATCTTGACGAATCTAGTCATTTCGGCGCATTCAAAGTTCGGAATTTCAACCTGGGCCCCATGTCAAGATCATGCCAGCGAAAGTCTACACAGTTGACTGTAAATGATGTAGAGCGTATAACATTGTCTAGACAAATTTTAAAATAGGAGCAAAATGAATTCTTAATAAAGAAAAATTCTTGAAATAATTCGTCGATTTGTTGAAAATTTTGAAACTTTTAAAACGTCCATAGCCGAATTATTCTGACGGTGTTCAGATTTTCGGAGTTTTGGTCTTTTGTGTAAAATTCGTTCGGAGTTTTGAGTGTTCTGATCATTCAAAGTTCGGAATTTCAACCCGGCCCCACTCTTGGGTCTTACCGACCTAACCAAAAAGTGCAGAATTCGCGTTTTTTCTCTTTCGCGAAACATTTTTATCTGCTCAAACACGTGTCTTAGGGGCCGTCCATAAATTACGTCATCGACTTTTGCTGATTTTTGACCCCCCCCCCCCCCCTGAAATCATCCTATCCGTCATATCGTTGTGATCAAATTAACGTTACCGTCATCTAACGACCAGACCCCCCCCCCCTATTTTAAAATGACGTAATTTATGGACGGCCCCTTAGACAAAATATGAACAGAACAAAGATTTCCTCTTGACAGGTGCTTTCCTAACAGTATGCCCTTTTATTTGGAAAAAGTCGTCTGATTAGACGCAATTTCAAGGAAAGTACATCATTCGAAAGTCGGCCGAATCTCACAGGTGTGTAACAAGGAACATCACTCAAGTGTCCGCCTTCGATGTTGTTGAAACTCATATATGTGATAAAGAATCAAAAACTATTAGACACGTATTTTGTTTTATCTGCGGAAAAACATTTTTAAGGGGGGAATGACCCCTCCACGGAAGGCGTGGCACACCTCAATTTTTTTCTCAATATTTCTATATTGGATTTTGCATCGCTTTACATTAGAAGAATTTTGGTTTTTGGTTCATTCGGATCGGTGGGCTTGTAGGTGAAACTGCAAAATCACCCCTCGACACGCCCTTCTTTAAGGGGTGGTTTCCCCTCCTTAAACCCGTTTTTCCGCAGATAAAACAGACGTGTCTAGTAGTTTTCAATGCTTTATCACATATATGACTTTCACCAAAATCGAAGGCGGACACTTAAGTGATGTTCCTTGCAATTAGCGAAAAATATGAGTGTTCTCCTAGGGTTGAGGGGAGGTACCTGAGTAAACGGCGAGAAAAACAGGTAAACTTCGGGAATTTTTATCTCAAAAACTAATATTTCGATTGTATCCGGGTTTTTTTCATTGGAAAATATGTACATTGAGGTATGTTTAGAAATTTTTAAAAATAAATTCGTTGACTGGAAGCGCTTCAAACGCGATTATCTCGAAACATAGTTTTCAAAGTCGGTGCCAGATGTATCTCGAAAACGGCTTGTCCGATTTTGTCCAAATTCGGATACAATATTCTTCGATAGTTTTTCTCGTTCGCCACGTAGGGGTTTTTCATTTGATTGAACCATTGCTTTTTTTTATGCAATGTGTATGCAATCCAAAATCGTCGGAAATTGCGAACGAAAAACGAATGTTAAATTAAAACGGTCGCAATTCCGTCAAAAATGAAAATTTCAAAAAAATCCTACGAGGCGAATCCATATATTACGCCATCGATTTTTGCTGATTTTCGAGCCCCCCCCCCCCCCCCCCCCTACAATCATCCTATCGTCATTTCCTAATGACCCCCCCCCCCTTTCGCAAAATTGACGTCATTACCAGTTTGGCAAAATTAAAACATTTGCGGATTTGAGAAAAATTGGGTAACATTAAAACATTTTGTTATAGAATCATCTTTTATTATTTTGTACTTTGGCAATGTTTATTAATATAATAATATTATTCTTCCCTATTCTTCAGTTTTCTTTGGATAGCTCCCACATTTTGTTATAGAATCATCTTTTATTATTTTGTACTTTGGCAATTTTCATTAATATAATAATATTATTCTTCCCTATTCGTTAGTTTTCTTTGGATAGCTCCCACGGAGTTTTCACCCATTCTTGCAAATCCTGGATCACGGGTAATATCTCCGTGTCCTCCCCATATTCATTTTGGCTCGATCGAACTATTTTCATAGGTACGCTGTTATTTGAAGTTCTCGAATATAATGTAGACAAACCTTATGTAATAAATAAATAAATAATGAGTTCAATAATTAATACCATTAGGTACTTGCAAAATATTTTTCATCACTCATGCGGGGAAACCACTCTAGTTGTACAATATACTATTGTACATTTTGAAGTAACTGGTATCACAAGAATGACGTCAATTTCGAAACGCGCCCCCCCCCCTCATCCATCATTTACCGTCATCCGCAGACGAACCTCCCCCTCCCCAAATTTAGAATGACGTAATATATGGACGGCCCCGAACGAGAAAAACTATTGAAGAATATTGTATCAAAATTTGGACAAAATCGGACAAGCCGTTTTCGAGATACATCTGGCACCGACTTTGAAAACTATGTTTCTAGATAATCGCGTTTGAATCGCTTCCAGTCAACGAATTTATTTTAAAAAATTCCTAAACATACCTCAATGTACATATTTTCCAATAAAAAAAACCCGGATCCAATCGAAATATAAGTTTTTGAGATAAAAATTCCCGAAGTTTACCTGTTTTTCTCGCCGTTTACTGAAGTACCCCCTCCCCCCCCCCCCCTTGATATCTCTCGACAGCGATGCAGTGAAACTGTTGGGAATTCCGAAGTTGTATTGAACGAGCTTGCGGCAAACAAACAATTAGCACCCTAACATTGATCTCTGAACCGCTCGATCCTATCAAGAGCTCACGCGGTAGCTTTCCACTAGCAGCGCGCCGCAGCAACGATAGTCTCCTATCGCGCATGTCGAGCTTTTAGAGCGAAACGTTACCTTGGTCAACGTGAGTAACAAGCCCCGTATGGATGTGACGACTATGCATCCAACCAGAAAGAACGATATGTGCTGGGACCAAAACGTGACGTTGATGTTGAAACCGATCCAGTGTACGGCGATCTCTATACCGCGAGTAACGGGATCTTTCTTGCCGACGCGATCGAACACGATATTTATCGTCGACTGAAAAAACGAACGCGTTTTTTTTTCTCACACAATCGGGTGTACATACTACGAACGCCACGTTCGGAGCGTGGATGGCAACGATATGACTCACAATAAATATTTTCCACATGCAATAGATGGAGAAAAAGTAGCCGAGGAAGTTGAAATATTTTCCTTGCCACGTCGCGGCCCACTCCAGTCGTTCCCTTGCGTTTTGCATATCGTGAGCTTCGAGGAACAATTGTCGGGAGAGCTCTTCCAATCCCGAAATTTCCTGTCTCAGTTGCTTCACGTCTGGGGATGCAAATTCATCGAAATTCCGATTAATTTGGAAAACTCGATTGAAAATTACTCGATTAAGGGGGGAGATTGCTTTAGGCGAGGAAAAAATCTGCTGATTTTCATTCTTTTTTTTGAAGGCAAAGATTTCATCATTTTTGAGACTTGGGGTATGTTGTATTACTACTTTTGGCTGCTATATGGTATTTTTTAAATTAATCTTTAAACAAGGCGAAGGTATGGCGCGGTCTTCTAAACGGCATTTTCGAAACGCGTGACGCATAGCTAAAAAAACCAATAAACCGATTCTGATGGAATTTGGAATAAATCTTGCTAACCTTATTGTCTAAAGCACGACGCCAAATCCTTTGGAAGAAAAAATAATCTTTTGATTGAAAAATGTAGCCATTTTTTTCCGGAAAATTCGATCTTTTTGTTTCAAAGCGTACTATTTCATCGATTTTCGACATTTGTCACTTTTTCTTGGTTCTTATTCTGCGTACGAGTGTTAACGAAAGAAAAATCTTCGTTGGTTTTTTTTTCAGATTAATCCCACCGACGTTGCGTGTCACGCCGTCTGACAACATCCGCCGCAATCAGTTTAGAAGATCGTGTCCTACATCCGCCATTTTTAAAGATTAATAACAAAAAAATACCACGTAACAGCCAAAAGTAGCAATAAAATATACCCTAAGTCTCAAAAATGGCGAAGAAAGCTTTCCTTTAGAAAAAAATCATGAAATTCAGCCATTTTTTCCTTACTTAAACGTATTTACCCCCTTAAAACTGAATTATGTGGCAATCCAGTATTAAGGGGTAAGGCCACAGTAGAATTTTCAAAAAGTCGATTTTTTTCGTTAAAACGTTGCTTTATCATCATAATAATAAGTTACTATTCGATTTATAGCACGAACATTTTTTTCACCGACTTTGAGCGTATAACGTAAGCCCACCTCTGACACGGCCATAAAGTACCTAAAACTTTAAACGCGTTTTTCTCGAAACAGCTTTTTTCCAATTGACGTGACAAATAAGTACAACAATTTTTACTCGATTTACTTCAAATTTAAAAGTTATGTTCCTAATTGCATTTCGCAGAGAAGTACGTACGGAATTTCTGATTAATCGAAAGCTGTTCATTTTATGAGCAGTTTTATTCGAAATTTTTCACCGAAAATTCATTCAAATACCTACAACTCAATTCAAATACAACTTTTGAATAAAACAATATTTTTTAAATTCTGTACGTACTTCTCTAGGTATTCTAATGTAGATTGACGAGAACTTTTTTTTTTGTTCTAGGTAAAAAATGGTGGATGCTAAATGTCACGATAAAAGAAAATATTAGTAGTCGGCCATTTTGTACATATAAAAAATTCTACCAGCTTGATATACTAAATAGATGTGTAATTAATTTTATGAGTGAATCACTTTTTCATACGAAAACAAAATGTTAAATTCGCACGTGATTTTATACCCGTTACTGTGGCCTAACCCCTTAAAAGAGCCGCCTCAATATAGCCACTCATTGGTGCCCAATTATAACAATTTTTCTCAATTACTTTCTTGATTCCTTTGACCGCCGCCCAAAGGCGACCACATGCCCCACAATCGGGATCTCGTCTCGGCCTGGGCGACCACTTCGCCCTTCTTCGCGAGCGCTATTCTCTTCTTCTTCGCCACAATCATGTCCATCGTTTGCAGCAGTCGTCTCTCTACCGATTGTACGTCCGAATACGAGACGGGACGCATGAAGCAGGCCATCGACGAGTACGGATAATTGACCGCTCCGAAACCCGACAAAAGTGCCATTACCGTCACGCCGATAACGCCTATACGACTGACGCCCTGCTCTATCGAGAGCACACCCTTCTTCGGGCTCAGCAGCGGAAACGGGTCGCCCACTTTCCAGAATAAATAGAGATAAAAGAGGTACACGAGCAACGTCAGCGGCCGTATCCAATTCAGTCTCACTGTGAACCAAAAACGATAAATCAAACGTAAGCCTCATTTGCGTATGTTCGATTCTGCAGTACACTATTGAGATTTATGACGTTGAAGTTTACATCGTTGGAATGCAAGGAAAATGATTTTTTTTTGTTTTAGAAAATTCCTTTGCCAGATTTTGAGCTGCGAGAATCACGCAAAGATTTTCTAGCATTATTATTTAGCGATCTACAACAAATTTGCAAATTCTGATTTTGGCTCACAATAAAAATGAGAAATTAAAAAGAATTTTCATTGCATTCCGACGATGCATAAAATTGCATTCCGAGGATGCATAAAGACAACGTCATAAAATGTTGTCAACTATTTTTCTTTATACTATTACGTGTCTTGAAAAAAAGTCACTTCGCTATTTCAGCGAGGGACGGAGCTATGAGGGTAAATGTACACGCCTGTGCGAAGGGCTTGGGCGCAGGGAGGTTTAAACGCGTTTTTTCGAAACTACATTTTTTGAGACGGTCTGCACGATCACTTGAACGTTTTTACATATTTTTTTTATCTTTGAAAATAGATTCTGTGCAGTCAGCTGAGCCTTTAACAAATGTTTTTTTACTTTATAACAGTTTTTGCTTTTGTTATACGCGGCTGTCACGGACACGGACCGGTACGTTTGTGTGTCGTGTGTGTATTCGTGTAGTTCGTGATTTATTTCACGACGAAACGCGACTAGCTCCAAAACTGGGACCGGCTGTATTGGTTATACGTTTTCCGTATAGTTTCCGTTTACCCAAGGCAGAACCGTCATGGTGAGAATATGATAAGGGTGATAAGGCCTTCGTACAATGAAATTTATTTTATAGAAATAAACAATAAAAAAATATTAGGTAAATTGTTACAAAATAACCCGCACCTTGGAGGAGGGTGGGAGGGGCGGAGCACCACCGATGCAGAAAAAACTAGATTTTAAATGAATAAAAATAACACACACATGCACATAATGCACTCTGGAAGTGGGAGGTAGGGGGATTTGTCAAAAAAGCTCTCGTGAGTACGATGCCGAAGAAAAACCGGCGCGGTTTTCTGTTAAGAAAGTCTGAAAGTTCTGAAAGTCTGTTAAAATGTATCATTTCAAACACGAGACTGGAAATCGGCGAAAATGGTGTCTGTGTAGTGAAAATGGAAGATTCTCCAAGTAGCGAGGACAATTAATAATATAGAATTATTCAAGTATTTAAAACTGTTTAATAATTAATTAGACTAACACACACACACACACACACACACACACACACACACACACACACACACACACACACACACACACACACATCAGAAAAAATCCACACATTCATTTAAATAATTCATTTAATGAAAATTCATTCATTCAAAATCTAGTTTGTCTGCATTGGTATTTCCGCGAATTTCAAAACCCCGTAACTTTTTATGGGGGGGGGGGGGTGACCACCGCGATTTCTCTTCACCATCGTATTCAGGGGTTCATCCCGCCACCCTAGAGGGGGTGGGGGGAGGGGGGTGGTGTTTATTTTGTAAACATTTACCAAATATTAGAAATAGATCCAGTTATTTAAGGGTTATACCTAGTTGTAAAAGTCGAAAAATCACTTTCCTCAAAACCAATATATCTTGATAGTATATCGTCTTATCAATGTTTCTTCAAATTTTGAAGGTGATTGGATTAAAATTGACATATTCATAGGCTGTTATGTTGACGCCCGTCCGAATGCTCGGAGCGTTGTTCGAAACTGTGAACGCTTTTTCTCGAAAGTACGTTTTCAAAGTCGATGAGCAAAATATCTCAAGAACGGCTGCGTCGATCTTTCTGAAATTTTTACGGCTTTTTCTAGATGTAGATATATAGTATTCGATCGAGGATTTTCTTTTCCAATGTATACGTTCGATTTGATGAACGACAAATGCAATTTTTTCGCAAAAATTGAGACATTTTGGACATGCACCATTTTTTTACATTGGATATTTCAGAAATTGCTTCGATTTATTATAGGATAAACTAATATACTAACGAAATTTGTTTGATTTACAGAGTGTTCGTCAGATCATACTTTTTCAAAAACCTGACTTTTTGTAGAAAATTATCGTCACGATTTTCGAAGAAAAAATGAGGTCCTTTCGACTGTCACAACTAGGCATAACAAATTAACCCATAGAGTTAGTTCGAACAAGTCTGGCTAACTCAATGCAATCACATTTCGAATATTCTTACTTACCAAATCTGACGTTGCTTATAATAAAATATGCGATGTAAAAGGGTATTAAAACGATGACCATGAACAGCAGCATGTAGAGTCCGACATTCCAGTGAAAGTATCTGGAACTGTTGAGAAAAAACAGTACCAACTTTTCTTGTTATTTGTGCAACAATAGACGATAACGATAGTTATATCAAGCAATAAAAAAACTATAGTGCTACTAGGCTGCAGAGGCTTAGAGCCGATTAAAAAACAGACAGGTTCTATGTCCAAACAAAAATCACAATCCCATGACAGTAATCGGAGACACATTTGACGTTGGTCGAATATCAAATGCGATGTAGCAAGAACGGAGCTAATAAAAAAATGATAAAATATTAATGCGGCGCTAGAAAATGTTACCTCGAGTCGAGAGTTCCAACGATCTCAAATATGATCAATTCGAACATAGTGCAAGAGAGTGAGAAAGTCGTCGAGAATATAAGCTGCACCAGTCTGTGATGAACTTCATAATCTCGGAATAGTTTCTTCACAAAAAAGACCCATCCTCCCACGAAAAACAGCACCTGAAATAAGGATTCATTATCATAGGACAAAAAAACCGATGCTCCTTTACATGAATAATTTTTTGCACTTAGAACCGAGCAATACTATTATCAACAAGATGAGAGCTAAAGCGAATAGAACAATGTGAAATCGCAAGTTATATTAACGGATAAAAATGAAGGGTTATTACGAAAACTTCCCGAAGTTATTTTCGTGATTCGCTCGACGTCCTCTTTAATTGAACGGAAAAATTTTCCAATTTGTGATAATAGAGTATCAAGCCTTTTTTTAATAAACAATTGCAACAAAAAAGTGAGTGAAACGTGACGTGTCGCGACTTAACCTCTAGTTTGTAGCCGATCGTGAATCAAATGTATCGAAACTCAAAGTGAGGCTAAGCCGTTCTCACCTGTGTAATAAGAATAACGAAGGTATCCTCCAAAAGAGCCATTTCGCCATTCCGGGTCTTTTGGCACTCGGTATCACGAAATATTCATACCCGGTTTCGAAACTTTGACAGCTTGAGCGGGTAAGAATTCTACGGCGCCCAAGTGTGCTTCGCTACAATTACGATTGGCATTTCGAGATTCGACTTTTGGGGACTTCGACCGTGCGCTCGCTCCCTCTCGTGATGATTTCTCGTATCGACTGTCGGTACATCGCGTATTTGTCTTACCGACTGACGATACATCGCGTATTTCTCATACCGACTATCGGTACCTCTCTGATCGATAAGCAGAAAACATTTACAAATTAATTTTCGAAGTTGGTCTTCTTTGAAAACAGTTGATTGTTACCGACCGAGCGAGTGTACATCACTCTCAATCGATATGCGAGGTCGCAAGAGTGGTGCTACGAGAGCGAGAGGAAAACGGAAAATACCGTATCTTCCAACAAAATTCAATCAAAAAATGTCTCAACATTAACGTGCATTTAGTCGAAAAAATGCAATGAAAAAAATTGCCCGCCATGAAAGCACGATGAACAATCTCAGAATCTCCCATCGCTAGTGTCAAGTACGCGTGCGAAAAGATGACACATAACCTACAAATTCGTTCTCATCGTGTCATCAGACGTCGAATCCGACGACAAGATGTCAGCGTAATGCCAATGTCGATAAGGTCAAGTTCTGTATACCAATATGACCCTTTATTCGGAAATAAAAGGCCCAAAAATGGCCCTTGATCATACATAACTCACCGGGGAGTCATTATCCACTCTTTAGTTAACTAAATTGACGCGTGTATGTACCCCGTCTGTGTGGTATACTGCGGTAACACGCGAAAACTGAGCGTCGGCTTGCACCATAATAAATATAACAATGCAACGATGTACCGGCTGCCATAACGTATATACACACCCGAAGCAAGTATGATACGCTTTAAGACCCCTCCCCTCATTCCTCTATCCTTCTCCTGCAGAGGCAAGATCGCTCGAGCATGAAATCAATTACACTCCGTTTGCTGCATCCTTTTCTCTCTCCCTCTCACTCTCTCTCTCTCGCTCCCTATCCCTCTCTCATTCTCTCCCATCGGACTCTGCCGCATCCCCCACCGTACGTTCGTTGTACGTGTATTGGAGACCGTTGTGCGAGAGTCGTGCCGGTCGTGCCCTTGCGCCCTCTTCGACCGCCATATTGGGAGCCCGTTCGCGAGTGCTTGTACACGGTAACAACAGTACATATACATTCGCCAACTTCGTACATCAATTTTCTACAGTACATTACACAGTCGTGGCGCTCCATCTACATGCGCGCGTTTGTGTGTGTGTGTGTGTGCCGTCTATAGGAAGGAGGCATAATAAAATTTCACTTCACGCTGCGTTACCGCACGATTCTATTTTGCTTCCACAGAAATGCATCATCAGCCGGAACCGCTTCTAGATTTTACGATTTATCGTTAACAATAGCGGAACGATACATCAAGAGTACAAATCTACGAGATATACTTTGGACTGACACGAAGAGAGAGAATCTTCCATTTCTATTGGCAACGCGTGTCGCGAATGGGTGATACCAACTGTTTCGTTCTCGAAGTGTCAAATGAGCGAACTTGCGGCAGGGGGAGTACCTTCGACGTGAAGTTATCAACTATTGACAAGGCTAGATGGACATAAAAATGTCGAGGAAATGAAACTCGTAGCGGGATTTCGGGAAGTTTATTTTGTTGAATCGGAATTCGGGCTGGGAGGAATTCAAAGGGGATTAGTGGATTGAAAATTCTAAGAATTTGTGAAAAGCTGGATCAATAGTTTTCACGAGATCTTCCGTTGTTGGATCGAGAATCGATGAATAAAAATCAAAAGGTGCCACCGGACGAACAAATTTTGGCACCTTTTATTCCCTGGTCAGCTTAGGTGGCTAGAATGGTTTCCGTGCAGGAATTGACGCAGGAATCCAATTGGGTTTTCATACTTGTTCCTACTTTCTGATGGGGAACCAATGGGTCGTCGCGTTGGATGTCTATACTGAAATGTCATGCTTGTACATTGGATTCTCATCGGGATATCCCATTGGAAGCCAATGTACGAACCCAATTTGAATCCTAACGGATTCCCACATTATCGAACACAATCTGGTAAGATTCTTGATAGATCCTAGCGCATTATATACGTTGAACTTTTTAAACAAAATATAGAGACATAGAAAATGAGTGGATCTTAGAAAAGTATAAACCTTATGAAAAGTATCAATCTTATCGTTAAAAAGCATAAATCTCATAAAAAATATCAATCTTATCTTAAAAAGGGGTACAAGTAAGTTTTCAAGGATTTTTTGTGAAAATTGAGGCTTTATTGTACAAAAATGGTAACAATGCTTGTTGAGTCGCTCCCAACAATTCTGCAAGTTCTTCTTGCGTTTGACACGAGTTCAATAATGCCTCCAATTCTGCATCTTAAAACGTTTGTGGCTTTCCTTCACGTTCCTTGTTCTCCGTGACAAGATCACCACTTTTAAACCGTCTTAACCAGTACTTAAAACTTGAAATTGATCGAACACGGTTTCCATAAGCCTCACACAGCAATCGCTGACCTTCAGCTGCTTCTTCTTCAAATGGAAGCTGAAAACTCGAGCTCCCCGCAAATTGCGTTTCGGTGGTACAAAAGTCGACATATTTGGAGTTCGAAAAAACCATGTTGTTTACACTTCGACAAAATGAGATGCACTGAAAACTAAAGCGCAATGATGAGGCTTCAACATAAAGGCGGTTAGGTTATGGTCCGATGTGATTTAATACTAGTAACGCCCCCTCTTGTAAATCCTTTAAAACTTACTTGTACCGCAAATAGAAAATCTTTTCTCAAAAAAGTACAAATCGCTTAAGAAACATATATCTTAAAAATCGATGTGAATCACATCACTAAAAATGCACTGCAATTATCGTTTGTTATTTATTTTACTGCACTCTGACACAATTCACGAAGCGTGCAGGTTATGTTTCAACACGCCGAGTTTTTCCTCGTGACTTTTCACATATTTTCGATTCGAACGTGGTAAAAATTTTGAAATGGTGTTCATCGGGAAACATTGCAGAATCCATTTGGATCACAATGAGGATTCCCAATGTGTGGTGTCCCTAACAAATCCCTGTACAGATTGGGTACATCTTTCCAATCACGACTCCTTATGTGTGGTGTCCCTAACAAACCCCTATACAGATTGGATGCATCTTGAGACTCCCCGACAAATTTGTTCACTGGATCACAACAGGATCTTTTTTTTCGGAAAATCCAACAAATTCCGTTCGAGAATTCCAAATAAAAAATTCTCTAATGTCGTCGATCGGGAAATAGCGCAGAATCCACTTGGATTCCAATGTGGACTCCCTACCCGCGACGTCCCTATCAAATCCTCAAAAGTATGTGGTAGAATCTGAGGACACCCCAAAAATTTCTGCCCCAGCCCTTGTAGAAATCATTTTTGTCTTTACCCTTTTCTCCTCTCTGTATCATTCGTGTAAACACTTCGTATTAAAAATAGAGTCCGTCTCTTCAAAATATAAACCAAAAACAGACCACATTCTATATCGAGAAGATCTTCGAAACGTCTCAGACCCAAATACCGATTTTCCGTGACTAGAGTTGTCCAGAGTTGGGTATGGAACGCCCTCTATACATCGAGCTCGCACATAGGATACGAGGGAAAAAAATGGTGGAATCGAGCAAAGCATCCGAAGCGAGTATGCTCGATACACGAAAAGTATACTGTGTACTGTAAAGTATGTACAGACGAGAGCTGATATATGTTCGCGCTCTGTCTAGATATGTATCTATATATACATCTACATTATATCAGCGGTATAAATCTACAAAACGCTATAGGTATATACGTGTATGCGCATCAAAACGATATTTCGAGAGACCCATCACTCGTGATAACGAGGGAAGATGCGCGCGCGCGCGAAACCCGCACGTTTCACCTATCCGTAGAATGGAAAGGGGCGTGGCTCAGGTGGGCGGAGTCACGCCTCGGCCGCGCCCCTCGCCACGCCCACGCGGCCAATCCGCCACCGTCGCGAGGCGGGAGAGCGTGCACGCCCGACGCAACGATAGGCCATCGTATATGCGCGGAAGTTGCACGCTCATCCCAACCGCTCCCCCGCCATGCTCAACTCCGCGGGCGTGTCGACTGCCGCGAGACGCGGTCGTTCCATTGGACATGCCCCCACCACGAGATTCACCGCCCCAAGCAAGATCGAACGCCCGGGAGGGCGCTCGCGTCCCGACCAATCAGAACCCACGGACCTCCTCTCGGGCGCGGGAATTTCAAACGGGGGTGGGGAAAAAGAGCGCTGCTCGCGACGCGGGGGTGTGAGGATTTTTCGAAGCTAGTTACTCGAGAAGCCCCGAGCGCGTAGGGAGCTCTAGTCTCGAGGGTCCCTCTCTTTTAGCGGTTATAGTCATCGTTGATTTTTACTTCGAACGGACGAGCCCCGAAACGTCGCTCGTTCGCCCGACACTATCGAGAACTGTTATCATTATTATCACGCGCGCGCACACACACATACACACACATGTTTGTACTTATCCTCGTACACTCGGCAGTCGGTAAAAATGCGAAATTTGCCGAGATTTCGTAAAAAGTGTGTTTCCCAACGGGCTGAAGAGTGGTCGTTTGTTTTTTTCGCCAAAGATCTAGTGTAATTGTTGTTTCGTTATGGTCGAAGCGCCAGCAAAGTGATACGCCAGAGTGAACGTGTTTTAGTTCTCCTCGTCTTCCGTTCGTCCTTCGCGAATCGAAACAACCCAGAAATAGAGTGGAAAAAATAAACGAAAAGATCGCGCGAGGCGAGTTATTAATCGCTTCGAGGTTTTATTTTTTTTTCGAGACTCGGCGGCCTTGGAAACGGCGCTTCGTCGACCCGCCAGGCAGGATAATATTTCGTTCGTTTCACATTGTCCCGCGAGACGAAAATGCAGGATGAACTTGGACGATTATCCCGTGCTGCATTCTAACGGGCCAAATTCGCGATGGAGATGAGAGAAGCCGCGGCTGGATATTGTACTAATCCGGCAGGGGGCAGCACCAGCTCGATGTGATCGTTTCGCGTATTTTCCCTACTCAGGACATAAAAGTGATAGTTGTTTATTTTCTTCGAATCTTTCTCTATATCCGTCTTGCTGTCTTTCAACGTATAAGCCGTGTTGAACGGGTCGCTAATGATGCCGCGACCGTCGCGAGACACGTACGGAGATCAAAAGCCTCCGTACTCTTACATCTCACTTACCGCAATGGCGATATGGTCCTCCCGGGACAAGATGCTGCCGCTCGCCGAAATTTATAAATTTATCGCCGATCGTTTTCCCTATTATCGCAAGGACACGAGGAGATGGCAGAACTCGTTGAGACACAATTTGTCCTTCAACGATTGCTTCATCAAGGTAGGTCAAGACGTATTTATAGCGGCTGAGATATTTTTGGGCATCCTCCCGAGGCCCAGAATGGGGAAGGCTAGAAGATAGACCCGTTGTACTGATATTGGCACAATATCATCTACCCGAGTAGAAATCTTGCTCCAGCTACAATAAACACCTGATCAGGCATCCTGATTTCTTTTTCCAGCCTTGATCAGAATTTTTTTATCAAGCCCTGATCATTTTTTAAACACAATCCTTCACTTCCGTCTGATCAGGATAAAAAATCAAGGCCTGATCGGGGTAAACTATCAAGGCCTGATCAGGGTAAAAAATTAAGGCCTGATCAGTGTAAAAGATCAAGGCCTGATCAGCGTAAAAAGTTAAGGCCTGATTAGAGCTTAATTTTTCACGGCTTGATCAAAGTGAAAAATCATATGATTTTTCACGGCTCAGGATGACCGATTTATTCCTGAAATAAAAAATACAACGCATAAACAAAAGAGAAAAAGGCACGACTTTATACATAACGCTGATCGTTTATTTTTTAATCTTAATATAAAATCAATCACATATATTTTTCACATACATCTATGTGGAAAACAAACATCATTTTTCTTGTATTTGTAATAGAACAAAAACTTGAAATAAACTAATATATTTTTTAAACAAAAACTTAAGAAACTTCGTGAATAAAGTAAATAGAGCTAAACGTTTTTAGGAAACGTTACATTGGGCGTTCTGTTCGTTTTTTTTCCGCGACGCTCGAAACTTGTCCCAGTCTTTTGCTGAATTAATCAGGCCTTGATACCGCTCCATCGGCTTGTCCAATTTGCTTCGAAAGAACTTCTATTCCGTGTTCCCTATATTTCGAAATGACAGCCACTGAAATATACGAAAATGTGTATCCCACTTAGAATTCAATGTCTACATATATATATCTATATAAGGTATGCACATTATTTTATTAGGGTGGCACAAATTTGAGCTCTATTTTTTTCCTTTTTTTCACTATTCAATTATCTACTTTAAAGAAGAAACAAAATTGTTGCAAAAGCTGCGAGCGGTCATTTTTAAATGAAAATTAGAATCGAAGCAGGAGAGCCTGTACAGCGAAGACCAACCAAATAATGGTAAGTTGACAGCGTAGTGCAGTTCAGTGAATGTAATGTCCATCCGAAGTGCATTTCTTATGGGCTAAATTGCACCGATGGAATTACTTTCACTTAACTGAACTACGCAGTCAACTTATCATTATTCGGTTAGCCTACGCTGTCCGGGTCCGTACAGCGAAGGCTAACCAAATAATGGCAAGTTGACAACGTAGTGCAGTTCAGTGAGTGTAATGTCCATCCGAAGTGCATTTCCTGTGGGCTAACTTGCACCGATGGACTTACTTTCACTTAACTGAACTACGCAGTCAACTTGTCATTATTCGGTTAGCCTACGCTGTCCGGGCTAATCAGCACCGATGGCAAAACATTTACCAGATTGAACTACGCTGTCAGCTTACCGTTATTTGGTTGGCCTACGCTGTCTCTTTTTCTACTCTGACAAAGGAGACGGACCAAGTAAAGGAAAATAAAAGCGATACACAAAACAAATATAAATCTACTTACATAGTGGTAGCGCCAACACATGCCAATCCTCAGGAATTTCGAGTTGTTCCTCGCTGAGAGGATCTGTTCCGGATCTGTCAAATGTATCATAATAAATATTTCAACCAATGCATATATAATTTGGCGTATGGTTAATTTATAGTCAGATTTAATCCAATTTATATTTATAGAATTAATAATTGTAAGGCTTGGAAAAAATCAATTGTTATACTAACCTGCTGCTGTATTATTTCTTCTTTTTTTCCCTTATTCAGAGCCCGCTATTCGCGTAGACGCAGCCGTTGCGCAATTTTCTTCCAATTGTATTTATCCATTTTATTCACAACGTACACGTTATATGTAAAAATGTATAAAGTGATTAATAATATGTCTCGTGCTTCTCTCATGTCTGTCCATCAGTTGGCAAGATGAGGTTAGGCCCGTTTTTAGCGCCAAACTGTAGAAGTCCAGTTACATGATGATTGCTTGAAGTAAGCTGGATCAGGCGAATTGAAGTAAGTCGTAAGTCCAGTTGCTTGACATCGCCTGAAGCTAGCCGGGTCAGGCGAATTGAAGTAAGCCGTAAGTCCGGTTGCTCGACCACCGCCTGACCCCTGCTTGATCAGGCAAATTAAGGCAAACTTAAGTAAGGCCTTCGTACTACAAGGTGATCAGGCGCAGATCTAATATCAGGCCAGCCTGACAATATTTCTAGTCGGGTATAAGTATAAAACCGTTCCGTGACTAACTGTCTTACTGGCTGACATATAGACAACGAACAGCCTAAAGCACTGAAGATGGAAACATGCCATTTGGAAGATATGTTCCTTAGAAGGTGTAGAGGTGTACTGAGGAAGGATTTTTCGAAAATCACCTCCTCAGGGGGTGAAATGGGGTGTTAAAGTTTGTACGGAAAATTGTATTCCTTAGCTTCCGCTGGCGGAAATTAGTTTAGTCATATAGACCCGCAGGTTAAAATATCAGTATCTCCGTAACGATAAAGTATTTAGGTTCGATACTTAGAATGCTTAGGAATACCAAAACGTAGAAGAAACTCTGTCCAGAGATTGTCATAGGGACTCGATTGGATTCTTATACTTGTCCCTACTTCCCGAGGGGAATCCGATGGGTTATCGCATCAGATCCCTGTACTGAAACGTCACGCTGGTATATTAGATTCTCATCGGGAATCATTGGAATTCAATCAACGAATTCAATATTAATCCCAAAGGATTCCTACATTATGGAACAGAATCCGATACGATTCTCGATGGATCTTGGCTTTTCTAAACAAAATATATATTAGGACGTTAAATAAGTACTAGCTGTTTTCTAACAGATGGCGTTACTAGAACTGCGTGCGTGTAGTTCAAGACGATAATGCAACTATGAAGAAGTACTGTAAGCGAGCTTGAAATTCATTGTATGCCATTTCATCGAAGTGTAAACAACTTTTTTTTTCATACTGTTGAACATGGCAATTTTCGTGCAAAGAAGAGTATTTGCGGGGAATTTTACTGCACTGGTTTATTTTTTTCAAATCTGCAGCTGTAGCACTGAATTCTTGTTGAGACTTACGGCGACCATGCTCTGTTGGGAACAACATGCAGAGATTGATTTAGACGCTTAAAAAATTATGATTTTGGTGTGTTGAATTGGAGGCATTACTTCATGAAGACTCATGTTAGACGCTAGTTGAACTTGCAGAATCATTAGAAGTTGATCACAAAACAGTTTCGAAACGTTTGAAAGCATTAGGAATGATTTTTTTCGTAATAAAGCATTACCTTTCACGGAAATAACAGCGAGAACTTATTCAACATCCCGATAGATATAAAAATTGAATGTATCTTGAAAAAGTACGAAGCCAATTTTAAAGAAGCATAAATCGGTTAAAAAGTATTTCTTAAAGATCGATTTGTAACGCATCACTGAAAATCCACTGTAGTTGTCGTTTGTAATTTATTTTACTGCACTTTGACATAATATCACCACACACGTACACGCTCAAACGTGCCAAATATAACCTGCACGCTTCACGCGTGCAGGTTATGTTTCGACACGCTGAATTTGTTTTCGTGATTTTTCACATATTTTCTATTCGACCGTGGTAAGAATTCTCAAGCGGCGTTTATCGGGAAACAGTGCAGAATCCAAATGGATCCACCACAGAGATACGAATTAAATATAAAAGAAAACGATTTGAATACAAAAATAATTTTTAAACCACGTTTTTAAAACGGACTAAAAAGTATAAAATAATTTATCCTATACAGACTTACAACCCAATACAGATTCCTAATCCCGTACAGATTGTCCTGAAAATTTGTGATTGTGAATTTTTAATAGCTACGAAAATACTTGTAAGATTGCAAACGAAAAACGTGGGGCGCATGCAATAGATGGAGTGTAGGGAGTAGCTGTCGTTGAGAAAACTCACAACAGTTCATAAAATTTGCAGTGTAATAAAATTGTTAGTAACTTAGGTTAATTATTCATGCATCAATTATCCATTGCATGCGCCCTACGTTTTTCGCTTTAAATCTTACAAGTATTTCCATAGCTATTAAACATTCACAATCACACATTTGTGATTGTGGTTAGGAACCTGTAGTTGTGGTTAGGAACCTGTATTGGGTTATAAATCTGTAGGGGGCTAGGAGAAATTATTTTATACTTTTTAGTCTGTTTTAAAAACGTGGTTTGAAAATTCATTTTTTATTTGAATATCTTTATTTTTTGCTTTGTAGTCTTGTGTGTGTGTAAAATGTTGCTTCTCCTTCTCTAGGCGTCACTCTCGTTGGGGGGCTGTCTCTCTGACGATCGTAGAAATTGTCACTAATGCATTATTCACTATTATTATTATTATTTTTACTTTAATTTTTTCTCTTTCACTAAACTATATTTTTCATTTCTTTATTTATTTTTTTCACAATTTTTTGTGAAACAGACTTGCCTGTCTGTTTATTTGTCTGTCATCCAGATCTAAGTTACGTTCATGGTTTCGAGTCTCTAGCTCATCCGGAAGTAAGTTTAAAATCGATTGCAAAATTTTAACCGACCAGACAAGCAGACAACGAAGAAATCGAGTTAATAAAAACGTGGCAAAAATCATTCGGATCAATAAAAATTCGTTAATTCGATGGAGCAAATAATTCGTAAAATAACCGAATATTCGATTTTTGACAATAAACAATTCGTTGGCCACCTCCAACGACGGATTTCCTCAGCTCAAATTTAATTTCTTTTTTCTTCAATAAACAAGCTACGCAGCTTTCACGCTCATTTGCGCGACGCGACACGTAGATGTACCTGACAGCTTTGGTTTTTTTTTCCTCCGACTTATTGAATGCGTGCTGACGTATGCGGGAATGCTCCTAAACAAGTCAGAAATATGCTTAAACAATGCTTTCGTTCGCGCTAAACGCGCTACAAGTTCCAACGACTGATTAGATTAGATTAGGTTTATAATAGTGCACCAGGACCAAATGTCCTCGCTCACGCAATCCACATTTTTCAAACAATACAACAGCGAGTATGTATAAAGGAAATCAAAAGGGGACTCGGTATAGAAAACAAAAGAAAATGTTAATCGATATGAAGCCAAAGGAAATGGGACACCGAAGAAATGAAAAGAAAAGGGCAAGTAAATTTTATTTATTATATTTGTATTTATTTTCTATTTATTTGCGAATATTTTCAATATTTCCCGGTTATTTTCTAATTATTTGCGTTTTTTGTTTTTTGTTTTTATAGCGCCCCATTTTTTGTTTGCTCTGTATCGGTTTACTGGTTAAGGGGCTATACCAGTGTGAACGCTGAAAATTTGGGTGATTTTCGGGAATTTTTTGGAAGAAAAGTACTCAATTAAATGTTTCGGAAAATTAAGAATATATTTGGCTATATTTGACCTATATTATATAATTTTTTCATAGAAAAATATTGAGATCCAAGCGACTTGTGCGCTGCCTTCGGAGGCGCCAAAAAAAAAGTTCCTCCACTGCTGACATGATTCCGGCCGATTGAGTAGCTGAAACCGAAAAAGGAAAAAATGTCGTTAAACTGGAAGGTATTTCCTGTACAATGACGTAGGATTTTCGAAAAATATCAAAATCTAACAAAATGGCGTAGTTATGAACAAAAACTCAGTTTTCTTGCCTATAAAATGATCGTTTTTTTCAATGCCAGATCGGGAATTTTCATCCAATGAAAAATATCCTACGTCATTGTAGAGTAAATATATTCAAGAGTACTCAGTTCAAATTTCAAGTCGATCGGATAATTGCTCTTTGAGTTACAATGTCAGCAAAGTTGAAAAACCTTATTTCATATTCTCGAAAGTATAAAAATCTTGAAAGTATAAAAATCTCATCTCATGTTCTCGAAAGTATAAACTGTCGAAAAAGGCAAAAAATCGATTTTTTGAAAGTATAACACTGGTATAACCCCTTAAGCTTGGGGCTCAAAAAAGATCGATATTGAATATTTTGTTCTGATGTGAGTATTGGGATTGTGACGTCAGGATTTTACACACAATTGATATATAGTCTTGCCAAATTTGACTTTTTTTTTTAAATTGAAAAATATTGATAAGCAGTGAAGTTATTATTTAAATAAAGTGCCACCGTTTCTGCACGGCCAACCGGCGTAGGTGGGTTTGGCAACTAAGGTCATCTGAAATGGAAAATAAGAAAATGTACTCTCAGTATAATAATCAGACTTTCGTATAAATGGATACTTGATCGAAATTTTGAAAACTACGACAATAGCAAGCTGTAGAAAAAAGGTCGATTTTCGATTTGCTTGCCATTAAAAAATGGATAAACATAAAAAATTCATCCAGTCATCTACTGGAAAATGCTATAAGCTATGCATCGTCCAAACTTGAAGTGAATCGAATGAATAGATTTTGAGATACGACTTACGCCGTTTCGTAAAACGTAGATTCGAGAAAACCGCAAAAGATGAAAGTTCGCCGCAGCGCAGTGGGTGATCCTTTATAAAATACGTCCACACTCAATCAATTTTGGGATTTCTTACGAAATCTTTGTCACCAATCAAAGTTAAAATCCTAAGCTATAAAACCTATGCTATAAAAAGATCGTGTTTCCCAAATTGCAATCTTATGCAAACCCCTTAATTTTTTTCTTCTGTACCAAATCACTTTTCATTGATTTGATATACTTTTCTTCGTATTGTTTGAACCATATGGATCACTAATGATCGGTGAAACGTAAATGAAAAAAGGAAACTGCAAAAACATTATAAAAAACGCCTAAAGAGAGAGAGAGAGAGAGAGAGAGAGAGAGAGAGAGAGAGAGAGAGAGAGAGAGAGAGAGAGAGAGAGAGAGAGAGAGAGAGAGATTGATTGATTGATTAATTTTATTATGCCCTGGTGAACCTTAAGGCAACGGATGATAAATACAAAAACATACAAAAAGTAAATGTAATAATGATCATCATGAATTATAATGTAATATATAATAATATCTAGTTGTGTTGTCAAACATTAACAACAACTATAGTAATAGTAATAATAATGACAATAAAGTCGAGAGAGAGAGAGAGGGAGAGACACCGTGCAATATGGTTTCGAACACGGCGTGCTACAGGAAAAAATTCTATCGGACAATCCGGTATTTACAGAGGCTATAATGATACCGTATATTGTGGTGAATAAAACGCAAAGGAAAAAAATTCTCCCCGATAGACTCGATTTTATACCGGCGGCCCGTGCCGCAATGGCGATTCGAACCTTCGGCCTACGAATTATGTCTCCATAACCTATCCATAACTTAACCTAGTTATTTGCTCCAAGACTGCAGCCATACTGCGCAGCATTTATTTTTTAATCGTTTTTATTCTTCCGGCTCATACATATCTCTCGATGCAACGCCTATTACGAAGTTGCACGAGAAAATGCGCAAAACAATCGACGTCAAAATTTAAATAAAAAAGACATTGAGTCTCGTTTTTTTTTAACATTTTCATTTTATATAATTTTTGATTCTTTCGTACATTCGAAACTTCATTTTTCGCTCTTTTATTGGTGTTTTTTTAAAATTGGGTGCGTTTGGGTTTATCAGACCATCGATCAGTGATCCGTTATTGCAATTCATAATCGATAAATATATGAGTTTGCTTGTTCACTCATTTTCCAACCGTTGACGACCCACTTGTTATCATTTGGAAATTTGGTTTCCGGTGTTTTTTTTTCATTCGCCATCTGTTCATTATTGTCCATCGACGAATGTCATTTTCGCAAACTGACAGCACTTCGCTGCATTTAATGAGAGAAGTCTCGATGTGCGTATTGTTGGTTTGAAAAAAATGTCGATTGCCACAAGTGGATTAACTGATTTGTTGGCTGGAAATTTGTCAATTAATTATTTTCCCCAGCGATAATTGGTAGACTTTTAGTTTGCTTGGTGGACAGCGTTATCCTACCATTTGTCCATTGCGTGAATGCGGCGTAGAAGATGTACCACGTGACATATGAGTGCGTGAGAGATAGCTGAAATCTTTGAAACGAGATTTCGCAAAGATGAATAACATTCAGGGCACAATAAAATCGTAAAGCTCTTCGTCAGTGAATTCTACAGAACATGATGCTTTCGTTTTGAGAAAAAACTTAACCATCCATGAGAAAATTGGGTTTGAAAAGATGTGAGGTTATGTTGATCTTGTACTTGCCCCAAGATGGCTGTCTGACGATCCTTCCATTGCTAGTACGTGATCACCTCGTCAGCGAAAGGCAGCAGCAGCTGGATGACTTACCAGTTGTTACTATAGTAACAACTTACCAGTTACTATAGTAACTATAACTGTAAAACGTTATAACAGTAGTTACTATAGTAACAACTTACCAGTTGTGGCTATAGTAACAACTGGTAAGTCATCCAGCTGCTGCTGCCTTTCACTGCCCGCGATATATATCACAATAGGGGCATTTTTAAAACTTCTCTACGAAACATGTTAATCGATGATAAGAAAATTTACCATCACACATTCACGAATCGTCTATCAAGTTGGACGCAATTTGAGCTAACCAGGTGATCACGTACTAGCAATGGAAGGATCGTCAGACAGCCATTTTGGGGCACGTACAAGATCAACATAACCTCACATCTTTTCAAACTCAATTTTCTCATAGATGGTTAAGTTTTTTCTCAAAAAAAAGCATCAGGCTCTGTAGAATTCACTGACGAAGAGCTTAACGATTTTACGAGCCAAACAGTTTGGTGATACAACACGCTATTGGACTAACGCTATAGCGTTAGTCCAATAGCGTGTGAATCACCAAACCGTTTAGCTCACTAAAACGTTATTATAAGAGTTTAGCCTGTAAAAGTGACATTCCATGTGGCAGTAAAAAGCAGCGGTATTTTAGTAACCTACCAGTTATTACTGACGTAGTTCAATATCATTGGACCACCAAATCGATGCTGATGAGTTACTGAAAGGCTGTTCCTTTTTGGTGTCTTGCTGGCAGCGGCTTATTGATTCGGAGAGACCTGCATTCGCGCACTGAGAATAAAGTCCGATACACTACAGAAAATTAGATCAATATCATAAATATTACAAAATTAGTTATGTCCATAGACATTAGATCTATGAATGTGTCACACATAAATAAATGACTTTAGATTCATACATACATATCGCAGCCATTACAACCTTAGATATATCCATAGATATAGGTATACTTCCACATCCCTTGATGTATGTTCAAAAGTGCACGGTGAAACTAAATTTAGATTATTGACAGTTATAATAATACGGTTGTCTCGCCCGTATCATGACTCTGCCACCACACTAGGCGTATAGCTAAACTGATGAAAAAGATTTGACAAAACAACTAAATGCCTTGAGTTGATCCTTTTTTATTTAAATTAACAAAATTTTTGGTGAAACCTGTTTTTTAATTTGATGTTACTATTCCAGAGGTTTATTCCAAAGATATTTATTTATTAAAGTCAAGATATATTTGATACCGTTGAGCAATACAAAAATAGACATGCTTCCGATAATTGAGGTATTTGGTATTATTTACTGAAAAAATATTTAGTCGTATAGACTAAATGGGTGTATTTTGATCTTTAAAATTTTAATTAGCTAGAAAATTCATAGATGGTAGTAGTACGCTCTATGGCCGAAGTGTGGCGCAGGGCTCGTGGCTTCTCTCGCAAGCCGTTTGTAATCTGACAAGGAACATCACTTAAGTGTCCGCCCTCGATTCTGTTGAAACTCATATATGTGATAAAGCATTGAATGCTATTAGACGCGTATTTCTTTTATCAGCGGAAAAACGGTTTTAAGGGGGGAAACTACCCCTCAAGGAAAGGCGTGTCACCAGTCAATTAAATTTTGTTTAATAGCTTTTTGTGGATTTTTCATCACTTTGCATTAGAAGAACTTTGGTTTTTGTTTCAGCCACTTAGGTGGACTGCTTGTAGGTGGAACCGCAAAACCACCCCTCGATACGTCTTTCTTTGAGGGGTGGTTTGCGTAAAACCGTTTTTCTACCGTAAACAAAAATACGTGTCTAATATTTTTCAATGCTTTAGCACATATATGAGTTTCAACAAAATCGAAGACGGATACGTAAGTGATGTTCCTTTTGAGTGAGCATGTAACCGAGTACGAATTTTGCGCTTTGTTGCTCGTGGCATGCGAAGTGTAAATGAGAACATATGGTACATTGGCTGGTTGAAAATCCAAATACTCTATAAATATATTATAATAATTAATATTCAAATATCATTTTTACACTTTCGAAGCAACAATATATTTGAATTTAAGGCACATTGACTGCGTGCAAATAACGATATTTTCATCTACATCAAGGAATAACCTCAAATATGTTATATCATCTGCGTACAACGCGTGCTGAACTGTTTCCCATACTCAGCCGTTTGACAATTCATTTTTTCCGACACTTAAAAAAAACGTTCTATATATATGGGTGATTCTCCCGAAATGATCGTTTTGCATGTAACCGGACTTTTTCAATAGATGCTATTCAATTACTTTGTAAGTTTTTTTTGGAACACAACAGTTTGAAATATTTTGAATTGTTCCTACAAAACAGATTGGGTAGAAAAATCGTCGTTATCCTCTGTTTCCTGTATTTGGAGTATGAAAATTAGTTCTCTGGAGTGTAACTATATATGTGTAATGTGGGTAACTGTTCGGACTTCATATACACACACCAACTTTAAGGCCTTAGGCCACAGTAACGGATGTAAAATCATGTGCGAATTTAACAATTTTTTTTCGTATGAAAAAGTGATTCACTCATACAATTCATTACAAATCTATTTAGTATGAATATCAAGCTGGTAGAAAAAATATATTTTTTTTTGATGTACAAAATGGCCGACTACTCGAAACTTCTCGAAACAGCTTTTTTCCAATTGGCATGACAAATAACTTCAACAATTTTTACTCGATTTACTTCAAATTTAAAAGTTATATTCCTAATTGCACTTCGCAGAGAAGTACGTACGGAATTTCTGATTAATCGAAAACTTTTCATTTTCTGAGCAGTTTATGAGCAGTTATAACGAAATTTTTCACTGAAAATTCATTTCGCAAGTTCAAATACCTACAACTTTTGAATAAAACAATATTTTTTAAATTTCGTACACACTTCTCTAGGTATTCTAATGTAGATTGACGAGAATTTTTGTTTTTTGTTCTAGGCAAAAAATTGTGGATGCTAAATGTCACGTCTAAAAAAAAGATAACAAAAGAAAATATTAGTAGTCGGCCATTTTGTACATCGAAAAAAAAATTCTAACAGCTTCATATTCATACTAAATAGATGTGTAATTAATTTTATGAGTGAATCACTTTTTCATACGAAAAACATTGTTAAATTCGCACATGATTTTACACCCGTTAATGTGGCCTATGGCCTTAAGAAGTATTAAAAATTCAGAAACATCGGAAAAAAAATATTCCTCGAAACCATTGGACATTTATTTAATTCCGCCCGAAAAAAATTTAAAAAATAATCATCACAGGTATCTCACAATAAATAACGAAATGTTGTAACCGTTTTCTCAATCGTTCCTCTGGAGAGCTGTAAATCAGTTTATATATTGTGTGATGATAATGTTGAAATTTCCATCGTTGGAATGCAACGAAATTTATCTTCATTTTTTCTTTTCTCTATTTTTATTGCTACCCAAACCTCTTTTTTCAAGTTTAGGTTATGGAACCCTAATAAGGACCTTTAAAAATGTTTCACTGATTATTGTCGCCTGAATAAACCAGAAAAAAGAATTGGGAAATACGAGAAAAAAAAATCGTTGCATCCCACTGATGCAAACTTCAATACCATGTGTGATGGGTGGTGCTAGCTGATTATGCTTGCCAGAGCAGTGCCTTCTACATCTACCATTCCGAAGAGACTGATTGTGTCGTATCATTTTTGTACCTTACGCTTTTTTTTTCTACTGACCTTGCGTGTTATGAGGTGGTGTCACAGACGAGGGAGTCATTCCTCTGGTCATTCTTGACTGTATCATTTTTCAATAACATAAGTCACTCTTTGCCTGTTCAAGTGGAACATTTAGACACCTACTAACCGCCAGCTTTTGAGGTTAGAGACACGTAGCATGCCGTGCTTTGCAGAGAGAAGTTGAAACAAAAAAAAAGCGAAATCAATATTCAAAAACAAAGAAGAAGAATATATTGATAAACAAATAAAAACTTGATAGAAAAAGATTTGCATCATTTCTCTGGCCCTATAATTTCTTTCAATCTTGATAAATCTCACAAAGCTGAAGAATCAGTGTGATCCATAGGGAATTATATTATAACGATTAGAACTGAAGCTAATTGCAGTTGTTAAATGAAAATATTAAATATTTTTGTTCCTAAATTTCGTTGTCCTGCAACGGGAGCACTCCGGGAGAATCACCCACACACACACACACACACACACACACACACACACACACACACACACACACACACACACACACACACACACACACACACACACACACACACACACACACACACACACATATATATATATATATATATATATATATATATATAAGAAGAAGAAGTAATACAAGTAATCATGCTTACGTATATACTCGTACGTACTGGCTGTCCCTTCGGAGAAGGTCCAAAAAATTGTTTTTTTTTTAATTGCTTAAATCGATAGATAAACTGTCCAAGAATATATTTACAAAGTTACAGAGGCCAATTGTAAATATTTTCGAAGATACAAGGTCAAAAGCAGAGAAGCGATTGATATTTGATATTTCCTCGTATTAAAAACTTTGAAGCGTGTTTTCTCCAATTTTCATTTTCACGATTTTTCCAAATTGGCGGGTGTGATAGCAAAAAAAGTAAACGACCTATTGAATCGAACCAAAGTTTATTTTCTTCAGTATGAAAATTTCTTCCGAGTGAATAAAAAAGTCGTTGAAAGAGTATTTTTAAATAATTTTTATAGCACGTTAAAGTGTTTTTTAAATACATTTCTTTTTCAAACCTGAGAAAATTCATAATACCACGATTTATTCAGCCTTTTCTTGTTTCACCGAGAAGAAAAATATATGACAATTGAAAATTTTATTGGTTTATTCGGTGCAATCAAGAATTACGAGCTGCATCTCTCCCGCCGATTGGGGACTGCAGTGACGCACGTGGAATAGGCTGATAAATCTGCAGTCATTTATTGCTTCATGTTGAAATTTGTTTTTTATACATTTCAAATATACATGAAAAGATATCCCAATATTTACGGGGCTCACTTGTTTTTTTGCCTTCTTAAAAAATTCCCAAAAAACCCTTTTTTCGGACCTTCTAATTCAGGCTCCCGCCTTAGAGGCAAGACTGCTCCCTGAATTTAATATTTTTGTCGAAATTTTTGGCGGGCTTTCGGAACATGTTACGAGGGTGGGGTGAAAAGTTTCCGGCCTGACCAAGAGATGGTGCCACTAGGTCTAGTTTTGGAGCGGCGTCCTACAGTACCATTCCTACCGAGCTTGTATGTACAGTTTCAGCCCAATCGCTACGTTAGTTTGCGTTTGAGAGCACATTGCGCGAGACGCTTCCGTTGTTTTCGTAAAAATGGAAAAATTGGAAAAACGTGCTGTCATCAAATACTTCCATTTGAAAGGTTTTACACCAAAACAAATAAAAGAAGAGATGGATTCAGCAGTAGGAGACTCCTCCCCATCATATTCAAGTATTAAGCAGTGGGTTTCTGAATTTAAAATGGGTCGTGTGAGCACCTCTGACGAGCCTCGCTCAGGACGGCCCGTTCAAGTCACAACTTTAGAGATGATTGAAAAAATCCATAAAATAGTGTTGGAAGACCGCAGGTTGAAAGTGCATGAGATAGCTGAGACCTGTAGGATGTCAGCTGAACGTGTGCGAAATATTTTGCACAGCCATTTGAACATGGAAAAGCTGTGTGGAAGGTGGGTGCCGCGTTTGCTAACGCTCGACCAAAAACTGCTTCGAAAAACCATTTCTACCGACAATTTGGCGCTGTATAGGCGTAATCCAAACGAATTTTTGCGTCGATTCATAACTGTTGATGAGACATGGGTCCAGCACTACGCTCCTGAAAATAAAGAACAGTCAAAACAGTGGGTTGGAAAAGGGGAACCAACCCCAAAGAAGGCAAAAACAATTTTATCGGCAAACAAGGTTATGGCTACTGTTTTTTTGGGATGCGAGAGGAATTATATACATTGATTACCTTGAAAAGGGTAAGACTATCACTGGTCAATACTACGCAGAGTTGTTGCAACGTTTGAAGCACGAGGTGCAAATTAAACGACCTCATTTGGCGAAGAAAAAAGTTTTGTTTCATCACGATAACGCACCAGCGCATTAGTCGATTGTTGCCATGTCCAAAATCCACGAATTGAAGTTTGAATTGATGCCGCATCCTCCTTACTCTCCAGACTTAGCGACTATTACCTGTTTCCTAACCTCAAAAAATGGCTTGGTGGAAAAAGATTTAGGAGCAACGAAGAAGTTATCGAAGCTGTAAATCAGTATTTTGAGGAGCTTGACGAATCTACGTTTAAAACTGGTATAACTAAATTAGAACATCGTTATGAGAAATGTATCAGTGTTGATGGAGATTATGTTGAAAAATAAAGCAAAAAAAATTTTTGAACATCGTTTTTCTTGCTTAGGCCGGAAACTTTTTACCCCACCCTCGTACATAAGATACTACGAAGGGTCCACGTGGTATTCTTGGCTACCACATTCACTCTTTTTCTTCCCCCTTCGCCCCTCCCCCCCTCTGCGTCCAATTCATTTAGTTAATATAAACGATCTGTAACGAAATTTTCGAATAGTTTAAAAATTACAGACAAGGCTTACAGTTTTATGTGTAGAGGTAGAGATTTACAGACAAGGCATGCCTCGTTATATGTAACTTTTTTGTTAATTACTCAATTCGGTCTTGCGCTTAAGATTATACGTTTTTTCTTCTTCATTTTCGCTGTAAATTGCTTATTGAAAATAATTATGAGCTGCAAAGACCGTTTATGAAAATTAAAAAACACAGAACTCATGATTATAATTTTATTCACTTATATAATTATAATCTTTTTTCCTTGAACGTTTGTCACTTGTTTATTCATTTCTGTTCGTTTGTATTTTTGTAATTAACCACATAGCGTGATGCCCATTAGCCTAAAGAACCTGCGAGATTATACGTTGGAACTCGGAAAATAAAAAGTTCCGTCAAATAAGACTCATGTCTTCGGATCAGTAGGCGAAATTCAATCGTTAGATCATTGTAAACTGCCGCTTTTGGCGGCAGGTTAAGTGTGTCTGTATTGATAATTGAACATGTATTGGAGTGATCCCATTATCGTGCCATTCATCTGATGTTTTTTCACTAATGATCTAAAGTTGATTATTTTTTTCGGGCTGAATGAAAGCTGCAATAGTTGGAACACGATGCTGCGATGATGTCTATCATTTCTCAAAGTTTTGTCTGTATCGACTTGTTGCTGTTTTATTCCTGATCATCTGGTACGTGGAAATAAATGCTTTGGGGAATTCGAAGCACTTTGTTTGTTTTGGATTCGTCGAGTGCAACCTGAGAAAATGCAATTTTCCGTTCGATAGAAATGTGGCGTGCCCTCGGTATTTATGAGGAAGCTCTTCATTAAATACTCAGTGTTGGACAGCTTCATTAGTTTCTATCAATCCCTGACTTATTTCTGTTTTGTCTTCGCTGCTCCGGTGATGCGATTACGAGGATGGTTTAAAGTGTATAGAAAACGAGTTTTGTAAAACCACACGGAAAACGTGGATGCGCGTTGTTATTTCAAAATAGAGAACGCGTGCTTTGCCTTGGTATTATAACATAACGGGTTTACATGAGCTTGGAGCCTAAAGAAGTGGTCGATTTTCAATATTTTTTTATGATCGGAGTATTGGGATGACGGGGTTGGGATTTTACACATAATTAAGGGGTCTCCTCACTTTAGACGCTAAAAAGCCTATTTTCATGTTTTTTTAATAGGTTTATATTATAGATATTGATATAAAAGTTGTTACACTTTCGTAATACATACATTTAAAAAAAATTTATTTCCGTAATCCAAACAAACTTTAAAACCCGTTTTTCGACGGCTTGTTGATAAAATCTTCCAAACTCCCGAACCGATCCTTATGAAATTTTAACCACATATTCTTTACGACTATAGCTACAGCGCATATCAAGGATTTTTTTACATTTTGAAATTGACTATTTTTTTGGCCAAAAACGATGACAAAAAACATGTTTTTTTTTCGAAAAATGTCCACCATTTTTGTATTTTTGCATATACCAAAAATCGTATGATATGAGCGATAGCCATTAGCATATTGAATCCAAAGCCGTTTAATTTTTTTTGTTTCGGATGATCCATCTCCGAGATATCAACGGTGCAGACCTACAATTTTTTATCTACCATTTTCGTTTATAAATATTGATTTGAATAAAAAATATTTTTTAATGTATTTCGAAAGAGTCGTTATTAAGTGTAACAACTTTGATATCAATATCTATAATATAAACCTATCAAAAAAAATTGTGAAAATAGCCTTTTTGTAGCGGCTAAGGTGAGAAGACCCCTTAAATGTAAGCATATTTACATAAAAGTAATTACAAGGTGCCTTGAGTCAAAGATCGGCTATTCGATTGAAACAATTTGAGGGACCGTCCTCAAGACTGTCGGATGCGCCAGCAGCCAACATTTCATCGGTATGGAGGGTCAGAAATATCCTTCCACCATGTATACATACATGCATATATAGATATGTGTGCCCATCCTCATTTTCGAAACGTGAGCACAAGGTGCTCGGTGTATGGATATGGGATACATTGTTTCCGAACCATCTGTTTCGCACCTGCCAATGTGATTATTGTCTTCACACCTCAACTCTTTCTATCTTTCTCTCTGCATATATATATATATATATATATATATATATATATATATATATATATATATCGGCATTACACAGCTCCAGGATCATGCGTGGCCCAATGGGTTGGGCGTGTGTCAGTCGTGCGCTTGAAAAAAGATAAAAAATCTGACGAAAAATCTGTTAACGGGTATTTGGCCGCTAAAAATCATCGAACTCGTTATGCCACTTGAGCCAAAATCAGCAGGTTCCTCTTCATTTTCAGTCCGCTGTGGCAGGAGAGGTCCAAAAAAGCGTTTTTTCGGGCATTTTTATAGAAGGGAAAAAAACAAGTAAGCCCAGCAAACATTGAGGTATCTTTTCATGTATATTTGAAATGTATTAAAAAAAATGTTTTGAAACAATAAATGACTGCAGATTCATCAGCCTATTCCATGTGAGTCTCGTCACTGCAGTCCCCATTGAAATATGCAGCTCGTAATTATTGACTGAACCAAATAAACCAATAAAATATTCAATTGTCATATATTTTTCTTCTGGGTGAAGTAAGAAAAAGCGGAAAAATCGTGGTATTATAAATTTTCTCAGGTTTGAAAAAAGGTGTTTAAAAAAAATCCTTTAACGTGCTATAAAAATTATTTAAAAATACTTTTTTAACGACACTTTTAATTCACTTTGAAGAGATTTTTATACTGAAGAAAATAAACTTTGGTTTGATTCAATAGGTCGTTTAGTTTTTTTTGCTATCACGCCCGCCAATTTAGAAAAATCGTGAAAATGAAAACTGGAGAAAACGCGCTGAAGAAGTTTTCAATAGGAGGAAATATCAATCGCTTCTTTGCTTTTGGCCTTGTATCTTCGAAAATATTTACAATTGGCCTCTGTAACTTTGTAAATATATTCTTGGATAGTTTATCTATCGATTCAAGCAAAAAAAAAACATTTTTCGGATCTTCTAATTCAGACTCCCGCCTTAATTAAAATTCTGTAACTGGATGGCGCGTCAAATATATTCCATTGTATTGGCCAATAATAATGCGGGTTTTAAATACTCTTATTCTTTAAAATTAAAATACACAAAATTCTTTTTTAACCTAATATATACTTTTCTTCCTTTTGTACAATGCTCTTCCATCTTTTTGGTAGACTTTCCAAATCCCTTTTCAAAAATACACTTGTCCTTGTCTTGAAGAAAAATGTAATTGAAAAAACCGCATTATTTACGGGGTGACCCAATACTTCGATTTGCTTAGATTCCTTACTCCACTCCAATTTTGTATACTTTAAATTAAAAAAAAATTAAGATGAAGAAAATTCTTTTTTAACCTAAAATATATTCTCCTTAATTTTCTACGATGCTCTTCCATCTTTTTGGTAGACTTTTAAGGCCCCTCTTTCAAAATCCACATGGTTTTGGCGAAAAATGCAATTGAAATAAGCACATTATTTATGGGATGACCCGATTTTTCGATTTTCCGCGATTCCTCACACATCTCCATTTTTATACACTTTTATTTAATAAAATTAGGACAAACATAATTCTTTTTTAACCTAAAATATATTCTTTTTCGTTTTCTGCAATGCTCTTCCATCTTTTTGGTAGACTTCTCAGGCCTCTCTCCCAAAATACACTGGTCCTAGTCTTGACGAAATATGCAATTGAAAAAAATTATTTATGGGATGAACGAATATTTCGATTTTCCTCGATTCCTTACTCCACTCAATGGGCAGATCCACAATGTTGTCAATCGGACAATTTATCAGTAGCATTAATCTCTCCATCGGAGTGATGTACATATAGAGTGTAACATTTGTTTACCACTAATTTACTCATTCCAAAGCCTTTATATTTTATTTTTGTATTCATTAAGGGGTATTCTCACTTTAGACGCTAAAAAAGGCAATTTTCATGAATTTTTTTGAAAAGTTTATATTATAGATGTTGATATAAAAGTTCTTCCACTTAATAAATACACTTTCGAAATACATTAAAATCTTTTTTATGTATTTATGTAACCTAAACACACTTTAAACGTGTTTTTTTCGAAACAGTCTTTTTCGATGGCTTGTTGATAAAATCTTCGAAACTACTGAACCGATCCTTATGCAATTTTAACCACATATTCTTTGCAACTATATCTATAGCGCATGTCAAGGATTTTTTTAAATTTTGATATTTACCATTTCTTTGCCAAAAACGATGAAAAAACACGTTTTTTTTTGTTTTTTCGAAAAATGTCCGCCATTTTGTTATTTTTGCACATATCAAAAATCGTATGATATGCACTATAGCCATTAACATACTGAATTTAAAACCGTTTGATTTTTTTGTTTCGAATGATCCATCTCCGAGATTTTATCAACACCGCAGACCTACAATTTTTTGACGACATTTTTTTAACTACCAGTTTCGTCTGTAAATAGTGACTTAAGGGGAGGGTAGGGGTTTCAGCGTGAAAAAACACTTTCTGGCGACTTTTTTTCATCTATATGCATAGAGTAAATTTATTGAAAGCTTTTGTACATTGTTAAGTGTCATTTCAAGAACATTCCGTGAAATTCGTACCCGAAAATATCCACAAACAAGCCGGTGCCGTGTTTTTCTCGATACCACTTTTTCAAAGTCCGTGTTCACTGCTATTTGAAAACTACATGACCGGTTTATTTCAAACTTGGTACACACTTCCTACATATAAAATACCTCCCCCCAACGCTTAGTATGAGACTTTTTTTTACATTGAGGGGGTTTTCCACCCCCAAAATGGCGGAATTTTTCGTGAAAAACAGCACTTTTCACTTTACATGAGCACCAAAAATTTAGAAATGAAAATTTAGAAAGATACAGTGAACACCGCAAATCGTGTTTTTCCAAAGGCGTTCTTGGAAAAGCTTTGTCACAGGCTTGTTTGTGGATATTTTCGCGTACAAATTTCACGGAGTGTTCTTGAAATGACACTTAACGATGTACAAAAGGTTTCAATAAATTTACTCTATCCATATAGATGAAAAAAATTCGCAAAAAAGTGTTTTTTTTCACGCTGAAACTCCTACCCTTCCCTTAAATAATTTTTTTTTAAATGTATTTCGAAAGTGTATTTATTAAGTGTAACAACTTTTATATCAATATCTATAATATAATCCTATAAAAAAATCATGAAAAAAAGCATTTCTTTTTGTGTAAAGTAAGAAGACCCCTTAAGTGAGAAAATCGGCTTGCGCAGCTGTTGGTTTTCGATTTGACGAAACAGCTTAGGCTCTTTAAAAAGCGAATTAAAAAAGTGGCAAATTAAATATACGTACGCTATTTTTCGACGTCGGTGCCAGAGGGGACGTAATAGTCATCGAAGGTGTATACAAGGAGCGGCGTTTAACACCGCCAGGGTCGCGCGCACCTGTCGCGGAACTTGTTCCAGTTAGGACGGGTTTGGTCACGATCGCTCGGACAAACAAACATCTAGGGTGTCGGATCGATCGCGTCATTTTTAGACTCTCGTCGCAGTTTTGGGAGTATATTTTTGTTGCACGTTTTCGTGTTTTTTTCCCTGAGAAAGACAAAGTGTTCAATAACTTTTTGGACGAATTTTCCGCAAGAGAATTTGCCGTGTGTCGCGTTTTGGATGAGTTACGAAAAGCGATGGGAAAGAGGTCTCAATCTCGAACGAGCTAACGACACCTTAAGGGGTCTGCATAAGCTCGGTGCTCCAAAAACTGGTTTACTTTCAATATTTTTTTCTAATCGGAATATTAGGATGATGAGGCCCGGAGTCCGAACACAGTAAATACACAATCTTGCAAAGTGTGAGATTTTTTATAATTGAAAAATGTTATTAAACAATGCAGTTAATGTTATTTGAACAAAGTGTCACAGAGTGGTGTAAAATATGATCTTGAAGTTTGCATCATTGAAACGCAACGAAAAGTAATTCTTTTTCATTAATAACATTCTTTTTCGGGAGGCTATGAAAATCCTTCGAACGTATTTTTATTACAGATTTACCACCTTAAGTTGCAAAAAAGGCTTCAAATAATAATGAAAATAAACTATTCACAAAAACATCGTTGCATTCCAACTATGCAAACTTCAATGTCATGGTCAAATAAAAAATGGACTTTTAGTACAATAATCAAACTGTCGTGCTACCGGATACTTTTGTAAAATTTTGCGAATCACGTAAATGGCTACTTGTAGAAAAAAAGTTCGATTTCGACCTAATAATCAACATTGATCTTTTGTTGTTAACAAGTGGATAAACATATCAAAAAAGTTATCTTGTTATGTGATAAAAAATATTGTAAACTGTGTTCTGTTCGAATTTAAAGTGAATTGGACGAATAGATATTGAGATACGACTTTTACAAAACATAGTTTCAAGAAAAACGCAATAGAAAAAAATGCACCTCAGCGCAGTAGGCAATGTGACACAAAAACCATCATAACGCGGTCAATTTTCGGAATTTTCACACAATATTTGTTGCAAATTGAAGTTATTAAATTGAATTATTAATCCTCTATAACTCAACAACGTAGAGATTAAAGAATACTTCACTTTATGGTAGGTTTTGATAAATTAAAACACGTACGAGGGTGGGGTGAAAAGTTTCCAGCCTGACCAAGAAAAACGCTGTTTAAAAATGTTCTTTTTGCTTTATTTTTCAACATAATCTCCATCAACACTGATACATTTCTCATAACGGTGTTCTAATTTAGTTATACCAGTTTTAAACGTAGATTCGTCAAGCTCCTCAAAATACTGATTTACAGCCTCGATAACTTCTTCGTTGCTCTTAAATCTTTTTCCGCCAAGCCATTTTTTGAGGTTAGGAAACAGGTAATAGTCGCTGGGGGCTAAGTCTGGAGAGTAGGGAGGATGCGGCATCAATTCAAATTTCAATTCATGGATTTTGGACATGGCAACAATCGACGAATGCGCTGGTGCGTTATCGTGATGAAACAAAACTTTTTTCTTCGCCAAATGAGGTCGTTTAATTTGCACCTCGTGCTTCAAACGTTGCAATAACTTTGCGTAGTATTGACCGGTGATAGTCTTACCCTTTTCAAGGTAATCAATGTATATAATTCCTCGCGCATCCCAAAAAACAGTAGCCATAACCTTGTTTGCCGATAAAATTGTTTTTGCCTTCTTTGGGGTTGATTCCCGTTTCCAACCCACTGTTTTGACTGTTCTTTATTTTCAGGAGTGTAGTGGTGGACCCATGTCTCATCAACAGTTATGACTCGACGCAAAAATTCGTTTGGACTACGCCTATACAGCGCCAAATTGTCGGTAGAAATGGTTTTTCGAAGCAGTTTTTGGTCGAGCGTTAGCAAACGCGGCACCCATCTTGCACACAGCTTTTCCATGTTCAAATGGTTGTGCAAAATATTTCGCACACGTTCAGCTGACACCCTACAGGTCTCAGCTATCTCATGCACTTTCAACCTGCGGTCTTCCAACACTATTTTATGGATTTTTTCTATCATCTCTGAAGTTGTGACTTCAACGGGCCGTCCTGAGCGAGGCTCGTCAAGGTGCTCACAGGACCCATTTTAAATTCAGAAACCCACTGCTTAATAGTTGAATATGATGGGGAGGAGTCTCCTAGTGCGGAATCCATCTCTTCTTTTATTTGTTTTGGTGTAAAACCTTTCAAATGGAAGTATTTGATGACAGCACGTTTTTCCAATTTTTCCATTTTTACGAAAACAACGGAAGCGTCTCGCGCAATGTGCTCTCAAACGCAAACTAACGTAGCGATTGGGCTGAAACTGTACATACAAGCTCGGTAGGAATGGTACTGTAGGACGCCGCTCCAAAACTAGACCTAGTGGCACCATCTCTTGGTCAGGCCGGAAACTTTTCACCCCACCTTCGTATTATTTAGTTTTTGAAAAATATAATCAGGGGGCTATTTACAAAGCAATAAAGAGAGTGTAGCAGACATGTGTCGTGACATTCCCTTATGATGCATGGAATGCTTTGAAGCAGTTGTTTTACTTGCTGCAGCACAAAGCCACGCCACATTTTTCACACACCGTTTGTCACTTTCATATTTTTTCGATTTTCACCAACTTTACGCACACTCGAATTCCGCAATCTCGCGATAAGTGAACTTTGATCAAATTTTGATCCAACCAACGCCATCTAGTTTCCATGAAAAGGATTAAATGTTTGCAATAATAGGATAAATAAAAAAGGATCAAATGTCAATATGGGATTTTGTAAGGACTTACATCGTTTGTTGCAGACGGTGATATTAAGGGAATGATATTAAAGTTATTAATTATTATTCAAGATATTAAGTCATCATTCAACTTATTAAATTATCATTAAAGTTATTAAATTATTATTAAAGTTATTCAATTTTAATATTATTATAGCCTAGGGTCTTAACCTCAAAGTATGCAGTAAAAATTCGTAATTTTTAAATGTCACGCTTATGCGGTCCCCTAACTGAGTACATGTCGCGGAAGTTGGCGGTGATATCCCCGGATTTTGTCCTTAAGAGGGAATGATACCTCATCGCGGTCGGTATGGTAGAACAATTACAGATTCCCAAAAATCTCGAAAACGGCTCTTCAGATCCCGTCGAAACTTTGCCAAACGACGTCAAATAGATAGACGAACAGCTGTCTTCCCCTCAAATTTTCTGAATTTGAGAAAAAAACTAGATTTGCTTATGATAAGCCAATCTACATTTTTTTTCTCAAATTCAGAAAATTTGAGGGGAAGACAGCTGTTCGTCTATCCATTTGACGTCATTTGGCAAAGTTTCGACGGGATCTAAAGAGCCGTTTTCGAGATTTTTGGGAATCTATAATTGTTCTACCATACCGACCGCGATAAGGTGTCATTCCCTCTTAAGCGTGTGCACGGACCTCGTTCATATCTATGTGATGTTGAAGCTGCTCGTTCAATTTTCCAAAGAGGTTGCTCAACTATCGCGAAATAGTAAGAATTTGCTGAAATTTATTGAGGATATTTGCGAACAGGTGTTACAACTCCGTGTAAAATTTCAATTACTTCGTCTGCGTGATTGTTGAGCAATTAATTATTGAAGTTAGGCTCTTATACACCGGTGGCATAGCAAAAGCTTCGTAAAAACTCTAATACGACTGTTGCAACACAATAAAAATAGTAATAATTGAATGGGAATAGACGGAACAAATTCTTGAGATTTTTATGAATGATTTCGAGCACAGCGTTTTATCTGTCTCGTTATCGAGATATTCGTGAAATGAAACAGGACATTTCAGCTGATTCGCGTAAAACGATAAACCGCTCTACGGCACGTGGCAACGCTGCTGTCAAGCCGGCCATTTTGAATAGGCGCCAAAATTTGAAACGCACATACTATTGCTTCCTTGTTACCAGTTACTGAGAACTAAATTACGCGTTTCCCACATTTCAACTTGGTTAATAACTTATTCGCGATGCAAACCCGTGCAGAAATTTTGGCAGGGATACAGCTGGATTCTGACTTGTATCCTGGGCTCCCAGTCGGGATCTAGTCCGATATCGGATCAGATTTGAAGACTAAATGTAAGATCCGTAAACTGGATTCCATTAGGGATCCAGAACCGGATCCTTTAATGACTCTAAATAGATTCCCCATGCAATCATTGAGGAATCTGGGAAGGATCACGGGTGAATACAGGCTGAAATAAAATGTCAAAAATGGAATTATGACATGTTAAATTTATTAGAAAAATAAATAACATTTATACCGTTTTGGTGCATTAAACTATCAGTAAAAAAAAATTTGTTCAAAGATTCAAATGGCAGATCGCGCTCATCGCGAGATTTTGATGTGAATTAAAAAAAATTCACATCAAAATCTGTGAATGCAAATGTATTGACAAGAAATTATAAATACAAAAAAATTCACAAAATTAGTTGTGAATTTTTTCGTATTTAAGACAAATTAAAATCAAATTCAAAATGATTAGATTAGAATTTGCGCCAAAAGTGAGTTCGTACGTATTTTGAGAGAAAACATTGCCTCGAGGCAAAGAAATTTTTGCACATAACTTTTTGTGCGAACATTTCTTTGCCTCAACACAATGTTTTCTCTCAAAATACGTTTACACTTGTGGTGTAAATTTTAATATAACTGTCGTGAATTCGATTTTTATTTTCTTCAACTTGAGGAAATTCACAACTCATTTTGTGATTTTTTTCATATTTATAATGTAATATTTGAAACTCACAACTTTTTTTGCAAAAATTTCTTTGCCTCGACGAAATGTTTTCTCTCGAAATACGTAAAAACTCATGGTTGGTGTAAATTTTCATCTAATCATTGTGAATTTGATTTTAATTTGTCTTAAATACATGTTTACACCCACCGACATGTCGGTGGGTATAAACAGAGACTTATACCCCAAAACCGCTATCCCGGTTAGAATCAAACTTACATCAGTATCGGAATATGTACGACGACGATGGCATAATTTTGAAAATTTTGGCATCACGTGTATTTTCGGTATTACTATGTAATTCCTATCTATAGATAGGAATTTTATAGATAGGAATCTATAGACAGAAATTCCTATCTATAGATAGGAATTCCATAGTAATACAGAAAATACACGTGACGCCAAAATTTTCAAAATGATGCCATCGTCGTCGTACATTTGCCGATACTGATGCAAGTTGGATTCTAACCGGGATACCGGTTTTGGGGAATCCGTGACAAATCCTGATCGGGATTTGATCGGACATAGGGTATCCCGGTCAAAATTTCTGCATGGGTGTATATATATATATATATATATATGTCTGTACATACATATTTCTCGTGACTTACACCCATGAGTTATGAATTTTTGTAGGAAACGAGGCCCCTACATTGAATTCCGTTCAGGCTCAAAGAGATTACGTTATTATGATAATTAATTGCGCTGTTTAACAACGAAGACAGCGACCTTATAATTGCCAGCTCGTGTTATCAAGCTAACTAAATCTTTTCCAACTAATTGCATTAAAACTCCACGAATACGTTGAAGTTGTTTTCCCTCTGCACGTTCGCGTTAGGTGCTACCGTATTCGCGTTGAAGTTAGATTTTTACTCCAATTACCGGGATACTTACAAAGTTGCTTATCAAGCGAACAAATAAATTTCAGACTAATTACATGAATTCTTCACGAATACGTAGTTATTTTTTGTTCTCGTTCGTGCTATCCAGTTTAAGGCGAACGTACAGTGGCTTGAGGTATTTGCAAAACTCACTTTTTTTCTGCGTTTTGGTACTGGGGGATTTCCATTGACACACGTTATTCAGCTCAGCATTATACGGTATTTATATTGCAAATAAGTCATCGAATAAAATAATCCGCTGAAATATTCCTCGTTTTTTTTTTCGAAGAGTTATTGCAGACAAGAGATGGATATTTTTTTTATCCACTGCACACCCGTGCTCCAATTATAGCGAGATACTTGCAAAATTTCACCTGGGCACTCTTCGTTCCCGATGATAATTGGGGCGAAGGGCGAGGGTAACGGGAATGGGCGAAATACAGGTGTTTTATTTGGAGTAATAAATTTCATATAAAATAAATGAGCTCATTTTGCGTGGGTATATATACAGGGTGGTCCGAAAAGTTATCAATACGTTCTGCGACCTTTTATAGTTTTTGAAAAAAGTATTTTCAATTTTTCCCTTTTGGGTATGTACTTTCCGTAAAATTTTTGTTCACTTGTGTATCGTTATGAAGTGCATTGTTGAGCAATAAATAAATGACCAACTGAATACTGACGTCAATGCCTTAGATTTTTATCAAAAGTTAAATAAATAGTTTTGAGAGGATCAGTCAAGTTCAAATAATTTTTAAAAAATCATTCTACCAGTCTGAATGATTGATTATTATTTTTTTAATTTTCAGGAAGAAACTACATACACAAAAGAGAAAAAAATAAAAACTTATGCTACAGAAAAACCCGATTTTTTCAAATGCTTTCATCTCGAAGACTAAAAAGATCGTAGAACATACTTGGGGGTCATTCGGATAGGTATTGATACAAGGCTTCCTGATTTTTCTTTTCGACGTCACTTTTTGGGCCACCGTGTAAAAAATATATATATATATATATATAACAGCAATGGCTCGCGCGAATTTAATTGACTCGATGCTTCTGTTACGCAATTGCATAATTGACAATCAATTACATTTTACCAGTTCGCCCTCTTTTGACGTGTGTATACGTTAATCACCGTTTAATTTTTTTTTAATGATCGTTGTTTTTATTTCTCTATCGTTTAATTTTTAAGTATTCGCGAGCGTATAAATCGACAAAAAAAATAAGTGGGAATGTATAAATGCAAAATCGCAAGATCAAATTAAAGTCTTTGTAAGACTTTGGTCAATTGGGCGGACCGTGAGTCCATTTGCCGCATCGGGCTTATTGTTCGCGGTTATTTCCGTGTCCAAGAACCGATAGCTATCGAATCGTTACCCTCTCTACATTATAATTTGCCTTTAGATCGTATCTCGTGTTACGAAATCGACGGGCTTATCCAACTGGTATGGGGGTTCAAAATGTTGCGACATTCAGGTTAATAAATGTTGCTCCTCGCATATGATATTAGCGTAGATGAGTATTTATTTCTGAGCCTAATCACGCGCCTCAAATTGCATATCTGGCCTTCTTCATATTTAAGTTAACTAAAAAGTTATTTAATTTTAACGAGTTACGACTAGTTCGTGGCCGAAAAAAGACGAATTTTCGTGGTTTTTGTTTTCTGGAAAAATGGAGTATCCTTTACAATTTTTATATTGAAGAATATTTATTAATCTGGTAGATACAATAGTCTGTGAAGACCGCTGTTTGAAAAACGTGCTTCACGGGGCGATTGATGCTCGAAAACGAAATAAATTATTCATTTTTGAAACACGAAATAAATGATTGATTTTTGAAAAACAAAATAAAATATTGATTTTTGGAAAACAAAATAAATTATTGATTTTTGAAAAACAAAATAAATTATTGATTTTTGCAAAACAAAATAAATTATTGATTTTTGGAAAACAAAATAAATTATTGATTTTTGAAAAACAAAATAAAGTATTGATTTTTGAAAAAATCGCCGCCGTCCAAAGTGCAAGTATCGATTTTCGTTGATAAAAAAATCTATGCATTGGAAAAAAAATCCTTCATCCGAGGACTGATCTTTGATATGTAAAAGAAGCTTGTCAAATTTCAAGTTGATCGGTGCATTAGTTTTTGAGATATCGTGGTCAGCGATATTGAACAAGTAATTTTGAGAAAAACGCGTTGAAAGTTCGTCAGTTCGCGGAACCTACCCATAAATCCCTCAATTATAAAAACTCAATGTTATATTTTGAGAATCCGTTGAAAACCAAAAATCGATATTTTCAAAAATTTCATCAAGGCGTAACACTGAACAAAATCGTCGCTGCAAATAAAAGTTACGACCCTAGGCTGTAAAACTATGCAATAAAAAAAGCGTATGTTTGAAATTTCAAGCCAGTGCAGAACCCTCAATTCTGACGGTTGGTGGACAGTTAACAAGCATCAGTATTTTAGTAACCCATCACTAACTAGCGTTGCTAGCGTTGGTGCATTGAATGGCCCGAACGATGCTAGTAAGTTACTAAAAGGCTGCTGCTTTTTTGCTTGAAGTGAAATGCTAGCCTAAGTCTAGCAATTGGTGCGAGTTATTGGCCCACCGCTCCCTACCAACCACCTGGCAAGTTACTGACATGATGCTGCAGCATGCCGCAAACGAAACGGTACCTTAAGCATGGGCAGTATAACATTTCACGGTGTGCGGAATGTTACTGCCCACTCTTGAACGATGAACGGTAACATTTCATGGGCACTTAAAGACAGCAGCTCTCTAGTAACTTAGCGCTTGTTGCTAGCGTTAGGCCAATAGCATGTGGAATCACCAAACCGATACTGGCAAGCTACAAAACGCTGTCGCTTATTGCTGTTGTAGAGGTTAGAGTACACGCGTCCGACCTCCGTAATTTAAAGCGTTTGCAAAACCGTAAAAAATAAGTGCTCCACTTAAGCGGCGCTCGTGAAGATCGCGTCCGATAAGTTATATATATGCATACGTCATTTTGACAAGAAAATAACCTTAATTTGTTTTTGATATTGATCGAAAGTGCACGGTATAGAGTGGAGAAGTTTTGAATATTCAGTTTTTGGATTTCCCGGGGTGCCAACCAAATGCACTGCTGATTTCGAAAGTACCACTCTTGTCGGCCAACAATTGGTGTTTCTAAAACTACCCTAGCTAAGCTCCAACTTCGACGTACCCACGTTAACTCCCATTTGGATTTTTGAATTGCGGATTTTTCGGGGGCTTTTTCTCATAGAACAATGTTGGATAGCCGAATAAGCATTACGCGAAATGGTCTGAACCTGCTCCTTAGAAATGTAGCGGAATTTTTTGAAACTTCGGAAGTTCTTTCCGGATCTGCAAAAAAAAATCCGCGCAATGTTCACATATGTATAATATGAATTAATTTATAGTTCAAAAAAGTAGCAGTCTCAATGCTAATTGTTTAGGGCTGTTTTTTTTCCTTTAGAAATTCCTCCTTCTGTTGATGTCATCACAGCAATGACGTTGTGAAAAACCATTTTCAGAGTAATTTTTTAGATGAAACCCTCTATCGCCTCTGTTCAATGTTTACTTTGTTATGGTTAATCGGAGTGCCTCAATCGCTTTCACTTACGTATCTGGCTATCACTATAATAGTTGGACACTTGTTACCGGAGCGACGCAGGGCGTTAAGTTTCGTACCTGAACATTTTACATTTTCGCGGACGCTTTTTCTACCGCTTCCCCTATGGAGTTTGGACTCCGGTACTCGAATTTCCATAGCTGCAGCCGTGAAATTCCAGTCAGTAAAACTGACACTTGGTTGAGGAGTAAAAAGCAGCAGCATTTTCGTAACCTAACAGTTGTTACTGGTGTTAGTCAAACAGCATGTTGAATCATCAAACCAATGCTGGCTAGTTACCCAAACTGCCTCTTGGTACCATTCTAGGAGCGGTTCAGCGGTAATTTAGACAGGGGCCTTTATTTACGTAGTCAAAAAAGAGTATACCGATAGGATACGGGATAGACGATTAGATCCATATTATAATTATTACAACATTAGTTACATGCATAGATCCATATTATAATCATTACAACATTAGTTACATGCATAGATCCATATTATAATCATTACAGCGTTAGTTACATGCATGGATAGAAAACCTCATGCCTCGTATCAATTTCCATCGGAATCACCCCCATGTATGTTCTACGATCTTTTTTAGTTTGCACGAAAAAAACATTTTGTAATGTTTCGCTTTTGTCTATGTGATTTCCTTGCGTTTTTTTCACTTGTCTTACCGTTATAAAGTTTACTGTCAAGCAATAAGTAAATCACCAACTGAACACTAACGTAAATGCCTTACAATTTGATCAAAAGTTAAAAAATAGGATTGAGAGGATCAGTCACTAAAGTTCAGATGACAAAAAAATACTTACACCAGTCTAGAATCTACATAGCTGCTAATTGCTTCAAAAAACTTCTACTAGGAAAATGTCCTCACAAAAGAGAAAAAATAAGAACCTATGCTCAAGGAAAACTGGAAAAAACGATTGTAGAATTTCCATACTTGGGGAGTGCTTCGGAATCGTACGAGGCCTCTAAATGTTCCTACTAGACGTCACATTCCGTGTATACTACAGAAGTTCCATCAGGCTCATACATATATCCATCTAAGTCATACCAAGCTCAGGTATATCCGTAGTTGTATCGTGGACGAAGGTCCTATGAAAAGAGGGTTAGTAGGACGTTCCGCCTACTTGCGTCAAACAAACGAACCCACACATGACGTGATTGCGATTGATACAAGAGTGCCCGTCGCACGTTTGATTCCAGGTGCCTCGCGGACCGCACAGGCCTGGCAAGGGTGCCTACTGGGCTCTCCATCCGGCGGCTTTATCGATGTTCGAGAACGGCTCGTTGTTGCGTCGTCGCAAGCGTTTCAAGCTTCACAAGCCGGACAAGGAGTTGTTGAAGTCTGAGCTGCAGGCGTTCGCCTCGTCGATGCCGCCGCCGCCTCACAACGGCAGCGCGGATCAGGCGACCGGAAGCGGTTGTTCGTCGGTGTCAGGTTCCGGTGGAACGACGTCGTCGCCGACTGGTGGCCTCAGCGCGGCGAATCTCCATCGATTACGCGAAGATCTGTTGCGTTGGGAGATGCAGGAGCGACGAATGATGGTGGCGGCAGCCGCTGCAGCCGCGGCCGCGGCCACTTCCGCATCCACGAGTTTCCCATTGGACGGTGTAACCGGTGGACCGGAAGCTCCCCCGGGTTACTATCTTCTGTCACCGGAAGCGCGCCAGAGGCTGGCCGGTACGTTGATCGAGGGTGGTGACGCTGCCACCAGTCCATACGAAGTTGCCGCCCTCCTGCAAACTTCCGGTTGGGCGTTTTCCGGCCTGAACGGTACCTCGGCCTACATGAACCACTTGCCCACCTATCTGCAAACCAGCTCCGTTCGGCAATCGGCGGCAATCCTGGCCGCGGATCTCCAAGAGAATTCGGCAAGCGCCCACTCCTGTGATCGTCGAAGCAACGCAATGGCGGCCCTCTTGTTGCGCGAACGCGATGAGCGCTCGATGAGGCTCCGCGGTGAGAACGAGAGATCAATGGCTGGAATCGGCAATTCCGACGTCAGCGAGGCCTTTCGTGATTCCATACTCTACGAAAGTCCCCACGTCTATACGGCCGAGCGTTTGAGCGGCGAGGACGAGTCGATGTCGGGCAATTCCTCGAGAACGGAGATTCTTTATCGCGACAGTTCGTCACCCGCGACCTCGGTCTCGCCGATCCTCACGAGAACGCCGTACGGACGTGCCGATAATCTTGGCTATCGAGCCGGCTCGTCGCCCCGATCGTCCCCCAATTACGTCGAGCCCAGTGATCATCTCGCGACGGCAGTCGAGCAACTTGGCAACACCGGAAACTCACCCCGTGCACGAAACTCCACGTCGTCGGAGCCTTGCGGCAATCCCGCCTTGCAACTGACGATCGGCAGCCGAATCGGCAAGAGAGCCAAGAAACCATTCACCATTGAGAACATCATTGCTCCCGACGACGAGATCAACGACGATCACCGAACTTCCGAACATCGGGATCACCTCTTACGCCCACCTCAAGCACCCAAAACGTCCGCGGCCATTTTGCAAATGCCCAGGCCCATGTACGCCGGTTACACGCTGCCGATAACGAGCTCAGGAATTCACAGACCACCGTACGGTGCCGCTACGTGAAGACCGCCAGCTTGCTCAATCCAAAGCTTACCGATGAGGCGAGAGGCGAACGGCCCTTCCGGTATGCCAACGCAAGAGGTCAAGCAAGGTCAAATCGCCGGACTGCGATCAGCCGATGCCCGAAACGGCCTCGTTGGCTCGCGCTGCCCGCTGGATGACCAGGACACAAAGGCCCGCTGTGCCAATGACGCCAATGGCGCGTTCGATCGGGAAAATACGGGGGAGGAGGCCGTTTCCGGAAGTACTACCGAAGATTATATAGTCTTGCCTGTGCGTAGCTCAATTTCTGTATGACGCCAGATGTGGCTGTCGTCGATCACGTATACCTAAATATATGTATGTATGCGCATGTGGGGACAAGATACGGCGAACCTGCTGGCAGAGTTGGGCGTTATTCTATTTATAAATACGAATACGAATTTATTCACATCCTGATTTTCATGCGAATATAAATATACATTTATTCATACTTCACTTATTGTAAATACGAATACAAATACAATTGTATTCACAAATATTTCGAACGTACATATAAATTCACAGAAAACATTGTGAACATTCACAAAAATGCGAATATTTACAAAAAATCCTGTGAATTAAAAAGAGTTGACATCATAACCTGCGAATGCAAATGTATTCGCAAAAAATTGTAAATACAAAAAAACATCACAACATAAGTTGTGAATTTTTTCGTATTTAAGGCGTTACCCCCACTTGTAGCGCAAAAAAGGCCTTTTTCATGAATTTTTTAAAAGAAAACTACAAAACTTTTTTAATCGATCAATATACCATCTTAAAGAACACATCTTGAAGAACTTTCAGTAATGTTTTTATTGAAAAATATTACATTGTTTAGTGGCAAATGGCCGTCAATGAAATAATGTTTTTATATACACGGTTTGCGGTGACCAACATTGCGGCGAAGTGGATCATCTGAAAAAGAAAATGCGGTTGGATTTAGTCAAATATAAGTATAAACTAGTCTTTAATCGAAGGATTTTAAAAAATATTCATTTTTCACAAAATAGCGGACAGTTAAAGTTAATGGTTCGATTTTAACGAAAAAAAACGGCCGTTTTTTGGCTATAAAACGGCCATTTTTTTCGAAAAAAAAAAATCGAACGATTAAAGACTACATTTTTATGTATTAAATAAGCCTGCAAAATTTCAAGAAGATCGGTTCATTGGTGTTCGAGTAATCTTGGTCACCGACTTCAGAAATGCCATTTTGAGAAAAACGCGTTTAAAGTTTCAATTTCCGGTCGTTTACACAACGGATTCTTCTCTTTCAACGCTCATATCTCAGTCAATTTTGTTCGGATCGACTTGAAATTTTCAGGACATATTCTCAGATACTTATACTTCAAAAAAATGCAATAAAAAAAATCGATATTTTCAAAATCGCAAGTGGGGGTAACCCCTTAAGACAAATTAAAATCAAATTCACAATGATTGGATTAAAATTTGCACCAAAAGTGAGCTCGTACGCATTTTGAAAGAAAACATTGCTTCGAGGCAAAGCAATTTTTGCACAAAACGTTTTGTGCGAAAATTTCTTTGCCTCAACACAATGTTTAGTCTCAAAATACGTAAGAACACACGTGTGGTGTAAATTTTAATATAATTGTCGTGAATTCGATTTTAATTTTCTTCAACTTGAGGAAATTCACAACTCATTTTGTGAATTTTTTCATATTTATAATGTAATATTTGAAACTCACAATTTTATTTGCAAAAATTTCTTTGCCTCGGTGCAATGTTTTCTCTCAAAATACGTAAGAACTCACGTTTGGTGTAAATTTTAATCTGATCATTGGGAATTTGATTTTCATTTTTCTTAAATGCGAAAAAAATCACAACTTACTTTGTGAATTTTTTTGTATTTACAATTTTTTGTGAATACATTTGCATTCACAGATTTAGATGTGATTTTTTTTTAATTCACAGGATTTCTCGTAAATATTCACATTTTTTGTGAATATTCACAATTTTTTCTCTGAATGTATTTGTATGTTCAGAATATTTGTGAATACAATTGTATTTGTATTCGTATTTACAATAAGTGAAGTGTGAATAAATTTGTATTTATATTCACATGAAAATCACGATGTGAATAAATTCGTATTCGTATTTATAAATAGAATTAGGCCCAACTCTGCCTGTTGGATTTATGAAATGTCGGCGAAAAGCACTTCCGGCTGCCTTGAGGGAGATTAGACTAGAGCCCGGAAATGGGGTGAATTTCGACAATTTTTTGTGGACACCCGGTTGATAAAATGGGAATTCCGTTTAAGGGGCTAGTCCACTTTGGAGCCACGAAAAAAGGCCCATTTCGCGATTGTTTTTTGAGGATTTTATAAAAGATATGAATATAAAAGTTGTTGGGCTTGATAAATAAAGTCTTGAAATAGATTAACAAAAAATTAATTCATTTTTATTCTTTTTTAAGTACAAAAACTATAGTTTAACGTAACGCCTCGAAAATAGGTGGGCTAGGTAGCTCCATCATAAATCGGCAACGGCTTGTCGGAAACAAAAAATTAAAGTCCATTAGATTCAGTATGATACCAGCTACAAAATGACCCTCGGATATAATGTTTTATCAAAAAATAAAAAAATGGCAGTTGAAAAACGAAAAAAGTTTTTAAAAACGCGTTTTTTTCAGTTCTTCGCGAAAAACAGAGTAAAAATAAAAATTTTTAAATCATCGAGGGTCATCTTTTTGCGAATCATGTTTACAATATGTGGTTCAAATTTCAAGAGAATCGGTTTATTAGTTTTAGAGATACGATGGAGATAGATTTTGAAAACGTTGTTTCGAGAAAAACGCGTTTGAAGTTTATACTATGAAAAACTCTTACTTAAACTCAATCGGCAATTCCTGCACCGTACAAAATCCCTTCTGATTGCTCATCATCGTCGATTTATTCAAGTTTTGCTTGCTTTCGATTTTTTGAAATTTTCGAAGTGGCCTGGCCCCTTAACCCCTTTGTTGGCAAAGAGAATTCGACAAAAACTGCCCAAAATTGCAGGACATTTTTTTATCCTGAAAACCTGTACTTTGGGGTTTTTGAGGGTGCTGATTACGAATCTGAACTCAAAATTCAGGAATTCACAATGACGAACAAATATGGCGAATGAAAATACAAATAATACATATTGATTTAGATGAAACTCGGTACTCGTAGGTTGTGTAGGTCATTGATTATGAGTCTGAACACAAAATTTGCAAATTCAGTTTGCGGATACAAATAGCAGTCTGTATGAAGTTGAAAAAATAATTCGCACACTAGTAAGTGTTAATAATGATTTAAAAAATAAATCGTTTTTTTTTGTACAAGCGACCTCAAAGCGACCTAGAAAATCCCAGAGTACCAATTTTTATCTAAGTCGAGTAAAATTTTCAATTTTGTTCTGCCATTCTAGCGCCGCCATTTTGAATTTTCAAATTTAAAGTTCAGATTCGTAATAAGCGACCTCACAAATCTCGGAGTACTCATTTTCATCTAAATCGAGTAAAGTTTTTGATTCTTGTCCGCCATATTGGCGTTGCCATTTTGATTTTCCAAATTTTGACTTCAAATTCGGATTTAGCGAGCCCAAAAACCCCCGAGTGAGGCTCCGATTTCAAATCAGAGCAAGTTAAATAGGCTAATAAAGGTTGACGCCCTATTGCGTCAATGCCACACAGGGCACGGAATCATTTGACGCACTATTGCGTCAATGCCAACGAAGGGGTTAAAGGCGTTTATTCTACCTACCTTCTAGTTCCTTGAAACAAAATTTCACAAGATTTTGCAATAAATTGGCGGAAGCTGGATGAAGGGACCTTTGTCCGATAGTGTTCTGAGGCCTGAAACGTACCCCAATTTATTAACTTGAAACGAAAATTTAAAATAAATTCCGTTCTAGATAATCTTCGTCTTCGACGTACGCAGGGAAATTTAAAAAATTAAGTTTTGATAAAATGGTGCACGTTGGAAAGAAAAAATTGTTTTCGGTAAAAAAAGTCGTCAGAAATATTATTTTTTTGTAAAAATGTTTCAACGTATAAAAAATCGCTGAAAATATTTTTCTTTTGTAAAAAATGTTTCAACGTATAAAAAATCGTCGAAAATATTTTTTTTTGGACAAATGTTGCAACGTATAAAAAATCGCTGAAAATATGGTTTTTTCGGAAAAATGTTGCAACGTATAAAAAATCGCCGAAAATATGGTTTTTTTTTTCGGAAAAATGTTTCCACGTTTAAAAAATTCCCTGGGTAATTCAAAGTCAAATATTGTTGTAAGGTTTAAAAAAAAGTCAAGTGAACTGAAGAAATGTCAAGTCAAGTGAAGAATTGACGGTGTAATGTTGCCGGCCAGAAGACTCTTCCAGCCAAAGGTGACTCGATTCATCCAGCTTTAACGGCGCCATTTTGTTGATAAATGTTGTAAAAAAAAAAAATTGCAAAGGTACTCGAAGGTACAATAAACGCCATTAAACGGAATTACCATTCTATGAACTGGGTATCCATTAAAAATGGTCGAAATTCACTTTTTTTCCGGTCTCAGGACTGATAACCCTAAAGCGAATTGTCCATCCCTCAAGGTGTTCCTTAAAATGTCCCCAAGCGAATTGTCCATTTTGGGGACAGGACGACCCTCGAAATGTCTTTCGTCAAAATATCTTTTATCCAAAAGTGATTATCACGCCGTCGGAGGCTGCTATGAGGACCCCCGTTAAGTCCAATGTCTTCAACGTCAACTTTCCCCATACATTCATATATGTTTACGTAAAGACTGTATGTATCGAAATCAAATATATTTCCAGGTGAAAGAAAAGGTACGAATAAGCTTTCGATGAAGCCGGAATTATTCTGTGATCGGTAAATGTTAACGAGAACGTTTTTTATACGCACTCAAAGATGCGTATGTATGTGTGTGTGTGTGTATATATATAGCTGATAAGTATAGCTGATTATAAAGGTCGATCGTGTTCTTTACGACATGAAATTAGACTCGTGTTCACGTGGCATAATAAATAATCTACGCTGTATATAATTCATTATGCGTAAGTTTTTGTGAGACTCACGTGGTGTCGCGAACATAAGGAGTCAACATTACCACGTTTTTGCCCTAACATATTTGCCTGGTATATGAATACGAACGACGAAAAAACAAATGAAGAAAAATGAGAAGGAGTGAAAGAAGCGATCATATAATGGACCCCTGATAGTGCTCGTCACGCATCATATATATATATATATATATATATATATATATATATATATATATATATATATATATATATATATATATATATGAATGTGTACATGTATGTATGTGTATATATATATATATATATATATATATATATATATATATATATATACATACATACATATAGCTATCCTCGACAAAAGCGCGCGCGCATGCGTTATACGAAAACAAATATTTGTAAATGTAGAAAGAATTCGTCTATAAATAAATTATTGTACATATATATAAAATTCGATAAAAGAGCGAGAGCTCGCGATACTTTATTTTCTCATTCCTGTAAAATTCCATCCAATCATGGATCCTCCCGATGGACGCAGTACAAAATTGCGGCGCATTAAAAAAAATGTCATAAATAATCAATAAAACCGTTTTCATAAATCGAAAATAGAAAAAAATGTATAAAACGTTTTCAAAACTGAAAAAAATCAGGGTTTCAGTAAAAAAAATCAATTTCAGCGAGACATTTTTTCAAAGTGGTTTTTTTGTTATCAAATGAAAAAAGGGGACTTTCCAAAAAAAAAAAGTATATGCACACCCTCATGAATTGCATTGGAGATGCGAACGATAAGTGTAACTCCGCAACTATTTACGTTACAAAAAATTAACAAATAAATAATGAACAATAACGTTTTTACGAACAATAAATATAAAAATGTAAATAACGTTTATTAAACTGAAAAGAAGTAACGAAATTCAATTCAATCGAAAGAAGTTTTAAAGAACTGATTTTTTCTTGAATTAAAAAAAGACCAGGGCTTTAAAAAAATTCATATTCTCGTGCAGTGAATCTGAGCTGCGAACGATAAGTGTAACGACACAACTGGGAGTAGTAATTTGTCAGTGCGGAATACATGTACAGTCGTAATACGTTACTTGCCAGAGTAGGATAATTTTCTTCTTTTTTTGTTTCTTGCTTTTTTTTTCAACCGTATGTCGATGTTCATCCGCGCTCCGACAAAGCGGACCGCGCCGATACGTCTTTAACGCAAGATAATTGTGAACGCGGTGTGATTCACCGGTTTGATCGTTGCTGCGCGCGCGAGCGGGGGAATTGGATGACCCTCTTCAATCAGACAAGCCAAAGAGCGCCCGGGAGACGCGCGAGAGAGAAAAATTGAGAGAGGAAAAAAATAAGTCGAAAAGGCTATAAATACGCATAGACATTATGGAGGTCTCTTTCTCTGCTCTCGCTCTCTCTCTCTCTCTCTCTCTCCCTCTTTCTCTCCCTCTCTCTCAGTGATCCTCTTTGATCCTTCGCACCCGCGAGACCCCTCACTAATACACTCTGCGATACCGGCTGGGCTCTCTATTGTACTTTATTATGTATTTACACGAACACGCACGAAATATGCCGCATATATATATATATATATATATATATATATATATATATATATATATATATAAATAAACGTACGAGACGACGGTACACATACACCTCTACCTATATACTTTTTCCTCTTATGGCTCGGAGGCCCGCCAGAAAGTTAAACAAATCATCATTAGTTCCCATCCGCATAATTTGTTTTGTGAGCCACGAACATCCGTGAATTTCTGGGACCTTCTTTGGCGTCCAGCGTGTAACTCTCTTCCTCTGCCGTCTTTCGTCTTCTCCTGCCTATATATATATATATATATATATGGAGAAAGGATGCCTGGAGACCTTCCATCTACGAAACGTTGACTATCAGCACATATCTGGCTGTTGTAAGGATGGTCCTTGAAATATGATCTTTACATGTTTAAATATGCTTGCATTTATCTAGATGGGATTGTGCAAATGTTTGGGTTTATGTAATGTTGAGTATGGAGACTACTACTACGGGTGCTATTGTGAGGTCTGTCTCCCAAAGCGAATATCTTCAAAATCACCATCCTCCATATACACAGGGTATCCTTTTATGAATGTATAAACCTGCAACTGTCGATGGGTCAGATCATGTCCTACCATATGCTGGAACTTCAGTTTAGTAAAAGTCCCACGTTTTCGAGATTAGGGACTTTAAGTTATTTTTTGAAAAAAAAAAAATCATCTGTCTTTGGGTTTTCTCATCCCATTTCTACAAATGATATGAATCGACAATAACTGAGCAACTTTTCAAAGTAAATGGCACAATATGCGTAGTACGTTTGTTTTACACCGCAGGCTATCATAGTCAGGTGTTCGGGTTGGTTTGTAGGAAAATTTTGCATAAGATCTTTTTTTCATAAGGTTTTCTTCACATTTAAGGTTAAAAAGAAGACTTTTCTAGATAAACCGAATAACTAAGAGTATTTAAAAAAAACTGGGTAAAAAAAGTTATCATTTGTAGAAATGACATGCGAAAAACCAAAAGCAGATGATTTTTGTCTCGAAAAGCGTAGGACTTTTACTAAACTGAAATTCAAGCATATAGTAGGAAATGTTCCGACCTATCGACAGTTGCAGGATTATCCATTCATAACAGGATACCATATATATATATATATATATATATATATATATATATATATATATATATATATACACACACACACACATATTTATATTTATATATAAGAGGAATCTTCATTAATTCACTTCTTTTCGTAAGCGCGATTGATCTTCGAACCTTGTGAGGATCGAAGAGCCACGATATATACACTTCATACTTTGCAGATTCGTGACACAAGATCAATTATATATATATATATATATATATATATATATATATATATATATATATATATAAATGTGCGTGTGTGTGTGTGTAGATAAAATATATATATATTATATATGTTATATACACGCCGTGATGAAGAGTTTTCCCGAGCTCGTGCAAAATCAAATACGATGGAATGATCCAAGAAAGAATTATGTAGGTGACATGAGGGTCGGGAAGCTTAACGGGTCTTCATGAGCTTGGGCCTCAAAAACAGGTCGATTAAAAAAAAAATCTTATGAGGGTATCGGCACATGAAGTTGAAGATTGCATCGTTCCAATGCACAAACTTAGTTATTTAAAAAAAAAAATTGACCGTTTCAGACTGTAGTATTCACTCAAACGTTTTCACGTATTCTTAGTATTCACGACCTCAATTTGCGACGAAACGGCTTTGGATAAGGATAAGAATGGAAAAATGAACAAAAAAATCGTTGCATTCCGACGATGCAAACTTCACCGTCACATTGGGAAAACGAGGTCGGGATTTCGGACGCAACTGATACATAGTCTTGCCAAGTTGGAGTTTTTTTGTTATTACGAAATATTGGTAAACCATTAAGAAATTATTATTGAAGCAAAGTGCCGTCGTTGCTGCATGGCGGATCAGTGTAGGTGGTTATGGCAACTAGGGTAATCTGAAATGAGAAATAAAAAAATGTACTTTTAGTATAATAGTAAAGTTTTCCTATGAGCGGATACTTTATACATTGAACTTTTGAAAATTGCGAAAATGGCAAGCTGTAGAAAAAAGGCGATTTTGGACGAAAGAAAAAATTTAATAATTTGTTATTAGCAAACGGATAAACATATGAAAAAATCATGAGATCATGCGATAGAAAATGAATCATGTTTGGTCCAAATTCATAGTTTTGAGGTACGATTTACCCCGTTTTGAGGAACGACAGTTTGGAGAAAAACGCAAAAGAAAAGGGCAGCGAGGCGGTTCACCATAGGGCAGATCTTCCGGTTAACAAAAATCGTCATAACTCGATCAATTTTTGCAATTTTTACAAAATCTCTCTTGAAGATTGAACTTGGCACCCTTGGATATAAAACAATCAGATAAAAAATCGTATAATTAAAACTTAAAACTTATGCAGACCTTTTAAGGTGTTTCTTTCGCGGATGACCGTATTTTGTAGGGGCATAATCAGAGCCATTTTGAATCATCGGTAAATTACAGTGGCGCTTAATAAAAAATAAGTTACAATTAATTATTATACCCAACGATAAACTGGAAAAAAAATTCATCTAAATTTAGTAGATTTAGACATTTTCTCTGAAACGTCACGGCTACGAAAATTCTACTGCTTTAAAATTCTATGAATTATTAGAAAGGAATGTGGCCAACGTGTCACGTCTATAAAGCGCCGTATAAATGATATGATTTTTAGAGTAATAATTTTTCGTTTACAGTTCGACAACTTCGCTTGAAATTTTACCAGTATATTGGGATGTACTTTTACTTGATCATGGACGAAAATCAGTTAATTGTTGAATATTTGGGCGTGTGAAAGGAATACCTTAAGGGGGTGTACCTCTCGGGAAACTTAAAAAAATCGTTTTTTGCATATTGTTATAACGTGAACTTTCAAGAATATTGTAAGATCAACCGAGCCCAGTGATTCTAAAAATTGACGAAGTAACATCTATTTTAGTGGAACAGTGTGGGTCGGGTTTACCGCGATCCGCCGAGTCGGTTACCTGAGGCAGTCATACACAAACGAACCGTTTATTCCATCGACCCTTAGGGTGGGGTTGAATTAGGTGTGCAAAACGATCTCGATGATGAGGAAGTACAGTTATATGGTGCCGGAATCGCTGACTAGCGGTAAGACGACAATATTTCACAAGATCGTGTAAAATATTTACCAAAACTTTGAACGCGATTATCTCGAAACTACATATCTTGACACGCGGTATTGATATCTTGAGTAACTTTCACACTATTGACTTGAATTTGCACAGTTAGCGTTCAAACAGTAGTCATTTTCGATTCACGATTGCATTTTTAATTGGATGAACCATTTGTTAATAACAATGAATTCAGCATGCTTTTTTTCAAGAGAAAAATGAGGTTTTCTTTGGAGAAGCTGTCATTTTTCGTATTTTTCGAAATTTGGAAAAGTGGATCTCGAACCCATAGCCAGTTGGATGTATTTGAAGAAAACATTTTTTTGTTTTCGTTTTAGATTACATTTGAGCCTGGTGGAGATCCCGCTGTTTCGGGCCTGCAACACCAACTGCAGTACCACGAAAAAATCCACTGTAACCACAAACATGTGTACAATATGCTGGGGAAAAATAAATGTGTTCCAACCAATGTGTTACTAGAAAAAAATTCATCATTCTGACCCTTTAAATTGGGCTTCCAGAGAGGGATACCCCGTTAACAAAGGGCCCAAAAGATCGTCAAATTCGTATAGTCGAGTACCGTAATTTCGGGAGTAACTTGGAAGGCATACCGATTAACAGTGATTTTGTTTGGGCTCTGTAAATAATGAAACAATTTTTTTCACATTATTTCCAATCTTCCCCTGTAGGGTCAGAGTGGGATCAGTGGCTTATTTTTTCAGAGGTCTATAGCTACCTAACCGTTCACACAATCTCAATGAAACCTGGACTAAACGTGAGGTGTGTTCAATGGCTTTATTTCGTTAAAAGACACTGAACTGCCTAACCTAATAAATATTGAGATACTAACGATTTAAAAAAAAATGGCATTTTATCCACTGTGTACTTCGGAGTATACACAGTGAAACATGCCTAATTTCACAGTCAAACAAAATTTCAAAATCAAGCAAAATTTGAAAAAAATTACCTTGATTGCCGGTACACTTGTAGGTAATGGAGTGCTTTTCGCCATACAGTGGTGAGTATTGTACAGTAAACTATAGAAAAACTAATTTAAAAAAACAGCATATTATGAAATAAATCACAATTATTCATGGAATATTAATCAACAATGAGTACCTACCTAATGAGGTAGTACCAGTACGTATCTAAAATCACAATGCGAAAATATTCATAATATGACTTACCTCTGTGTACCTCGAAAAATTGAGCCACGGTGTACCGAGCTTCTCGTTTTTTTCTAAAACGGGTACTGAGAAGTTTCTATTTTTCGTTAGGTCAACAAACACAATGCTCAAATACCACAATGTACACTGAGAAAAAACCAATTGAATCAGAAAAATATATTGGTTGATCCAAATAAATGTGCTGCTGCGGAGTGCCACCGATATATGAGATTGTTACAATACTATAAAATATTTGAAAATGCAATTTTTTTAAATAACATTATTTTATTTGAAAAAGCTCGTCTGTTCTCTGAATATCTAAATTATCCTTTAAATAAAATTATATTCCATTGAAATCATTCGATATACTATCCGTAGATGTATGGATGAAATAATTAAGCGGTTGCTACAGCATTTTCCATTTCGTACAAAAATATAATCAATAGAATTAATTATTTCGTTACTGCATCGAAATGAATATGCCATGGGGCGTAAGTTTTTCAATTTATTTTTAATCTTAAATAAAAACTGAGCATTAGAATAATCATCCTCGATAATAGTGGAGAGAATATCAGATATCCAATGGAATATCCATGGAGAGAATATCAGATATTCAACAGATAAGAACAGATACTGCACTTTGATCTTAGCCACAGGCCAAGAAGCGATACTCTTTAGAGTTTCTCCGGCGTTTAAGTAGATTTTCGGTGCGCGCTACGCTTACGAGAAACGAGCGCGCGTGCGGCTTCTAGCGGTTACTCCGAGAACTACGGATTTCCTCACACCTACAATTTCGGCGGCGCTCGGCCATGATTTGGTTGAATTTTTTCAACCAACTGCGCGAGAAACACATTTTATTTTCGCATAATTTTTCAACCAATTCAGATATTTGCTTAATATTTTTCAATCAAAATAAAATATTAATATTTTAACGAATAATGTACTTGGAAAACAATATCGGATATGGTGAAAAAATAAAATAACATATTTACTCAATAGAAATTTTATCTGAATCAAACGGGCGTAATTAAATTTTTCTTGTGTACTCGAATCAACAATATTCATGTTATGAATTGAAACGCTTTTTTTGCTCGTTGCAGAAAATGCATTCAAAACTATATAATTTGTTCGCGATAATTTTTTAGATAGTTTGAATAAGATATTTTTCTCGGCCAACGATATATCTTTTGAATAAAAAAAAAACTTTTAATTTTATCATGTTATTAAAGTCAATAGCGTTTTGTTTGGACTAATAAATCCGATTATTTACACCAACAATATTACAATTGTATCAACGAAATTTCATTGATAAAGATAAAGAAGCAAAAACATATAAACTCAGCTGGTTTTGGAACTTTTGACACCAAAAATAGTATAAAATCAATTCTCACAACTGGATGGCGCGGGCGCGACTGACCGGCAGGTTCAAACCTACTGGCATCCGAGGGTGGCTCTAATGTGAAAAAGACGCACATATATGTATGTCCACTTCTGAGAAACAGAAAAGATTCTCACCGAATCGCGTTCACCAAGGGACATTCAGCAAGCAAGCCTCTGACAAGCGGTCACCCATTCAGGTAGTGGCCCAGGCAGCTCAACGCGAGAGACTGGCGTAGCCGTCCACCACCGTCGGTCCGGATAAAAAGATTTTTCTTCCATCATACGGAATTCCTTATACGCAAATCGCTTATTTCTATCGTTCGAGGAGTTCCGTAGTCCAAACGGACGCGGTAAATGTCAGTTTCGTCGAGATACGTCGAGATTCGAAGGCTTTATTTCTTATTGATCAGAATAGTTTCGCATCTCGTTGAATAAATAATAATCGCACGGTATATATACACAACCACAAGCGGGTAATATGCTCCGAGGCGAAACACCATTAATAATGGAACGGGAAGAGTAGTCGCGCGCGGGTCGATCACTATGTATATGTACCGATGACACGCGGCCGTTCAACGTTATTCGCTTCATTAAAACCAAATTATTCGCGAAACTGTGCGAGAAAGATATACTTCACTATATTGCTATACCTCTACACGCTCTATATCGGTCTGCACTGATAAAAAGTCACTTGGGCATTTTAAATCCGTCATTGAGGGATGCCGAGAAATTGTTTATTAAAAAAATGGAATATTATATTTTTTATAATTATTTATGCCTTGTAAAAAAAAACAGAATGTATATAGGTATTTTTTAACATATTTAGGCTAGAGAGGAATTAGTAATGTAAGATTAGTTTTAAGGAGATATTGATGAGGACATCAAATGTACTTCTGTGTAAAAACCCATGAGGGGTATACCTGGAATAAATACTACAACTACTATTCCTTGTATTATTTTATATTATTTATCCCTTGAATTACTTATTAAACCCAAATAAACCCAAAGGATAATTTAGAATTATTATAAATTCTATAAATTATAAATTATTATAAATAAATTATAAATTTAGATATAATTTAGAATAATTTACTTCTTGGATCATTTCTTGGAGAATATATCCATTATAATGAGGAATTGGGAGTATTAGGACATTTAGTAGAATTCCATTTTAACAAACTGATATTTTAAGAATAATGTATTCCTTAAATTATAAATTCCTTATTTCCTTATTTAATTAAAAACAATTTCTTAACAATTATTCCTTACTTAAGGAATTATTCCTTAAATAATAAGGGATTTCGCGTTTCTAAGATAGAACACAACTGTATTCCAATACTGGGAAAAGTATTGACCGCACGAATTTGCCGCCGTGGAACAATTTGTAGCTTAAGCCCTCACCTACATTTTTGTCCACAGCGCCAAACTCGTATCTTTTTATTTTCGGTAAAACGTTTTCCCAGAATTTTATTTTTAATTCTCAACCCCTGAGAGGGGTTGGGAAAAGCAAAATTCAAGGGTGGTCCATAGAAATGAAGGTATAGGGAAAATTATTCTCTACATTTCGTACAATTAAATTGTAGACACATACTCGGGTAATTGTTCGAATTTTTTTATTCGTTCAAAAAATTATTCTCAACATTTCGAAATTATTCTCAACATTTCGAACAATTATTCTCAATTTTTCGAATTTTTTGTTCTTTCAAAAACGAAAATATTCGGAAGAAATTATACCTTCAGAAAATGCATTGAAAAAGAATTGATTTTTTCGACCCATCGCAGTAGACGACGGCCTTAATTTATTCTTCTAGAAATTATTTAAGGAATGATTTTTAAAATAATTATCCCTTATCTAATAAGGAATTTCGAGTATTAGGAATGTTAGCAGTGTTTCGTCTTAGCAAATTCATATTTGAAGAATGAATTATTCTTTAAATAATTCTTTAAGAAATAATTCCTCAAATAATACGGAATCCCGAGATGGAGTAAATTTGGTGGTGTTCCATCTTGATGTTTCGGTGGCCACCTGTGAATGAACAATTTCCTTGATTCAAGTGATTTTTTTTTCTCTGTGTCACGTCTCATCACATACAACGCTCGGATTTTTTGACCACCAGATTGCGTTATTTTAGGCCAAAGGCATATGTTCGTTTCCTGGAGCGAAAGGGTTCAATCTACAATAAGAAATCCTAAAATATGATTTAGTGTCAAATAACTATAAAAGTTGATTGTGTACATTTTTGTTCTTACTCCTGAAGGGTTGTTCACCTTTTACATCCCCCTCCCGCATATCTCCCAAATTATTTCCACTTTTTAAAAATTCTCTCCTTGTTGCACGAAAAACTCTTCCTCCTCTACCCTCGAATCGTGCAGCACACAAACTCAAATCTTAAAAATAAACTCGAAAGAAATCCTCATTTTAAATGGGCTCAACGTTCTCACAGATTATGAGAAAAAAAGAAATTGCATTTCCAGTACGGAATGTCTCACAAGGAACACCCCTCAGGTGTCGTTCGTCGATTTTGGTGCGACTTATATATGTTATGAAGCATTGAAAACTGAGCGACACGTATTTTTTTTACCGGCGGGAAAATGGTTTTAAAGGGTGAAACCAGCCCTCGAATAGGGGTGGTTTACCCCTTAATACTTTTTGCGTTAACTTTCTAGTGGATTTCTCATCGCTCTGGATTAGGAGAATTTTCGTTTTTGTTTCATTGCGATCGGTCGACTGCTTGTGGGTAAAATGGCAATATTACCCTTTGACCTTTTTTTTCTTCGAGGACTGGTTTCACCCCTTAAAAACGTTTTTCCGCCGATACAAAAAAATACGTGTCGCTTAGTTCTCAATGCTTTATAACATATACAGGGTGTCCCTCTTATCTCTGCCACGCGAAATAGCTCGGTAATTATCGACGTCGCAAAAAAATGTTCCAGACCAGCCATCAAATGCGACCAATTTTTTTTTTTATTTCGGTGGAAGCGCTGACGCAAAGTGCAGCTCACCTCCACTTTTTTACGGCCTTAGGCCACAGTAACGGGTATAAAATCATGTGCGAATTTTAGAATTTTTTTTCGTATCAAAAAGTGAGTCACTCATAAAATTAATTACACAGTATGAATATCAAGCTATTAGAAAGTATATATTTTTTTTCGATGTACAAAATGGCCGACTACTAATATTTTCTTTTGTTAAATTTTTTTATGCGCTCTGCGGCGTGACATTTACCATCCACAATTTTTTACCTAGAACAAAAAACAAAAATTCTCGTCAATCTACATTAGAATACCTAGAGAAGTATGTACGGAATTAAAAGAATATTGTTTTATTTAAAAAATGCAGGTATTTGAACTTAAGAAATGAATTTTCAGTGAAAAATTTCGTCATAACTGCTCATAAAATGAAAAGTTTTCGATTAATCAGAAATTCCGTACGTACTTCTCTGCGAAATGCAACTAGTAACATAACTTTTACATTTGAAGTAAATCGAGTGAAAATTGTTGAAGTTATTTGTCACGCCAAGTGGAGAAAGCTATTTCGAGAAGTTTCGAGTAGTCGGCCATTTTGTACATAGAAAAAAAATATATATATTTTCTAACAGCTTGATATTCATACTAAATAGATGTGTAATTAATTTTATGAGTGAATCACTTTTTCATACGAAAAAAAAATAGTTTAATTCTCCCATGATTTTATACCCGTTACTGTGGCCTCAAATGAAATGGTACATTTTTGCAACCATCTTGTTGAGCACCACAAGCCGCATAAAAAACGTGGGGGTCAAAGTCGTCCAAGGTCATTCAAGGTCAGTATCGATGATACAAATCTAAATATTTCGGATCTCTACCAAATATTTGGTAGTGATCCGAGATATTTAGATTTGTATTTCATTTTAATAGGTGACCTTGAATGACCTTGAACGACTTCGACCCCCTAATGTTTTTTATGCGGCTTGAGGTGCTCCACAAGATGGTTAAAAAAATGTACCATTCCATTTAAAAAAGTGAAGGTGACCTTCACTTTGCGTCAGCGTCTCCACCGAAATAAAAAAAAATTGATCGCACTTGATGGCCGTCTTTACACCGTACAACTTTTGTCTGGAACATTTTTTTGTGACGTCGATAATTACCGAGTTATTTCGGGTGGCAGAGATAAGAGGGACACCCTGTATAAGTTTCAACAAAATCGAAGGACGACACCTGAGGGATGATTCTTGTCAGTGGTCTTCATCGGGATCACTGTCGCATCGAGTCGTTCCGCTCATAATCTTATAGCATACTCGTACAGGAAAGAATTATAAAAGTGATAATACATGCGCCGTGAATCCGTTGTCCCGCGCGCGCGCGATCTACCGTGTTACGGAGCTGCAGCGACGGCTCGATAGAATATGTGTTGTATATTGAAATAATTTATCGTTCAGCAGACGGGAGTCTACGGAAGCTCGCGCGCATCCATATAGGACATACATTCGGACGCAGCGGCAGCATTTTTTCTCGAATCATTTATAAGCCGAGTGTGGTGGCTTTTTCTCGGGCTGTGTGTACGCCCGGTAGCGATGCACGTCCGGGAATACATATCGCAGCACACTATGCAAGTAGGGTATATATATATATGTGTATATATATATATACAGGGTGTTCTGTTATGAATGGATAATCCTGCAACTGCCAATAGGTCGGATCATGTCCCGTTTTCGAGATTCTGAACTTTATGTTGTTTTTGAAAAAAAATCATCTACCTTTGGTTTTTCGCATGCCATTTCTACAAATGACACGAATCGACAATAACTAAGCAACTTTTTCAGGCCTTATATACGCGATTTCGCCGATTTTCGAAGGTACTTTTCTAGACGCGGTTAAAAAAAAATAACGCATATATTGACAACAATTTTTTATAGATCATTTATGCGCATGGTTAAGTATATGTAAAAAAAATAGAAATATTAACAAATGGCGGAGATATAACATAATAAAGCGATGTATTTTTTTTTGCGCGCGAGTTGATGGTGAAAGTTCTCGGCATCGATGTGGGTGTGTGAAAAAGAATGAACATATTTATAATAGCATAATAAATGTATCTTCGGTGTGAACCAACAATCTTATTAAAAAAACATTATTATAATGAAAATTCGAAACTTAACATATTTTTACTCAATTTTCTGTCGGTATTTTATTTTTTATATTTTTTTGTGTCGTTGGAATTTTTGTTTCTGTGGTTCACCCGATAGGTGATGATATTAAGAATATGTTGTGAAAATTTCAAAGCGAACTGAACCTTCGTTCAAGAGTTAGTACTTTCACAAGGTTGAAAAAAGTGAATCGTGGAAAAAGGGCTTTGAAGTTGGCGGTCGGGCGCGCTGTGTGGTATCTATTATCTAGCTCTGAATGCTGTAACTTTAACAATTTTTGGATTTTTTAAAATTCTGTACAGCTTAAAATATTCCTAACAGTTCAGGCTAATGGAATCAAAAATAATAAAAAAATGAAAAATTTTGAAATTTTTCGCGTATATAAGGTCTTCAAGTAATTGGCGCGATATGACAATTTTTTTACACCGCAGACTATCAAAGTCAGATTTTCGAATTGGTTTGTGTAAAAATTCTGCTTAATATCTTTTTTTGATAAAGTTTCCTTAACATTTAAGGTTAAAAAGAAGACTTTTCTAGATAAAACAAATAATCGAGAGTATTTTTTAAAAAGCTGCGTCAAGTAAGTAAACATTTGTAGGCATGGCATGCGAAAAACCAAAAGCAAATGATTTTTATCTCGAAAACCGTGGGTCTTTGACTAAACTGAAATTCCAGCATATAGCAGGGCATGATCTGACCTATAGACAATTGCAGGAATATCCACTCATAACAGAACACCCTGTATATACAGGGCGACAATTATAAAGTGGCCGTGTGTTTTCTAAGGGAGGACACCACTGGGACGGACCAAACGAGGTCGTTTTTTTCCGATTTTTTGTCTACTAAATTATTTGTTTGGGATTTGGAATAAAAGGTATGTTATTAAGCATACATTGAACTTGTTTCGTGTAAATTTGGCTTCAAAAGAAATTAAAAATAACGTTTTTGAGGTATAATAGAGCCCCCGAATAAAAAATGTGGTCCTACGGCCGGATCGATAACTTGACAATGGTTAGTCTGATAAACAAAACTAAAAAGTTTTATAATCTATGAAAATGTAGTTCTCGTTGTACGTAGCTGTTGATTGGAAGAAAAAAAAGTGTAATTTTGGCGAAATTTTTACTTATATTCGGGTGCTTGAAATATACTAAATTTCAAAAAGGAAATGGCTACGTAGAACAATAACTACTGCAATTACAGAAATGTTGGTTTTTTGGAATCGAAAATCGGACAATTATAGCTAGTTATGATTCTGGTTATGATTCCGGCCAGGTCGAGAAAAGTTGTTTCGAGAAAAACGCGATTGAAAGTTTGAGTACCTATACGTAAATCGTTATGCTATCTGCTCTTACTAAATCGTCTGTAGCTCGGTCAATTTTCCGTATTTCAACTTGAAATTTGTTTTACATATTTTTGAACATTTATACTTCGAAAAAATGCAGAAAAATACATTTTAGACTCGTCAATATGGTATCCCGCCTTAAGGGCCTTGAGCGGAGATTTTGCGTTCGAGAAAAGTATTGTCCCAATAGAGTATTCTGGAAAAATGAATCCCCTCTTGAGTACAGTGAAAAGAAGATAACTGAATTCCGAATACGAAACACACCTGAATACTTTTTTTGTGCATCCCGTCATCGAGAAAAAAATTATCGAAGATACATTTTAGTGAAATTTAATTCCATTAAAAAAAGTGTTTTTTTTTTTCAGGAATGTTTCGTATTCGGAATTTTATTGTCTCCGTTCTATTGAACTGAAAATGGATTCTGATTTTTTTTCCGACTGCTCACTTTTTTCTGTTAAATCCTACTGATCACAAAAATAGGCTTCGAATTTTCCGAAAATTAACTTGAAAAACCATAAAATATCATGTTTTTCTCGGTAGCAAAACTTCCGGACGAAGACCTTAAAATACATATGGCCACCTTATAATTGTCACCCTGTATAGAACGATGCAAAACGAGTTTTCCCCGTGAGGTGCATAAAAATATTTGTCGCGATGTGTCAGCGGCGCGAGCAAGCCTAGGGCTGGAAACACACACACGCACATTGTGTATGCAAACTCCAATGTCTTCAAAATCATCTTTCCCCGACACACACATATACACATATTTGTGTGTTTCGGGGAAAGAGGATTTTGAAGACATTGGAGTTAACACAATTATAAGTATGGGTCCTCGAAGTCAAATGTCTTTAAAATCAGGTTTCTTCCTATATAGGTATGTATATCTATAGAAATGTGTGTGTGTGTGTATGTGTGTGTGTGTGTGTGTAATTGCGGCCACTGACATCTTGTCTGCATGTCGGCCACGTGACCAGTAGTTTCTTATGCTGCCTGTGGCGCTGTCCCCACACTCTCGTGTCAACGTAGCTCTAACTGAATACACCTTACAACTTATTTTCCTATCGCATATATATCTTGGCTCTTGGATCTGATGTTGATTCATTGATGGCAGTTCCGTTACATCGATTATCAAAGATCCTCGTGGTATTTGATGACGAATCGGCCAAGCTTGACGATCATACGCGCTATAAATCGACACGAGGTGAAGCTGTTGCGCTCTCTTTCTCTCTTTTTGTTTCTGATTATGTTTGTAGAATTTTCTTATCTTATTTGCTTAAGTTTATTAACACCTAAGCTGGTGTTAATAATCTTTATTTAAAAAAAATATAACTTTTGATAAATTAGTACAAATAGTTTTCTTATCTTATTTAGTCAAGTTTATTAACACCTAAGCTGGCCACCTAGCTGGTGGCCGGAGAAAGGAGGATTTTTCGTGATTTTTTCTGGATAAACTTGGGCAGGTAAATTTTTATTTAAAAAAATTACAAATTAACAATGTCATTGAGGGACAATAGAGCCTTTGTCTAAAAAAATGTCGACCAACGACCGAATCAATAACTGGACAATGTTGGGTGCGAAAAATAAAAAAGTTCTATAATCTGAATAAATGTAGTTCTCGTTGTGGGTACTCATTTTTTCAAAAAATTACTATCATTAATAGCGTGTGTTGGAAAAAAGTGTAATTTTCGCGGAATTTTTACTTATATTCGTGAACTTGAAAAATACTTTATTAAAACAAAAACGGGTACGTACAACAAAAGCTACTGCAACTACGAAAATTTTAGTTTTTTTTTGTAAATTGCAAATTGGACAATCATAGCTAGAGTTATGATTCCGGCAGGTCATGAAAAGTCGTTTCGAGAAAAACGCGATTGAAAGTTTCAGTATACGTAAATCGTTGTGCTACCTGCTCTCACTAAGTCGTCTTTGGCTTGGTCAAGTTTCAATATTTCAACTTGATTATGTTTAGATGTTCGTGAATATACTCTGAGTATACTCTGAGAAAATATAAAGACAGCCGATTTTTTTTACCCGTCACAGTGGTGTCCCGCCTTAAGATAATTTTAGGCTTGTAATTTCATTTTTGTTTACACGAAGTTCTTGATATCTCAATTTGTTATTTTTCTTTGCTTTTTTATTTTTATATTCTGTCCCGTCACATCTAATATTGTTAATTTTAGGTTTATATTGAATCTTTATTTCTCTAAATTCTGTTAATTTTCTTGTTGTATTAAATATTTATGTCTTTGATACCTGTCTATTTTTTCTTATATTATTTGTACCTTTACATTTGCCCAAGAGTTCGCTAGGGTATCATTAAAAATTATCAATCAATCAATCATATCAATCTCTCTCTCTCTCTCTCTCTCTCTCTCTCTCTCTCTCTCTCTCTCTCTCTCTCTCTCTCTCTCTCCCCCCTCTCTCTCTCTCCTTCTCCCTATCTCCGTACCCGTCACGGTACGAGTTTAACTAAACTCCCATCCCCGACATCAAGCATAATCAAAACAAATTTGATTGACAGTCCGATTAATTCAATTATGAGCTGTCGCGAGCACACGCGTTCTCCGGGACTCCGAAGTTGCCACAGCAATTCGCGCGCTTCGAGTTTCCGCCGCGATGCGAGCAAGGCGCAGCCGGATTTCCGGATTCCCCAACTTCCTTTGGCGACAATGCCCAATCTTAATGCAAAGTGCTCCGCACGTTCATATATACATGAAAAGGAGGGAAAACTTTTTAGGATATACATGTAAAGGGTGACTTAAAATGACCTGACATTTTAAATTGCGCGCCATTTCTTTGTGGCGAACACAGAGTCAGGAAGACTAGAGGTAAGGAGTGCGAACGCCTGCGACGATTCCGATTCAAAGCTGTCCGTGAAACTCCGGATATTAGTAGTTAGTGGTTTTACCGCGTGCGTCGCTAATGCACGACTGAATCGAAGTGAACTGAGTGCAAGAACGCAAGGACCGAAGTGAACTGAGCGCAATAACGCAGCCAACGCCATCTGCCATCGATGATTCTCACTTGTCGTCAATGTTGGAATAAAGCGTGTGCGGACCTAAATTGTGCGGGCTAACGAATTTCGCGAATTGTGTTAGATTTCATAAAAAATAATTGTGTCTCGGTATAATATATATTTATCGTGATCGTGCCAAACAAACCCAAACAATCAAACGAATGTTATGAATTTTCTCGTGTTTATAAATAAATTTTGTTTGTTACTGCTTCCGCAATGGAAATAAAACATATTTACTTAAGGCCTTATATACGCGATTTCGCCGATTTTCGAAGGTACTTTTCTAGACGCGGTTTAAAAAAATAACGCATACATTGACAACATTTTTTACAGATCATTTATGCACATGGTTAAGTATATGTAAAAAAAATCAGAAATATTGACAACTGGCGAAGATATAACATAATAAAGCAATGTATTTTTTTGCGCACGCGTTGATGGTGAAAAAACCAACAATATTATTTAAAAAAATATTATGATAAACATTTGAAACTTAAAATTTTTTTACTCAATTTTCTGTCGGAATTTTATTTTTTATATTTTTTGTGTCATCGAAATTTTTGTTTCTGTGGATCACACGGTAGGTGATGATCCTAAGAATATGTTGTAAAAATTTCAAAGCGATCTGAACCTTCGTTCAAGAGTTAGAACTTTCACAAGGTTAAACAAGTGCATCGTGGAAAAACGACTTTGAAGTTGTCGGTCGGGCGCGCTGCGCGGTATCTATTATAAATGCAATCTTACCTTAATTTTGGAATTTTTGGAATTTTCAATTCTGTAAAGCTTAAAATATTCCCAACCGTTCAGGCTAATAGAATAAAAAATAATTAAAAAATGAAAAATTTCGAAATTTTTCGCGTATTAACGCCTTAATTTCTGTATTTCGTTATTATTTTTTATCTGTGCAGCGTATCATAATGTGTGAATATGATGTGTGATAATTTGTAAAACTTTTGTCTGCATTCACAATTCGTATGAATTTTTCTTATTTCTATAAATAAATTTTGTTTGTTATTGGTTCCGTAAAGAAAAAAAACATATTGACTTCATTTCTGTATTTCGTTATTATTCTCCAAAACAATCCATATCTTATAAGAATTCTATGCATCTATATACAAATTTTCTTCACCAACTGGTCTTACAATTAATTTGATAAAATTATCACTCCATATAGAGTAGCAAGGGGTGCTTTTTGCATATCGTACGGCCCTGGTTTGTTGCTGACTTTACTTCGGTTCGCTTGGAGAGCAGCGCCACCCGTCTTGTCCTCACTTTCGCGGACGTTCCGTCGACACTGCATTCGTACTCCTTATAACCTCTAATCTTCTTGCATAGAGTACTGATCACGGTCTTACATACAGGTCTGGAAACGACCGTGGTGGGGGTAGGCACCGTTAACGAACCCACGTTTGTTTCTAATTTTCGCCACTACGTGGCATTGCTATCGGCGTGTACGTGTGCGACAAAGACAGAACAGCTTCCGTCCGTCTCTCTCACTCTTCTCGATTATCCGAAATGCATATTACCTTTTTCGTGGGGGGCGAAGGGGGAATAGAGGTAGATGAGAAAGAATTGTGGAATAAGGACGAGGGATTGTGGAAGAGAATAGAAGTGGGGCTTGTAAAAAGGGGAAGATCCTGTATGGCTGGAAGAAAACCAATATAAACATTTAAAAAATAAATAAAAATACTTACCTTTTTCGAGTGAAATGGATTTTTATTCGAATTTTATTCCGAGTTTCTTTCGATGACGAAAGTAAAAAAATACGCAACACATGGAATGTTGAATATACAAAAACATTTATTGGTTCGTCAGTTTAGAAAGCCCTGAAACAACGGTCCACCTTCGCCAGCTTTATGAATATTTTTCAAACTACAAATGCTCGTTGACGCAAACAGAGATTATCGAGAACGTTGTCATAAAAAAATGGAGTAATAAATGGCACGGGGCACGGTCTAAGACAAGGCAAGGGGCGAAGGGAGAGATCACAGAAGACCGTGAGTGGGAGGTACTCGCCGATAGTAGCGACGGCGGTGGCTGCGAGCGGAATGAAAAGTGAAGCTCGTAACGGTGCCTCGCGACTCCATTGAAATCTGGCTTCGTTTCCAGACCTGTATGTAAGACCGTGGTACTGATCTTTGACAACTTTCACCACGAAGTATTGAGGTTTAGTCACCGAGAATTACACGATCAAGCAACGCATATAAATTGTCATTTGCTGCATTGTTACTGCATACTTATTGCAGACGAAGTTTCATGGTCGTGTTATCTCGCGCCGCGGCGATGTAATTGGCCACCAAGATCGTGCGATTTGACGCTATTGTACTTCTTTCATTGAGCTTTTCTGAAAGGAAAAGTGTATGCCAACGATCCACAGACCATTCCGGAGCTCAAGGAAACAATTGAACGCACCATTAATGAACCTACGCCGCAATTACGACAAAATGTTATCGTAAATTTCGTCAAAAGAGTGAATGTTTGCAAACAGGGACGGGGCTGCCATTTATCGGATATTGTATTCCACACATAACCTCCATGTTTGTACCTTATATTAAAATGAAAATATTCGTACTTTTCAAATAAATAATACGTTTTATTAAGAAATTAAAACGTCTGGTCATTTTTAGACACCCTTTATGTATCTACATAAACGCGCGATATTTCGCACGCGATCCACGAAAATTCTTCCAATAATGGATCTGTATACGCGATAAAAATATATTTTCTACTAATTGTAAAGACGCGGCGCGCGGGTGTCGAATAAGAAACGGCGCGCGGGTGAAAAATTGAGTCGCGTGAGAGCGCAGGCCTCGCCGCGGTTGTTTCGGATGAAAATGGTCCATTGTTGTTTCGTGAGCCCTCCATTGTTATGTAGCCGACCCTCGAGGTTTCACCATCGATGTTGTGCACGAGGCATAATGCATAAATGAATTATACTTATGTATATATATATATATATATATATATATATATATATATATATATATACACACACACAGTCTTTCTTTGCTGTCGTTCTTCGTTGAGGAACTGCGCGAGATATTCTTACGCCTCTATTTCACTCTCCTCGATTATCCCTCGGAGGTTTCTCGGTGCTCCGGTGATAACCAGGGAAATATATATATATATATATATATATATATATATATATCTTTTTTTCCTGGTTACCATCGGAGCACCGAGTATCCATACATAAGTATATGTATGTGTATACATATATACACGTATGTGTGGTGTGTCCATAAATGTGAGGACACACACACACACACACACACACACACATGTATATATATATATATATATATATATATATATATATATATATATACACACACACACATATATATACATATGTTTATGTGTGTATGGGATCTCTCGGGAGGCTCGTTAAGATCCATTCCGCTTCGGCATTGGAGCGCAAAGCAAAGGGCCTACACATCCCGTAATGGCATGAATAATCGCGCGCGGCCGGGTACCAATTTGCTCGCGCGCACCTATATACCAGAGCTACCATTGCATATACCGTAGTTGTAATATAACTACGGCCATCAATGTATCGATGTGCATGTATACATACATACATATGTTTGTGTGTGTGTGTGTGTGTGTGTGTATAGATCTGTATATATGAATATCGAAGTTTTATGTACTGTTGTTCCTTTTAGGATATTCAGTGTATTCTCCAGTTTTATTAGGCGCGCACCATTTCTATATACATAATTCGAAGTGTACGTATACATATGCCCACACACATGTATATGGTCATGTGTATGTGTGTATGTATATATATATATAGTGTTAAAAAAGTTTTTGTGATTTAACTAGAATGTACTCAAGTCTATTTTTTTTCACTGCCTCGCGGCCTACTACGATTCCATTCGTTTTGAATATATATTTTGATTTGTTTCTAGCATTCCTTAAAGTGGAAAATTCAATAAATACGTACTTGATCGAAATAGATTGTGTACATGAACGCACAGGAGATACGCTAGTGGAATTAATTCTGGACACTTTTGACAGACATCAGCTTTTTTTATACTCACGCAAAAAATGTGTATTCTGCTACGCCGAGATATTACTGTAATGTTTTTATTTCAATCTATGTTTCTACTCAATATTAGCCGCTATGTCTACTTTGACGAGAGTATAAAATATTGGGTTGGCAAATAAGGTCGTTCGGTTTTTTAGAGTCGAATAAAAGACCAAAACCGAACGAACTTATTTGCCTATCCAATATAAGTGATTATAACGCAAAAATAATTAATAAATGCGAAATTGGAAAAAAATTGAAAAGTGTCCAGAATTACTTCCACTAGTGCATATTTAAATGAAAAATATCTTCAATTGCATGCAGTAAGTGTGTTTTAAATTCAGATATATTGTTATTTCGAGGGAATAAAAATTGTATTTCAATAATTTGTTTTTTTATTTACAACCCTTCAATTCTGGAAGTACAATTCTGATGTACATATTTATCGGTGTTGTTAACAATTCTCGATGGGGAATGAGGGAAATGACTATTTTGTATTACGATCATTTTGATTTATAAGAGAGGATGTTCTTCTTGCGTAGGTATCAGAAGATGTGTAATCCCCATGTCTTTCGAAATACGCTGGGCGGAGACGAGAGACAATGAGCCAAATTCGGGGTATCTTGAAACATTTCGCAGACTCGGTTGAATCCTCGCTCAGAGTACTGATATCCTGCAGGAGAAGATTCGATTTTCGATTAAAAAAACAATTTTAACCGTCTGTTATTAACAAACGGATAAGCAAATGAAAAAATCAACTGGTCGTACGATAGAATCCCTTATAAACTATACTCTGTCCGAATTTGAAGTAAATCTGACGAATAGATTTCGAGATGCGATTTGCACCATTTTATGAAACATAGTTTCGAGATGAACGCAAAGGAAAGAGGGCAATTATAGATACCCAAAAATCTCTAAAACGGCTCTTCAGATCCCGTCGAAACTTTGCCAAACGACGTCAAATAGATAGACGAACAGCTGTCTGCACCTAAAATTTTCTGAATTTGAAAAAAAAAATGTAGTTTGGCTTATGATAAGCCAATCTACATTTTTTTTCTCAAATTTAGAAAATTTGAGGGGCAGACAGCTGTTCGTCTATCAATTTGACGACGTTTGGCAATGTTTCGACGGGATCTGAAGAGCCGTTTCAGAGATTTATGGGTATCTATAATTGTTTTACCATACCGACCGCGATGAGGTGTCATTCCGTCTTTAGCGCAATGGGCGATCTGACCTTTCATAAAAATTGTCATAACACGGTAAATTTTCGAAATTTGAACAAAATTTTTATTGCGCATTGAAATTAAGACTCTGGGCTATAAAACTACGAATTGAATACATTTTTTGAGATGTCAAGCTCATTCAGATCCTTTAAAAAAATGGCGAGGACCGTCTTCAAGATAGCCAACTGTGGTCATAGCCAATATGACATAGATACAACGATTTCAAAACTACTTTCCCCTCCCCACAGAGACCCATATATATATATGGGTGTCCTGTTATGAATGGATAATCCTGCAACTGTCGATAAGTCAGATCATGTCCTACTTTATGCTGGAATTTCAGTTTAGTAAAAGTCTCACGGTTTTCGAGATGTTGGCTTTATGTTTTTTTTTTTAAATAAAAGTCATCTGATTTTGGTTTTTCGCATGTCATTTCTACAAATGATATGAATCGACAATAACTGAGCAACTTTTTGAAGTAATTAACACGATATGCGTAGTAAAACGTACGCTATCAGTCAGATGTGCCAATTGGTTTCTATGAAAATTCTGCATAAGATATTTTATCATATAGTTTCCTTGCCATTTAAGGTTAAAAAGAAGACTGTTCTAGAAAAAAGAAAACAAATGACCAAGAGTATTTTAAAAAAAACCGGGAAAAAAGTTGATATTTGTAGAAATAGCATGCGAAAAACCAAGAGCAGATGATTTTTATCTCGAAAACCGTGGGCCTTTTACTAAACTGTATTTCCAGTATATAGTAGGACATGATCTGACCTATCGACAGTCGTAGGATTGTCCATTCATAATTGGACGCCCTTTGTATATATAATAATTATGTATATATATAAATATATATATATATCATTCTTTCACGACTATATATACACGTATATCTATGGCAGTGTAGATATTCACAATCGATTAGTATTTACTATTGCATCTAATGCTGATGAGCTGTAGTCACCCGTCCTCTAGATTATAACCAGAGATCCTCTCCTGCTCGTACATATACAAAAACGTGTGTAGGAGAATTCCGCATATATATACGCCATCTGTATTAAGGGCTCGCAACCTAGTTGAATCTTTTAGAAGTATCAATTTTAGGTTTTCGACGGATTCTCAATACATAACAGTTCAAAAATATTCTCGGCAAATTTCAAGTAGATCCGTTCAAAATTAAGGGAGTTATGGGCGCTCACAGGTCGGTTCCGCGAAGCGGCGAACTTTAAACGCTTTCTTCTCAAAATGATTTTTTCAAGATCGGTGTCCCCGATAGCTAAAAAATCACTGTACCGAGCAGTTGCAAATTTTACAAGCTTCTTCTACATATCAGAAAGCAGTGCTTGAATGAAAACTTTTTTTCGATCCATAGTCTTGTTTATCAACGAAAGTAGAGCCTTTTTTTCACCGAAAATCGATACTTTCACTTTGGACTGTAGCCATTTTTTTCGAAAATTAATATTCTATTAAATCATTTGTCCAAGCGCTGGTTAATTTCATGCAAAAACTAACTGCGTTTGATTTGTTCATTTCGGCTGGTTTGTTGTCGGGCCGCAGTGGTCACAGCGAAGGATGTTCTTCAAACAGCGGTCTGCACAAACCATTGTATCTACAGCATTTATAAATATTTTTCAATACAAGAATTGTCAAAGATACTTAAAACCATACTCTTTAGTGTAAACAAAAATAAATACGAAATCTGGACACGTTATGCCTGCAAAAATTCACGAAAAGTCCTCTTCTTTCCGGCCACGAGCTGGGTGTAACCCGTTGATCCAGGCTGCTGTGTCCAAGTGGTAGAGATGTATAAGTCTACGGTATAGACGTGTAGTGATTTGTTCGGACATGGGTAGAATTTGAAGAAACGCGCTTGGGGTGATACAAGATTTAACGTATGAGTATATACATGTATAGATCTGTGTGCACGTATCTATATAAATATACCTATATATACAAGGGCCTTCTGCTCTATACGGAGACTCATGGCAAGCGTGTGTGCTAACTGGTATGGTAGGTACAGCAGAGTGTAAAAGATACGCGATGCGCGAGGAAGCTCTTGAAGACGCTGCGGGAGAAAGAGACGAAAAAACATAAAAGGTATCCCGCGCCGAGAATGGACCAAAGATGAGAGCCAAGGAGAGGAAAAGAGGGAGGGGGAGGAAGGGGCTGGCTGATGCTCCACGAGAGACTACGCGCACTGTCTGGTCATTAACACCTGAGTCTTCTGAGGGAGAGAGAGAGAGAGAGAAAGAGAGAGAAAGAGAGGCAACTCTGCTCTCCCTCTTTCATACCGTGCCGACTCGTCTTGGAAAGCCTGGTGAGCGCGATGCCTTTCGGCCAACTCCCCTCTGTAGTCCAGTAAAAGAGACGAAAACCCAGCACTTTTTAGCGTAGAATATGAATTTTTACTGCAGGTAAATGGTTGCATACTGAAAGTAATCCCAATAAAATGTTGCCCCTCAACACGCCCCAACCCTAAGAAATAGGGGTTGAAAACTTAAAAATCGCCGTATCTCGAGAATTAATAGCCCGATCAAAAAAGGTTTCAAACAAAAGATGTTTGGAATAATAAAATTCGTATAAAGTTATGTGACGTCCAACCCTGTATCTTTGAAAATGGTGACGCAAAAACGAGTCGAAAATTCGGGGTTGATGCGTGAGCGAGCGGAGTAGACATGTCGCTATGTTCTTGTCTGGGTCAGTGGTGCTCTCGTATTTTTGTTGCCGTAGGGCAGTGGGCGATATGGGGCTTCACAAAAATCGTCCGCACTAGGTCAATTTCTGAAATCTTCACAAAATCCTTAGCCTAAATTAAAGTTAAGGTCCCAGGTTATAAAATTAAAAAATAAAAAATTGTTTTTTTCAAAATGTTCAGCCAATGCAGACCCCTTAATCATTCTTCCTTTCCCAAGTGTTGTTGGTACTTGAACCTAAATGTACGCTTTTATGCATACACACACCCACACACATGGCAAAGGTGATTGCGAAGATATAACTTCGCGAACCATCTTCATAGTAGTGAACGGTCCCTAAAATCCAATGTCTTCTTAATCATCTTTAGGTATATGTAACATTATTTACATTAAGGCCTCTTATACTCGATTTCGCCGACTCTCGAAGGTACTTTTCTAGACGCGCTTTAAAAAAAATGACGCATATATTGACAACATTTTTTCTACAGATCATTTATGCACATGGTTAAGTGTATGTAAAAAAAATCAGAAATATTAACTAGTGGCGGACATATAACATAATAAAGCAATGTATTTTTTTTTGCGTGCGCGTTTATGGTGAAAGTTCTCGGCATCGATGTGGGTGTCTGAAACAAATGAACATATTTATAATTGCATAATGAATGTATCTTCAGTGTGAACCAACGATATTATTTGAAAAAAAGTTTGTTATAAAAATTCGAAAATTAACATTTTTTACCGAATTGTCTGTCGGTATTTAATTTTTTTAAATTTTTGTTTGCTTCATTGAAATTTTTGTTTCTGTGGTTCACACGATAGGTGATGATACTAAAAATATGTTGTAAAAATTTAAAAGCGATCTGAACCTTCGTTTAAGAGTTAGAACTTTCACAAGTTTCAAAAAAGTGAATCGTGGAAAAACGGCTTTGAAGTCGGCGGTCGGGCGCGCCGCGCGGTATCCATTATAAATGCAATCTTACCTTATTTAAGTTTCCTTACCTTATTTTTAAATTTTGTAAAGCTTAAAATATTCCTAACCGTTTAGGCTAATAAAATAAAAAATAAATAAAAAAATTTGAAATTTTGAAATTTTTCGCGTATTCATTTCCTTCATATCAAGGACCTTTTTCAAAAATCAACGAATCGCTCGTAACGAACTGCTAGACGCACTAATAGTCAACATTATCCAGATGCAATGGGTTCAAAATATCCTTTTCCCATACGAAACATATGGGGCCGGCACACGGCCCTAGCTGATGGATGGAATTCCTTCCCGCGAGATGCAGCGGCGAAACGAAGCCAGAAAAAAAGAAGAAATTAGCTACAGACGAAATGGTTTAACGTTGCTTTTGTTGTGCCTGTATGCATGGCTATGTGTGTGTGTGTGAGAGTATCTTTTGCGTATATGAGAATGCGTAAAGAGAGAAAACGATGGAGTGAGGGAGGGGGAGGGGAGAGAGAGAGAGAGAGAGAGAGAGAGAGAGAGAGAAAGGCGTGTTGGGTGTCCGATGATGAGACACCGTGAAAAGAGAAGGGGGCTTTATGAGCTCTTCTCGTTTCAACTTTATATATACACAATACTGGAGCTAACGCTTGATCCGGGGGTTGCGAGAGGGGGCGAAGTGAAAAATCTCTCGCCCTCCTCCCACTCCACTTGCCTCCGCCCTGCCGCTCTCAACGTCACTTAAGCTCGCAGACTTATCATTCTGCTCCTTGTTAATCCGACTCTGTTTCTGTTCCTAGACGCAAATAACTTACGGAAGTGCTGCGCATTTTCCTATCCTAATTGAAAAGTTGGCTGCAGCTCTGTGACGGCGCAAAATCCAGAATGTTTTCTTTTCAGAATATATACATACGTTTAGAAGCTGTTCTCGAAGTCTTTTTGTTTTTATTCAGATAGAACAAGATTTGTTATGAGTTTTCGAGTAGTTCGACGGCGGCGCAAGCTATTACCATCGTTGTCATCTGCTATTTGTCATTCTTGTCACGCGTTATCATTATTGTATTGTCATTCTCATTATTGTATTGTCATTGTCATTATCATTATTGTATTGTCATTCTCTGCTTTTTTATTTCAATTTTTGTCAATTTTATTTCACTACATTTAATTTGCATTTTTGTTTATTATGATAATTATTTTGACAGCAAATTATTGTTATTCCGTTTCTACGATGTAGGACTTTTCAATATTATTTAGTTGAGGCATTCTGTTGGGTGACAATTTAATTTGTACTTCAACATTGCAAGACTTGACAATTTCTCAAATGCATTTCTAAGTTATTTTGCAATTGCCTCAAAGTACACGTAAGCCGTAATAAACGTAATCAAAAAACAATTTTGTTGATCCAAACAAACAATTTTGGCGTACGGCGTCAATACACGTTACACTAAAATTGTTTGCAAAGGAGAGCTGAATAAAGTGCTGTGCACCTGTGCTAGCTTCATTGTGCCGCGGCTACGGTTGAATTCAATTTTGCTCCGTATATGCATATGCAGAGAGATGGAAGAAGAGAGAGGGGGAAGAGAGAAAGAGAGACAGAGAGAGAGTGTGATCAAGGTGGCAGTGTGCACAAAACATAACTGAGGAAACAAGAACCAAAGAAATTGGTAAGTTCTTCCAAACCTGATCAACCGATCTTTTACAGTAAAGCGTCGATACGAAGATGTGAGCAAAGTGCTATGCACTCAGTGTACCCACGGTACGTGTGGAGAAATTTATTGGGGATACCCCGAATTCTACCGCATCCCTATAGGGATTTGATAGGGACGTCGCACCTAGGTAGTCCACATTGGAATCTAAGTGGATCCCGTGGTATTTCCCGATTTACGGTATTTGAGAATTAAAAAAAAATCTCAACCGGAATTTGGTGAATCTCCCAATAAAAAATATCCTTCCGCGATTCCGTGCACAAATTCGTTGGGGATTCCTAAAATGCACCAACATCTTTATACGGATTTGGTAGCAACGCTGCACATAGAGAGTCCTCATTGGGATCCAATTGGATTCTGCACTGTATCACGATGAACGCCGTTTACCACGTTTGACTCGAAAATATATGAAAAATGACGAGAAAGATCTCGGTGTGTGCAAACATAAACTGCACTCTTTGTGAGTGTGCACGCGTAAGGTGATATTATGTCAAAGTGCTTTTTGTGGCACTGACAATTACTGTGGATTTTCAGTTATGTGATTCGAATCAATTTGGTAAGATTTAGTTTTTAAAGCGATTTATCCTTTTTAAGAAGAGATTTATACTTCTTCAAGGTCCACTCATTTTGTATGTATATATATATATATATATATATATATATTAGACTGATTCAAAAAAAAAAAAAATTATTTTTTTTTCTTTCTGGATTCTCGTGCTATTGTTGGGCACTAACAAAAGAAAATTTCTCTAAAAAAATGGGCGCGGTCACTGAATTTTTAGAGGTGGCTATCTCGACTTTTTTGTATTTGAATTTTTTTAACGAACGTATTGCATTTAAGCATAGTCATGGCTTCGGATTACGGATAAAAATCGGAAAAGTTTTGAGTTTGTTCTTTTACAAACATAAGAAAGAAAAACTGACCATACGTCGAAGTGCACACGAAACGATGAAAGAAATTTTCGAACAATGGAAATGTGCTGAAATTCCAACGCGTCGATTGAATAACGCAATCTTGAAATCAATAAAACTCCATCTAGTCTGGAAACAACTTTTAAAAAATCGGGTTAAAAAGAATTTGCCGTCACAAATATCGAAGGAGCGTAAATTTAAGAGAGATTTGGACAAACTGTTCAACGTTGCACATTTTCGTTCTGCCCAAAATGTTAACGAACTTGAGAATGGCTAGGAAGAAATGTAAATGAGTTTGAAGATAATATAAGCGTAGCATTTTGAAAATGTAAATATACGATTTATGAATAAAAGCTTATAATTTAATTTTTCGTAAAAAGTGCGAAATGTTAATGCGTATAAATAAATCTACATGAATAACGAGAGTAGTATAGACGCCATTATTGATCTACCTGGATTTGAATTGTGAATATTGCAATCTTTTCAAATTGTTAGAGTTTATTTTTGTTACGAAAAAGCTGCTGGATGTGATTTTTATCCGTAATCCGAAGCCATGACTATGCTTAAATGCAATACGTTCGTTAAAAAATTCAAATACAAAAAAGTCGAGATAGCCACCTCTAAAAATTGAGTGACCGCGCCCATCTTTTTAGAGAAATTTTGTTTTATCAGTGCCCAACAATAGCACGAGAATCCAGAAGGAATTTTTTTTTTGAATCAGTCTAATATATATATATATATATATATATATATATATATTGTTTATAAAATTCAACGTACAGAATGCGATTGGATCCATTAAGAATCGTATCGCATTCTGTTCGATAATGAAGGATTTGAATTTTAGGATTCAAATTGGATTCAAATTCTTTAGGGCTCAAATTCGATTCAAATCCTTACGATTCAAAATGGATTCAAATCCTTTAGGATTAAAATTGCATTCAAATTCTTCCAATTTCAATCTTAAAGGATTTGAATCCAATTCTGATTGATAGTGGATTGAAATCCGTTAGGATTCAAACCATTAGCATTCAAATTGGATTCAAATCCATTAGGATTCAAATTGCTATTCAAGTCCTTTAGGATTCAAATTGGATTCGTACATTGAATTCAGGCAGAGAATCCTCATGAGAATCCAACGTACTTCAAAATTGGATTCAAATTCTTTAGGACACAAATTAGATTCAAATTCTTTAGGATCCAATTTAGATTCAAATCCTTACGATTCAAAATGGATTCAAATCCTTTAGGATTAAAATTGGATCCGAATCCTTTAGGATTCAAATCCTTTAGGATTAAAATTGGATCCGAATTCTTCAGGATTCAAATTGGATTCAAATCCTTTAGGATTAAAATTGAATCCAAATCCTTCAGGATTCAAATTGGATTCAAATCCTTCAACATTAAAATTGGATCAGAATCCTTCAGGATTCAAATTTGATTCAAATCCTTCAGGATTCAAATTGGATTCAAATCCTTCAGGATTCAAATTCAAATCCGTTTGGATTCAAATCCATTAGGATTCAAATTGCTATTCAAGTCATTTAGGATTTAAATTGGATTCGTACCTTGAATTCAGGCATCCCTATGAGAATGCAACGTACGAGCGTGACGTTTCAGTACAGGGATCCGATGTGATGACCCATTGGATCACTATCGGGAAGTGGGAACAAGTATCGGGCTCAAATTGGATCCCTACGACAATTTCTGCACGAAAACTGGGGAAACAACGACTAAAGACATCGTGCACTTCTTCCAAAATTGAACCCACATCTAGAAACAGGAATGAGGCACTATTCGCCGAAACCACTGCTACCATTTCGGTTAGACATCCTCAATCGCAGAATTCAACCCATGGTATACTTTTCTCCTACTGCACAGTGCAGCGAGAATTCGCGGGAAAGGTGGTAAAAGGGCAGAACGCGGGAGGGCACTAAGGGTGAAGAACGCGTATGCGCGGAGCGGTTTGGCGTCCAGGAGGTGGGGAAGCGAGGGGCTAATGGGTTTTAGGGCGTCGCGAGAGAGAGGGACGTATATACAGGGAGAGCCCAAGCAACGACGAAGGATGAGAAAAAGGAATATGGCGGTAGAATAAGGCACGCACCTGTGGCAACGCAGAGCCACGCTGTCTGGAAGGTAAAATCGCCTTCCTCTGTGCCGCGATGTCTGCTCCGTTCTGCGAGACACGCCGCGCCGTCTCATCTTCTTCCCTCTGTCTTCCTCTTTTCTCTTGCAACCTTCCGCCGCCCTCGCTTCGCCCGTCCTCTCATTCTCTCTCTCTCTCTCTCTCTCTCTCTCTCTCTCTCTCTCTCTCACGCTCTCATATCCGCTCTTGTATTCTCCTCGCCTTATATCCTCCCCCTACCTCGTATTCCTCGGCATTCTCTTATTCCTCCTCATCTTCATCTTCCGCGCTTTCTCATCCTCCCTCGTTTCGAGGCGGACCAGAAGAGAGAATGTGGTCACGGCCAGGCCAAGACAAGACACCAAGGCATTCGCAGCAACCAGAGGGCGATAAAGAGAGAGAGAGAGAGAGAGAGAGAGAGAGAGAGAGAGAGAGAGAGAGAGAAAGGGGATGAGAAGGGGGGGAGGGGTATAGCACAAAGGCGGTCTCTATAAATCACTCTGGGCCAGCATCGCGCCAAAGGGCCCAAGTAATACTGAAAATATATATTTATGTGCATACATGTATGTATATATATATATAGGGGAAAATACATTCTTAATCCGTTATATATATGTCATGTTCACTATCAGTATATTTAGCTGTTTTGAAGAGGATCATTAAATTTATTAAAAATGAATAGTTGACTTTGAAATGACCATTATACAAATATACTTACATTAACCTAATATGTATATATATTTGGTGGTCACATTGGAAGCCGCATCGGCTTCGGTGGCCTCATCGGAAAGTTGTCTTTGTCGTTTTTAAGCACTCATTTAGTGAAAACTTGTTGGATGACATCCATGGAAGTATTTTTCCTCGGATGTTGCTACTTTCTATCACCTTTGTGGCAAAAGCTGAATCCCACGTCGAAAGAATGCTCTGTCTTTTGACGCTATCCGCTTATCTACCTTTTTTTGGACATGCTTGTAATTACGGAAGTGTGCATCTTCTAAGGCGTGCTGCGTCGACCGGAACAAGTGACAATCACTTGAGGCAAGGTCCGGATACTACGCTGCTGGGTGGGGGAAAACCTCCTAGTCCAGTTCCACTGATGGAACTGGACTAGGAGGTCTCTTCAACCCCGATGCAAAGTGGGGCCGAGCTTTGTCGTGCGGCAGAATCACCTTTTGGCGATTCGATGGTATTGATGATCATTTTTCAATTGTCGGTCAAGCACTCGGGTCGCTGTTGGTGACGTTCGGCAGTGACCATTTTCTTGGCTCTGAAGAGCTCATGAAGCTGTACCCCCTTTATATCCCATCAGATGCACAGCGTGGCTTTGTGACTATGGATATTTCGATCTAACGTTGATGGTTGGCCAGGATCAGCCCTTATACATTCCGCGCAGAAATTGTCGTAGGGATCCAACTGGATTACCATACTTGTTCCTACTTCTAGATAGGGATCCAATGGATCATCGCATTCGATCCCTATACTGAAACCTCACTCTCGTACATTGGATTCTAATCGGGATTCCTTGTTGGGATCCTGTGCACAAATCCAGTTCGAATCCCAAAGGATTCCCACATCATCGAACAGAATCCAATACGATTCATGATGCACCAAGAAAAAACCAATTGAATCAAAAAAATATATTGGCGATCCAAATAAATGTGCTGCTGCGGAGTGCCACCGATATATGAGATTGTTACAATACTAGGAAATATTGGAAAATGTGATTGATTCAAATAACATATTATTTTATTTGAAAAAGCTCCTCTGTTCTCTGATTATCTACATTATCCTTTAAATAAAATTATATTCTATTGAAATCATTCTATATGCTATCCGTAGATGTATGGATGAAATAATTGAGTGATTGCTACAGCATTTTTCATTTCGTACAAAAATATAATCAATAGAATTAATTATTTCTTTACTGCATCGAAACGAATATGTCATGGAACGAAAGTTTTTCAATTTGTTTTAAATCTTAAATAAAAAGTGAGCATTAGAATGATCATCCACGATAATAGTGGAGAGAATATCAGATATCCAATGGAATATCCATGGAGAGAATATCAGATATTCAACTGATTAGAACAGATACTACACTTTGATCTTAGCCACAGGCCAAGAAGCTATACTCTTCAGAGTTTCTCCGGCGTTTAAGTAGATTTTCGGTTCGCGCTACGCTTACGAGAAACGAGCGCGCGTGCGGTTTCTAGCGGTTACCCCGAGAACTACGGGTTTCCTCACACCTATAATTTCAGTGGCGCTCGGGCATGATTTGGTTGAACTTTTCAACCAAATGCGCAAGATAAAAATCTTATTTTCGCATCATTTTTTAACCAATTCAGACACTTGTTTAATATTTTTCAATCAAAATAAAATATTAATATTTTGACGAATAATGTACTTGGAAATCAATATCGGATATGGTGAAAAAAATTAAATAACATATTTACTCAATAGAAATTTTATCTGAATCAAACGAGCGAAATTCAATTTTTCTTGTGTACTCGAATCAACAATATTCATGTTATGAATTGAAACGCTTTTTTGTTCTTCGCAGAAAATGCATTCAAAACTATATAATTTGTTCGTGATCATTTTTTAGATAGTTTCAATAATATATTGTTCTCGGCTAACAATATATCTTTTGAATGAAAGAAAACTTTTAATTTTATCATGTTATCAAAGTCATCAGCGTTTTGTTTGGACTAATAAATCCGATTATTTACACCAACAATTTTACTATTGAATCAACGAAATTTCATTCAATGACACCAACGATATTGGATCAATGATTTTTTTTTCTCAGTGTGGATTCCATCGCGTTCTGTACGTTGAATTTTCTAAACAAAACATATAGATATACCAAATGAGAGGATCGTTGAAAAGTATTCATTTTATCTTAAAATAGTATAAATCGCTTCAAAAAGTATATCTTAAAAATCGATTCGAATTCAATTGGATCCCAATGAGGACTGCCTAGGTGCAGTTCAACTAACAAATCCCCATAGAGATGTGGGACTCCTCAACAAATTTGTGCACAAGATCACGAAAGGATTTTTTTTTGTTGGTAAATCCAACAAATTCCGGCTGAGAATTTCAGATAAAAAATTCTCAAATGACGTCAATCAGGATAGCGCCGAATCCACTTGGATTCCAATGTGGCAGGATCTAGGCACTATCCAACAACTTTCTGGACGACATACACCCACCCACGCACACATCTACACATAAGTCATTTCTTCAAGCTTTTACTACATTTTTTTGCTAACCTCAATTAATTTTGGCTATAACCGCATTACTATTCATACCTTCAGGTTAATACTCTTCTAATTGCCCCAAAGTCCTATTCCAGCAAATCCCTAAAAAGTGTCTCATAGTCTAGTCGACCTAAAATTACGTCACTTTTTCCAAAGACATTTCCACAAACGAGCAGCAGTGCTGTCCGCGCCCCGACAACTATATGCGATGCGGCTGCGATGAAAAATGTATAGACGCAATATTGTCCCGCGAAATCACGATGACACGAGCCACAAAGCCGTGCTCGCTATTCCCGCGGGCCGATTTATTTCTTTGTGCGCGGTGTGAGCTGTTTTCTTTTTTTTTCGCCTTCACGAGCGGGGGGACCATTTTCAGCGGTTCAAATCGGTTCCGAGTTAGAACATAATATATACTATATGTATGTGTTTTATATATATATACACACGACAATGGCGGAAAGTCAGAGCACCGCACGAACGAGGCAGTTTCGGGGGTTAGTGAAAGAGTCGATTATCTACTGCCCCCCTGTACACATGTTCGGGGTTAATGGCACGGAAATATTACCTTCGAATTCGTAACGCGCTGCGGCGAACTTTCAGACGATGCGATGGGGGTTGTTTTCTGTGGGGTTGTTTATATGCGCGCGTGTGTGTGTGTCTATACATTGAAACAAGAACTTACTTTGTATCGTTCTTTTACGACACGTATATTTACGCACTTACATATATCTGTACATATCGATCGAAATTCCAAATAAATATGTGTGTGTGTGTGTGTGTGCATATGAGTGGATTCTGTGTTCACCTATCCCGTGCCTACGACCATTTTTGGTTTTCTTGATTTTCTTTCGTAAAATTGTACCCCATAAAAGGAATGTCCACACCAATTTTTAGATTTTTATCTCTTCTCATTGAGGAGTTATAATTTTCCAAAAAATATCGATTCCAGAAATTTTGGAAACGTCTAAACGCTGATAACTCCTAAACTAATTGAGATATC